>VNJU01003104.1:0-195250 GCA_008042675.1 Drosophila seguyi
TAATTAGCATTAAAAAATAATACAATTGTGTAAAATTTTACATTTTACAATAATTTTTCCAAGCCAAATTACGCTATTCTTGCTATGCATATTACATGCGGTCGATCACATGCAACATTCTGTGATTCTGCTCCCTAACTTTCAAAGAAACAAATTAGGAGTGTTGGGTTTTCTGCCATATGACTTTTAAGAATACAGATTTATTATACCATAACAAAAAATTGAATTATTCGCAGCATTTGGCGTTTAATATGTCAAAGAATTCGATAATTCCCAGATGTAAGGTTAGGCCCTTAAAAGTTAAATTTCACCGAAAGTGCGCAAAAGTGCACTTTTATACTTTCAGAATATAATGAGAATTTAATGCTCTACAAGAAAAAACTAGCTTTAGAAGTGGAGAGAGCTGGACTCACTTTGTAGCTCAATGTTAATATTTGAATACATTATTATTTTTATAATTTTTTATGGTTACAAATTTCGAAAGATTACAGCGAAACAAGAGACTATTTCTACAGTTAGGACCCCCAAAAATATATTACAAACATCTATGAATAAGATTGCATCCAAAAAGTTCCACTTCATTTGGGATTTTTACATTTTTTCGACATTTAAAACTTGCACAATAAATAAGCGATTTAACAGCGCTGGCTTCTCGTTACAATAACAGCTGATTTAACAGTGTATAACTTAACAGTGCAGCGCTCTGTTAAAATTTCTAGTACGTAACATGACAGACGTATGTTTTTTGAGTACATTCCAATTTTTAAAATATTTATTTAACAACTTTTAAAAAATGGGTTTTGGCCACATAAGGTGGTCACTGGCCCCATAGTGCGACGTAGAGGACGTGTAAATTACGGCGGAATCGATAACAGCTGCTCGGAAAAGCCCAGGCAAATGTTAAGTGGGTGTTCAGGCCATGTCGGCCAGCATTTTCCGGCTGCACTCGTGCAACGTTCCTTTCGGGCAATGGACGCGTGTGGAAAGCCGAAGGGAAATCACTTGCCGCCAGCCCCGCATCCACAATATTGCGTGTACAAAAGGGGCGTGTGCGTGACTCCAGCGTGTGTGTGTGTGCCGAAAAAGTAGTAAGTCCTTTGGGTCCTCGACGAGTAGATGCAAAATACTAAACGCTAAAGAAGTGCCTTTATGTTTTACCGATTTTCTTGGGCCTCACTTTGCGTAATACTAATTAAGCGGCTCATAAATCACGTTTCAAAGTATCCTGGAAAGTTTGCCAAAGAGGCCCAAGGCTAAGTGTTGCAGAAAGTGAATTTGAAGTGCGAGGAATTGCATAAATTTACGGTTAACCAATAAACCTCAAACAAAACAAAATCCATTGAATATTTGTGCGTAAACTGTGGCTCCAGAGGTACTACCAAGGACAAGAAACCAGGCGGTGTCCCTGAAATGCGCCAAAAATGCTGCTGCTGCTGCTGCTGCTGAGTGCGAAGTTCACCTTCACCCGACGTGCATGTCATGCAAGCGTATGAAAAATCGATACTGGAATCCGCTGCTGAAGCATCAGCCGTTGCACACTTATTAGCCGCCAACTGAAGCCACTCGAGACTGCAGTCATTCTAAGGATACAGGCCCATAGTCCCAGACAGAGCTTAGATCACACAGGCATCACAGGCAGGTAAGAGCACTGCCATGGTGGACGCCAAGCCGCAGGCAGCCGCTCCGGGAGCGGTGCCGGGCACACCGCCGGCTGGCTTTGCCGGGGAGCGCTCAAAGATCAAGCTCTTCATGGAGAGGACGCCCAGCATCGGGGCCCTCAAGTCCAAGTTCCTCACTGTGCTGGGCAACAGCAATGAGCTGCTCAACGGCATATCAAATAAGGTAAGAGAAATTGGGGCAAGCAGCGTGACTCACGCACAATTCAATTGGTATAGTAATAATAAAATAAACTCAAATTAATTAAAACAAGAATAATTACAGATTTATTCTTATTAAATATTTAAAATCAGATCATTTTAATTTGACTTTAGAAAGATTTAAAGATTAAAAGCATGGAGGCAAATATAAAATAAATATTTTTGATACCAAGTTGTTTGTGATTTTTTCTTAATTGGTTACCATTTTCCATAACATTTCTGGTTAAACAAATAAATTGGACCTCTCTGGAAATATCGTTTTTATCACGACCTGTAATGTGACTTACGCACACCTCTAGGGCCCAGCTGGGTTAGCCTTGGTAATGAACGCGCCAAGAGGTGATTGGGGGTGGCTCTGGGCCGTGCTGGAAGATCTGTGTGTGTGTGTGTGAGCTGGGACGGGTCTATGCTGCAAAGCGACTGACACTTTGATAGCTTTGTTGTGCTGTTTGTTCTTGCCGTTTCCGCCTGGCGCTGCACTCGTTTGACCTTCACTTTGAGGCCCCAATCTGCGTTGTGCTCGGGGCTGGAATTGAAATTGGGTGGCGCATTCTCCACTGCTTCCTTTGTACTTGACTTTATCTGCTCTGAGCGCCGCAGTATCGTCCTTGATGCAAATTAATGACATTGACGCCATACGAAATGTAAGGGGAAAGGGCAACAATTGCTTGGTATCATCGGGATAATTCTTGTTGACTTTAGTTATAGGCAAGCAGGGGCTGAACTTCCTTATAAATTATAATTTCTACTTCTTGTGCTTGCAGCTGACGCTGAGCAGCAGCAGCAGCGACTCCGACTACTGCGATGACGACGAGGATGTGCCCAAGTGTAAGTACTCCAGGTATCACAGTAATACAAATAGGAATTATCCAATTTCTATTACAGTTGACGAGAGCATTGACTACACCAAGATTGACTTCGAGGGACGGCGGGTAAAGGCTCGACGAGCGCATGAAGAGATCATCTCGGGCCGGTATCGCCAACCCAATTTGGCGCCACGTAAGTATTGCATTCTATAAGCTTCATATTTAAAAGCCTCCAAAGGATGCAACTAGTGATGATTATCCCCAACTTATTTGCAGGTCCTCGCCTGGAACCGTCACGCGGCAGGCATGCGGCTAGCAAGCTGGGCGGACCCCAGCGCTCGAGCTCCTCCTCCAGCAGTTCCGGCGGCAGCAGCAGTGACGAAAGTAGCTCCATATCCCTGCCCGAGAACCTGGCAGCCCGCTCCCACGACGTGAGCAGCACCACGCGCTCCGATTCTATAGAGTCGCGTCACTCCGGAGGATACGAGCGGGCCAGAGCCATAGCCGGAGCCCGGCGTAGCGAGATGGACATGCAAAAGGATATGCAGAGGATTGGCGAGCTGGTCGAGGCCCCGCCGCCACACATCGACGTACAGCCTCCTACGGAGGGGATGGGAGCAGGAGGAACGGGATCCGGAGGGCGGCAACAGTGGGCTGGCGGCAGTAACTCCATGCGAGTGCCGCCGCGTAGCCGCACCTCCAATAGTAGCACGCTGACCAGCCTCAGGGACGAGCCGGACCAACTGCTGGCCAGCCCGAGTATGGAGTCCACCGACTGGCGGCACTTCATCCGCTCCGAGTCGCAGAACTCGGTACCGTCGTGGGCCTCCTCCATCAGCCTGGACTGCCGGGCCGGCGAGGAGCCTGTCAAGGAGTTTATGAAGCACTTCACCGCCATGCTTTTCGGCGGCTCGCCGGGAGCCGTCGATCTGGAGCTAAAGTCCGAGTTCGGGGTGCTGCTCCGGCTAGAGATCGGCCGGCTGTGGTTTACGCGCTTCCTAACCGAGCAGCGCCACAAGTCCAAACGGCTCGACTCGGTCACCTTCGGCGGCCTGGCCCAGTATTTCGCCCTGGCCCTGTTCGAGTGCAGCGAGTGCGAGGACTACGCCCCGGCGGCCGTGCTCATGAACCTCTGCTTCCTCTTCTACCACGAGGTGGAAGTGCCCGGCTGCGACCCCTACCGCGAATACCTGTTCACCTCGCTGCGCCAGCAGCCGATCTGGCAACAACCGCGCTTCTGGAACGCCATCTTCCACGACGCTCTTCAGGCGGAGCGCGAGCACCGTGGCCGGAGTCAGCTGAGGCGTCAGCAGCGCCGGCAGCAGAAGCAGCAGCAGCGACAGGCGGCAGGCGGAGCGGTGGAGGCGCCTCCTCTCTCAAAGTCGCCGCGCAAGCAGGGCGGCGGCGACTCCTCGTCAAGCTCGTCGCACCAGGCCATCCAGCCGGCAAGTACGGGCTCCGTTCAGGCTAGCCGAAAGCAGAGCAAGGTCAGCGTGGGTCAGGCCCAATCGATCAGGGAGCCAGAGGACATTGCATTTCGGCAACTAGGGTAAGGAGAGGATAGAGCAGAGCGTTACCTTGCCTTAATTGAATCTCGGATAAGATTTTATTATTTTTTTTTTATATATCTCAGTGCCTTGACGTGCAACATGCACTCTCTTGGGACGTCTCAGGAACTGTGCCTCGACTTCCTGAAGAAGAACGTGGTGGCTCTCAACCTATCCAAAGGTAAGGACGAACTAACCTTGTCTGTCGCCCTCTATAATTAATGTAATATTTCGTTGATCTCAGACAAAGCCAAACTCATCAGAGACAATATCTATAGAATGTATCACGAGACGCAACTCTGGGGAGCCCGACACGCCTGAGGTGATCCGTAAGCTCCGATTTCGTATATAATCTATTGCATTATTCATTCCTTTAACTCTTTGACAGCAGTAACAATTGTGAAAGTACCTAACAAAACCGTGTTTCAATCTTCTTCTCAAATAAACCTAAACTTTTGTCTTAAGTCAGCCGACAATTCCAAGCTAATCTAAACTTAAATTAGCAGATCAATGAAGTTTTATCTGAACTCTGAAGTTTTTACTCATGTTGTAACAGTAAAGATAATTATGAAGTTGTTTGGTAATCTTGTAGCTGGCTTCGATTCCAATTGAGAAACATTAAAGAAGGACTTAGTATACCTATTGGCTATATTGGTTTTAGTAATTTCAACAATTTGGACAAATTAAAAAAAGCTCATTAGAGCACAATTTAATTTTTAAACCATTTTTAAAATTATTAAACATTTTACCAAAACATATCTGCAATGATTAATTAGCTTTACTTAAATTACAAAGGAAAATCATATTTAAGATTTTGGAACAAAGCCCGCTACAAGAAAATCATTTTCATGAGCGATATTGGGGACATCATAGGAAAAACTGACATGTACATGTATCTATAAATTGTGATAATAATATTTTGTGATTACTTTATATAGACCTAAATACCTATGCGTACCAAAAATAATGCAATGCAAGTAGCTAAAATATCGCAGTTTCAAGTTGTTACTAATAAAAATAAATAAAATGCAATATATCATATGTTTGTAATGTAAGAGATTTCGCTATGGTTTAATACATCTGAATAAATAAAAATTTGTCACCTAATAAATTTTGTGTTATGAGTATTAACTGGGCCCGCAAAATGTGTCAACTTAGGTTATTAGATGCTCTTCAGGCTTCAAGAGAAGGTAATAATTTCATCAGCTGCACAGAGTGAAATGTACTTATTTATCCTCAATATAAAGTACTTATTTATCCTCAATAATATAAGGGCTATGGCTTAAAGATTGCCTAAATTAAATCTGGGTGCGAACTTTGCTATGTCGAGGAAATAAAAAACAATGAAAAGTATGCTTTAGTTTAGAACAGAGCACCAAGACAGACTTTCATTTGTATAATTAAAAAAAAAAAATATACACTTTTGTTTGATATTGAATTCAATATCTTATTCTTAAAGAAAATATTTTGCACTTGTTAAAACATCGACTTTTTAATATCGTAAAGTATTGCATTAAAATATCGGTATTATAGTAATATAATTGAAATTTTTAAAATTTATATGTCATATCCGTTTATAAAAGTCCAATGTAACAAACCTATTTGTATCTCAGTGTTTAATTTTGTTTTTAAAGATCCACTTTAACGTTAAATTCAGTACCAATATTTCCATATTTTCAGTAATTTCTATTTAAAAAATCGCTAGAACCAATTAAAAAGCCCCACAAATACTTATGATCTTCTTTATTTATTCATTTGTTGCAACACAAAAATATAATGTGCTTAACTTCATTTTATTTGCATTTAAAAAGAAACAAAAACTGCGTTGTTTGTTAATCGCTTGAACTTGGCTGGAATTCCTTTGTTGCTGCTAAATCGAGGTTCTTGAATACTTTCCAGTTCGAAAAACATAATCATAATCGACGCGGGACTTAGGTCAAAATGTTATATTATCCGAGATTTTCATAGGTTTAACAATGAAATTTATTTAATTACTCTGTTAATATTAAAGGAGCTAGGCATTTAAGAGTAAACAAATAATTGGCTGGCGTGCTATAACATTTATAAATACAAACTAAATACACAACTGACGGAGAACAATGATCGCAATTACAAGGATTCGTATGAAATAATAATATGATAAATATTAATAACTAATAGCAATAGACAAGCCAGAAGCTATAACAACAATTGCGGATGTACGGTTTGAACTTTATATATTTTTGTTTTTTTGTTTTTTGTTTTGTTTTATTATTGGGCCACATGTTCAGAGTTCAAATTGACGCTCGAATAATTATCCTCTTATAAATATATACAATACACTTGAAAACCTAAGGTCGCTATCTCGTTCCATATATAACTATATATGCGCGTGTATATATCTCTTTTATTTAGGTAGGTGGTAGTTGATCTTCGACGCGGCTGCCATATCTTCGCCCTGCATATGGCTAGTTGTTGCGATCACAAGTTTGCGCCCCTATCCCTCGGGCTTAGTTCACGATGACCTGGAAGGTCACGGACCCCTTGCGATCGCGGGCGCTGCCACTGTAGATGATGTTCTTCGCCCAGGCACGGCACTCAACGTCCAGCATTTCGCCCTTGGGCGGCGAAATGAACTGCACGGCCACCAGGGGACTCAAATAGCCGGGCTGGTTCAAAAACGGGTAGTAGTAGGACGGGAATCCCTGGCTGGGGAAGTACTTAATGTTCTGGAAGCGCTCCTTGTCCTTGCTCAAGTGTCCGTTGCAGCTCACCCAGATTTGTTTGCGCTGAAAGTGCAAAGACATATTATTATAGTCACACTCAAGCCATAAGTCTTAGCAATTGTTACCTCCTCCACTGCCGTTCCATTGATCACCTTCTGGAGGTCTTCGGGCATATCCTTCTGTGACGCATCGTATACCTCTGGCGTCCAGCTGAAGATCTTGTTCAGCTTCAGGAATATGCAGGGCTGGTTCGTCTTGTAGCCGTAGCTATTGGCCCTAGAGCAGTCGCCGAACAGGTCCGTGTTGAACACACACACCTCGCTGGGCTCGCGGGTCTGCCCATAGTTGCAGTGCTTCATCTCCCGACCTTCGGTGTGGTTGTAGTCTGCCAGTCATGAAAAACATTACAAATTAAGCAAACTCCTCTAGATTATTGTTGGCTAGCTTACCTCGGAGGAAGTCATCGATCAGTTCGATCCAGTAATCGCTCTCGTCGGGCTTCTTGCCGTTGAACTGAATCACCGATCCGCGCTCCGTCTGTTCGCTCAACGGACGGAAGCCCAGGCCGGGATTGGTGCCTATCAGTGAGTCGTGCAGCTTCCACTTCGGTTCCGTATCGCTGATGGTGGACAGGAGTCCTTGCATGCAGATGGTGAATAGGGCGGCTAGCACGATGTAGAAGATCGAATAGAACATCATCAGTTGACCTGGAATGGATTGAATACATTTTATATTTAATAATTTTCTTTAATTTTATATAGAACTTAAGATAAATAAGCCTAACCTCATCTCATTTTATTTTATCGCATGTGCAAGCGACTTAATTGTCTTTTACAATACTGGTTTTTTTTGTGGAACTGAATAAATGGGGGATCTGGCATGAATAAGAGGGGATGGAGACGGGGCCGGGGCTTATGCAATCCTAACGAGCACGCAGCTAATCGAACGCTTACGACGAATGCAGTAAATAAGGCCAGAAACAACAAACAGAGAGCCAGAGACTTGAACGGGGGACCGGCGTTTTGTGTGTATTTCAATGTCATTAACATTGACGACTCAGCTAGAATTCAGTGGATGCGCAGTGTTCTGTCGGCTGTTTGTTACTTTCGCTTCGGACACCGGACACTGAGCGGGGGACGCCGCACACCGGACATCGGCAACCGGCCACCGGACTCGGCCAAGCCCAAAGCTATTGCATAAATAAGCGACAACATCGACTATTTCAAATTGACAGCGACCGGACCGAGTCGACTGTTGTCCACTGGAGCTCAAATTCCCAAACAAATTAATCGTATGAATGAATATCGAATACAAAGCATGGCTTTCAATGTACAGTAGGTGACAAAGGCAAGAGGAAATTACTCGGGGTTGGTATTGATCTGTTCGAAACCCCTGTAGCATCTGGGGCCATAGTTTCTTAAGGTATTTTTCCACATCTTTTTTTTAGGTCCTTGTACAAATTTTATAGCTGTAATGGCAAGGGTTGAGGCGTTCCATTCATGTTGAGCCTTAATTTTGGTCAAAACTTCCTGGAAAATCTGATGTACTATTGCAATTATACAGTAGTAATTATATACGGCTTTATAATTTATAAATTTATGTACCTATTTACTCACAATCTATTAAAACTTTTATTCACAGCCATGATAATTTTGATTGGTGTTTCTATTTTGAAAAAACTTTAATTTTATTTATTGCATACATCCCCAACAACAGGCCAACGTGCTACTGTGATTCATTTTCCTTTTTATCACAAATTTATGGGGTCAGCAGCAAATGGGGGGGTTGGCTTTATCGCTTCGAAATTCTACGACACGAGCTATCAATTGGTAATCGATGGCCTTGGCAGTCGGCTGGTAACGACTTTTCCATATTTCAGTTTTCAGGAGCTCATCAAAGTTGCAGAGCCCCGTCAAATGGCTCTGCCGCTGTTGCCATGTCCGAGTGGAAATAATTGCGTTCAAGTACAAGGAAATACGTTTGGCAGTGACCAGAAGCAGCTAGACACCGGTGCCGACTATTGGCCTGGCAGTATGACGCCAGCCAGCCTGACAGACGTCCGTCGAGCGTCAACTACCCCGGCAGGCCAATTCCAATTCCACTGCCACTTCCACGCCAAACCCAGGCCCACCAAGGTGGCACGACGCGACTGCCTGCGGCGTTTGTTACCAATATCCGATGTATAATGAATTCTGGTCTACATGCCTACGATTATATGACGGCAGAGTCCCCAAACATTCTTATGTCTTCGCCCAAGGAGGGACCGTCGTTGCCTTTCCTACCGAAATCGATAAGTCTACTCCAGTTCACTGGCTACTCGTGTACATGCTAACGACTTGCATATATGTCGATTCCTCGTATATCCCTGCTACATATATTTCAAGTCCTGAAAATAGTTATCACATCACTGGCCCAGCGGGTGTTGCATTCGTATTAAGGTCATATAAATAAGCTTTTCCCTAATATCCTTTTTATTGCTGTTTAGTGAGTTAAAGTAAAAACTTTATAGTTGTTGAATTAATTTTTTGTTATTTCCATGACTAATGAGTACAACAAAATTAACCCTAATGTAAATCAAAATCCAAATCCAAAATCAAAATCCCAATACATTTATGTTAAACTTTTCCTATTTCTTTGTACTCTTTCTCCTTGAAATATACTTATAGTTTTTTTTGTTTGCTAAAAGACCAAAAATAAACTTGCGAATGAAACAAAATGGGAATACTTAAGCTGAAGAGAGATGCTTACATGCTGAAATGGGGGAAACCATAAGACGATTTTTATCCAAGAAGCCAAGAGCTGGAAGGCCATCACTAAAGTCTTATCCAACACTTACATAAAAGTCAAACAAGAAGTCGGTAGGAAGTATCAAGTTTGTGCATAACAGTAAATGCGACTCATGGAGAAAACCTTATTTATGTGACCTGCCACCCTCACCCGGTCAGTTGTGCAACCAGTCGTGGAGCGGTGCAACTCAGTGACCAAGTTTTAATAATAACACTCAACAATCCCGGCTTCGTCCTTTCGTCCGTCCATCCGTCTGCTGGTGCGGTAAACAAACTTAAAGAGCCCGTGACCCATATAAAAAGCGCCACTCCCTCTCCGACGGCTCCATCCCCATCCTTGGTGGTAGGAAACCCAACCCAAAACGCTAAGTTTGCATGACCAACGATTGATAGCCTCGCTCCGTTCTAGACGCGACACTGGTCGCCACCCAAGTGGACCCACCAAGGCCGGCTAAAGTTAATAATTTAGTTACGTGCTGGACGCACATATGGCCAGGATCCGGGGCAGCTCGGAAAGTGCTAAAAACTGCTCGCCGAGTGCCTTTATTTGCACATTTGGCCAGTAAGCCGAGTAATTGTGGGAAATCGGCTAACGACTAGCACATGTGCAGCCGGAACTCATTTGGGTAATGAAGGTGACACCCAAGATTATCTCTATCGCATTTTTTTGTTTTCACTGTTAATTATTTTTCAACAGAAAGCGCTAGAGGAGGGGGCTTAAATCACAGGTCCATATAATTCTTAATTGCTAAGCAAAAATAAAGTAACTACAAACATTAATTTTATAAAAATATACAAAGTTAAGTCAGATACAAAATAAGTTTTTAAAAGTCCAATAACTCTATGTAATCCGTATAAAGCAAAAGAAAAAAATTAAAATTTTTTTTTTATATTTTCGGTAGCTAAAACACTAAACAAGAATTTACAGAGCTTACAGGACCTTTTCCTTTCTCGTTGTGTACTTGGGCGCAAGCTCATAAACGGAACTCAAAGGAAGAAACAATTATGACGCCACCGAGGCGAAAGTCCCAGCCAAGAAAGAAAAAAAAAACGAGCGGAGACTAAGGATGCAACTTGTTGGTGTCTGTCATCATTATCCTCATTACCCAGGGACCACATCCAGGCAGATTGAGTGGATCCCTTTCCGCTCCACATCGTTGTTCCCAATAAGCCGCCCCGAATGAGAGCGAAGTCCGTCTCCGCGGCGCCGCTTTATTTGTTGGTGTTCGCCGCACCCTTTGTCAATGCGTCACCACCCCCAGACACTGGCCTCATCCTGCGGCCATCTTTGCTGTCCTCTGTGTGCCGTGGGCCTATAGCCTACTTTGTGGCACTTTAAGTGAATTAATTTCACATGTTAACGATGGGTAGGGATGACCCGCCCACAGTAAACATTACAAGCGTTTAGTTTACTGATTATTTTTGGGGGAGGCGCTGGCTCGCCAACCCGAACCCCCCTCCAGAATCAAACTTTTTATAATGTTCTTTTTTTGTTCTGGCCAAATTGGAAGTTACCGATTACTAAGACTTGTTGGATATAGGCGAACAAAAGCATTTTGTTTACTTATTTTTGTTTCTTTTTTTACCCAGGGTTTTATCTTGAAACAGCAATTGCTTCCGTTATTTTTGGAAATGTATGTGGTATATATTTGTCATCAGAGCGGATTTATTCGAGACGATGATTAATATAAATAATAATTATAAGTCACAATTCTTGTAGTCACAATCATCCAGCTAAGGTCATTAAACTTACTATACTTGAATAAAACACGTATATAGAAGTATAAGTAGGTATAAGTCCCATTAAAAATATCGTTTCTTATTAACATGTAGCCTAACTTTAATTAAATTATTTTGCAAATATCTTGACAATCGAGTGATAATGTTAAGCTAACATTTCTGATTTATTTCGACTTAAAAGAAATGCAAACGGATAGTGAAGGCATTGAATTAAAATAGATAAATAATTAAATTAATCTCTGTCTGCGAAAATTAGACTAGTTTCCTGGGCTTTAATTCAATTGTGTTTTTTTTTATCGCCGACTTTGTCGCTATCGTGACAATTAGTTAGCAGCATGTCAATGTAAGCAGGTGGCGGGGGGCGTGGCGGGGCTATTGATGGGGAAATGAGATGTAACTGACCAAATCCAGTTTGAACCGGTTTCAGGCCGATTAGAAACTGGATACGGCACGGATTTAGCTACAATTCCTGCCTGATGCATTGTGGTCAGTTAAACTAAATTTCTATACATTTTTTAAGGTGTTAGCTTTTAAAATAAAATGAATAGCTTGCATATTTCACAAATTTCAGAGACGCAAATATGTAATAAATTAATAAATATATTAAAACAAATTAACAATTTAAACAGTTTTTTATTAGAAAATAAGTCATTGACTAAAATGACTTTAAAATGTCTAATTTATACCAAAACTCAAATACCTATTTCTGTAACCAAGTACATTCGTTGTGGCAAATCAGAATGTGTAACAGGGCGAAAGCATTTCCAAAAACAAAAATAAACAAAACCCGCTTAACCGGTTCACCGAGAAGGTTTATCCCCAGCGAAAAATACGAGCAAGCCATCACAAAACCAAACAACGAGTTCTCATTGCGTTAATTAATGAAAACCAAAAGCTCAAAATCCGCTCAAAATTAAATTTTCTGTGGAGATTATAAAGCCGATTGGAAATATTAATGGGACTGCTGTCGATACCCTGCCATCCCAGCGGGATTTTTAATCAGTCGGTTGAAGGTGAAAAGTTTTGTGGAAAATTCTGTCCAACTAATGCACCGCACATGGCGAAAATTGCCGATAAATAAGCAAAGGGACATGCAGCACGAGCTTTGTTTAATGACAGACATTAGGGGGACAGCAGGCCAAACAATTTTAGCCATGAACATTGAACAAATACTTCATTAAATTGGCATACACATACTCAACGGCCATCTGCGCTTTGTGGCAGGTGTGTCAACAGGAGTGTTAAGTTCTTTGGGGCTTGGCTTCCATGGCAAACGAATTGGGGATTAGACCAAAATTTTTGACTTGACATAAAAAGTTATTAGAGATAGGTACGCTAATTTCGCAAATAAATTATACATCAATTTGAGCATTTCGATAAACCCGAACAGAACCCGGCCGACTTAATGAAAGGCAAACATATGACGTCAAGAGAACTTTTCAGCGTGTTCTGTGTGCCCCATTGAAAACCCGATAAGGCATCCACTTACTTGCCCCATATACCCAGAGAAATGTTCGTAACACAACAGAAATTCTAGTATTGGAGCAGTGCATTTAATGATCGACAGCTCCGTGAAATATCGGTATCATTTGAGCGTGAAAATCACCTCCGTCTCTCTCTCTCTCTTCTTTACTCTTTTCTCTCTGCGCAAAACCTTGAATTTGTATACAGACCTCATTATAGAAGGCAAATATTATAGGCGATAAAAAGCGCTCTTCTCTGTGCTCATCGCCCAGCGTGCTCCACGTTCCCCCTTTTCCTTCTCGCCGGACGTGGGTCCGTGTCCATTTTCAAAAATTAAGAATTTGCATTATCGCTGAAATATGCTTCCCTATGCTTTGGGGCTAGCGAACCGAATTAAAAGGGCAACAGATACACAGAAAATTAAGGTTTTGGAAACGTATTACCATAAATTCCATTCCTTTAAGTATTTACTTAACATTTTTAGACTTTTCTCCCTATTTAAAGAGTAGCCACATGGGCACCATAACCAGATACAGTTCTTACATAAGCTTTTAATGGCAGGTAATAAAAATATACTCAGACAACTTGATTAGGAAGAACTCTAAGTAATTAGACTAGATAATCGTTAAAAGCTAGGGCGAAATATGACTTAAATAAATTTTAAAATATAGAAAGCAGGGCGACACATTCCACTCCATTCTGTGTTTTAGTACACATATTTTGTTATATTTAAATTAAAATAAATATGTTCTGGTACTGGGTACTGGACTTTTTTTATTCGACGCATTTGGGACCTTCTGTCTGTCCTTTATCTTGTTTTATGACGTTGACTAAACATTTCTCAGCCCCGCAATGGAGATTTCTAAAGCAGCTTCCCTGCCTTTGTTGCTACTCACAACAAAATGCCTCGCCAAATTTACTGATAAGCGATGTTTACAAACACCCCTCGTCTATAGTTTTCATAACCAAGTGAACAGCATGTGTGCATATGCAATAAAGAATTTTTGTTTCTATGTACTCAAGTGAGTGCGGATAACTCACGTCGGCTTAAGTAAAAGTCATACTATTAAACGAGTTTTTTATGGTTTTTCGTGACTAAGGGTCTATTTTTTAGATCATGTCACATAGGATGCACACGATGGATAAAAATGGGCAATGAATAATGAATGAATGATAATTATTTATACAAATTACACAAAATTTCAATCAAACAGTAATGTATTGGAACACTATAATAAATATAAATGCGAGTCTCGTTTAAAAATTGCACATTTTTAATAATTGAAACTGAATTTAACACATTGTATACCATTACTTTTTTTAGGTAAAATGTGTGTACATGTTTTTTTAAATTGATTAATTTCCGAATTTAAATAGATAAGCCTATCACTAAATCGGAAGAAAATACTAAAAACTTGTTCTAATATCGGCTAGTGCTTAGTGTTTCTCTTCGTCAAACGGTAGTCAATCAATGAGAAGTTCAATTATAATTTTAATTAAAAATTAATGACAAGCTTACTTACCCCAGTTCTTTCCTGTCCGGCCGAAAAAGGTTCCTTCCTCTGGATTGTAGATCATCTGCCCGAAGCTTTGCTTCTTCGCTGGCTGCGGGAACTCGAATTCGCCCTTGGCGCCCTTTCCGTTATTCTTCGACATTTTGGCACTCTCCTTTGCACTTGTTTACGGTTATAGTTTTGGATCCGAAAATTTGGTTAAAATATATTTCGTTGATGACGTGGACGGCTTTGCGCGGGGCGAAGGCTATGAAAACTGATTTATGTATACGATTCGCTGTGTATACGCGATGATTCAGCAGCGGATAGTATATTCTATTTATTTTCGCACTCGCAGCACTCTTGGGTGTATATTGAAAAACTTGTAATTATGCAATTAATGATGGTTCGAGTACGCGGATTGTTTAGCTTGTAACTTGTATTCCTTGGTGAGTTGGGTGTTATTCCTGGGCGCGAAAAGCCAGAACGGAGGCACACAAACAGACGGTACGGGAGATACGAGAAGTTTGGGAAAACTCTCGGGCTCTTCCTTGGCTGCGGACTCGAGTCTCGAGAAGCTTGCTGCGTGTTGTTGCGCTCTCAGCGAAAGATCACCAACTAACCGAACGCAGCACAGCGAAAACAACGCCGACGCGGTCTTCGCCACTCAACACTCAACACTCATACACGCACACGCGCCGCTCTCGCTGTCGCACACTCCCACCGAAAGCTCCAAGATAAGGGGGGCTGCACTGCGAGAAAATTTCAATGAGTGGGGACACGGGAAATAAGTCAAAACGCTTGAGTTGTCTGTTCTATACACAGCAGCATAGTTGAGTAGCTCAAAGAAGGCAGGTAAGGAAAAATACACGTCTTGTTTCAAAGATATGGAATTCCAAACATTTTCAAAAATAAAAAAAATTTATTAAAAAAAAAAATGTTTTTTTTTTTTAATTAATTAAGATAATTAATTACATAAGAATTAAAAAAATAATAATAATTCAGGAAATGTTTAAGCATGTTCTATCAGAATTTGATTTTAAAATATTTGAAAGATGTAATCGTTTGCCCATGTTTGCCCACCCTTTACTTTTTATTGCCCACGTCCGGTTTCGAAAATATTTATGAAGCTTAAAAAATCTTCCATAATCTAAAAATGTACTTGTCTGATATTTCTTTTTTTTTTAAATCGCAATAGATTTGCCCTCGTTTGCCCACCCTCTAGAATTTTGAAAAATAAAATTAAAAAACAATATACATTAAAAATTTGCTACGGCTACCAAACAAACAAAATATTGGCAATATACCAAAACAAAATAATTGTAACAAAAAACGTTTGCCCACCTCTTAAAACTATATAATTTCGATTTCACACCCTTCAAAATTAAAATATATATCATTTTTTGTCGAAAGAAATTTTAGAAAGAAATAAACAAATTAAAACATATTTAAATCGCATGTTTTACCGGAAAATTAATTTAATTTATTTGTATGTCGTTTAATTAATTAATATTAAAATGAAAAAATATAACGCTGTCCTGGTAAAAAAAGTTTCAAATTTGATTGTTATAAAGTTAATCTGACAAAATTATAGCTATAAGCTCGTCATTGATTTGTCTAAAAATAATGTTAATAAAGAAATGTGTAATGCTTAGGTACTTTTAAAAAATAACACATACAAATCTTATACTGCGCAGAAATTGAGCAGGGCAGTTGATTTCCATGTGCTAGACATTTCAACTGAATTATGCGACAACCCCTATAGTCTGTCCATTCCGGCCTGCAAGTGGCATTTCCCTCAGTGTGCTACTGACAGCTGTTGAACGTTTTCGACACTTTGCCAAGCAACACGGGAAAAGGCCAAAGCAAAAGCTTCTTGGCCGGGGGGGCTGTGGGTGGCCGTGCTAGTGGTGGTGGTGTATGTGAGTGTGCTGGGCTTCGTGTGTGCTTTACCTTGTCTTTCTCTCGGTCTCTCTCTGTGGCTTGCTACGCAAATAGAATAAATGATTGAGTCCAGACAGTGGCCAGACAACAACACACTCGGAGGCAGTTGCTTGGGCGCAGCGCTTTTCCCAGTGCAGGAGACATCTTAGAGTCTAATGGTGTTCAGCCCCCTCAAGGTGCGCCCCTGGCTCGTATATATGTTAATATTACAACGAAAGCACAAAGAAAATCGCACGCACACTAATCCGCGCTCTCCCGCTCGTTCGCCCTCCCTGTCCATCAGACTGACATGCGCCAAGAGTTGAGTACGTTGGCTCCACTCCACCCCACTCCAGCCCACTCGGCACTGCTCGCATGTTCCGCTCTCTCATTATGCGTATTTTTCTCTCGCTTTGTTGTATTCTTCCTATGCTCACTCAAACAGTTGGATCATTTTTTTCGGCTGCTCTCTGTTTCGAAAATTTCCACGCGGAAAACTTTCTGGGCTATTGCTCCCACTGCTGCACTGAAAGAAAAATCTTTTGGTTGTTCAGCATATTTTTTGAAAAAAGAAAGAAATTATTGTTGACTTATTTGTTTTGTTTAGTTTGAACCCAACTCCATTTATTTCACACAATATTACATCTTGGTCCGAAGTGTATAGTCCTAATACTAATGATTGGTCCTTTCACATTTGGGAGGATGATTTCTTGTCAGCAATCCTGGCAATTAACTTTTAACATTATAATCTTCCTTTCCATTTTCAGTGTAAGGACCGTTGCCAAGTGTCAAGCACATTTGAGTTGATTAATTCCCATAAACGAGCATTTCCTCCCATATGACCCCCACATCGCGAACCTCCAACTCCATTGAAATAGGTTGCCATTGCCAATTTTCCGTCGTCTTGGACTGATGCTGCTGATTACGGATAAATGGATGCACAAATAAATGGATACGGCTTTATGTTTGTGTATCTCTGCTTTTCGCTGTTGTAATAATCATAAGTTGATTAAATTACACTTGACAACGCCAGAGTACATTATGCCGACATCTCAATTGTAAGTCGCAATTGCTCCAGCTGAGTTTATTGGGTTCACAGACGGAAGGAGTTTATGGGAACGGGAGATTTGGACCAAGCAAAGCTACGATTTTTATCTTTCAGATACAAGTGAGTTATCTGATTATCAAAATTAAACATAACTACAAGGTACCTTTTTTAATTTCCTAACAGAAGTTATTTTGAAACTGCTTCCTTCTCTAAGCTCACCACGATAAAATTTAAATTTAAATTAACATACATATAAAAAACTTTGGCTTCCCAAAGATATCAGCTTTTTCTCCTTTTGACTAAAACTCATGATATATGTTCGGTATTATTATCTTTCTGACTATGAAAGAACCTGCCTTGTTACCTACTTTAAATTTAAACTCTTAATTAGCAAATTTAATTATACATGACAGAAAAGAAGAGTGTGCCCTCCACTGTTTTCCTGGAAATATCTTCTGCGAACCAGTTTATCTGGTCTGAACCGATTTTCCAGCAAATTTCTGTATGCGTGACGGTGTCGATCTTTCAATCTCCGAGAGCTTCCTCATTAGAGATGCGTTTTGATTTTTCCACTTAGCAAAATATCTTTAGCTGTTATCTGGCTTCGGTTCTCCGTCATCCAATGGGATGGGATGGGACAATAAATATCTGTCATTCAGCTAATTAGCTTTCAATTAGTGGGTAGACATTGTTGGCATTTATGCCCAGAATAATCACAGTTCAATGGGATTGCACGGGATCGAAGTGATCAGTATGTGACACTGGTCTATTGACGTCATAGTAATTCCTTCCGACAGAATACTTTTACGATTATCGACTTTTACGATAGAAGAGATAGATAGTAGTTTTAAAAAGTCACAAATAGGTTTTCTTTTGTCGAACGATCTTAATGATTGCCACACAAACTATTGGTATACCTGACCTTCAAATATGAATCTCAGTTTGTAACAATATAAATATTAGAATAAAATTAAATTGGTTAAAACTTAATTAGGGGAAACATCTAAAACGTAGAACGTGCTTGTGCACACCACAAATAAATTTGTATCCTCAAGTGCTTCTTTGATTGCTTTGCCTAAGAAAAATATTTAAAAATAAACCATATATCAAAATGCAAACAGCAGAGTTTTTTCAATGATATCCAATGACGCAATTCGCCGACTTATTTCTTGGCCCGATAAGCACTAAATAAATGTACCAGCTACGAACAAATAATATTATTATTATTATTAAATAGGTTGGTTGGAAAGCGAATCAATCTGGCTTTAAGTTTATTTATCAGTTAGCTTTCCGAGGCGGCTGACCAGTTCCAGGTGTGACGGCAGAGATTTCAGAGATACGCCTTTATCACAGACCCGTTCCAGTGTCCCCTCAGCGGTGGCTATCTTATCACTTCTCGTTCACGTAGAGCCGAAAGTATGCCATATGCCGGTACAGAATAAGGTTGCTACCAAACCCCTGGCTACCACCCAAAATATCTCAAGCAGAGCATATAGTTAACCCCTTAATTTACGATTAAAAAGTACAATCGGAATGGATTTCTCACTACTTACATTTTATTTTTATTGAAAAAGATTTGAATGCGATATATCATGTCTCTTAGCAGTTTCAATTCAAGTAATTTTTACATCTTTCTCGTCGTACGTCTTAAATATTTTAAACTTACAAATTAACCGCAGCTCAGCGTTTCAGTAGCCAATTTTCAATATTTTGTTGCTGACAAAATGTGATGTCGAGAGCTTTGACATTTGACTAAGAAATGTATAAATATTCTGAATCTATATGTAGTTAGTAAAAGTGGTTATTTTTGGTTGACAAAATTGGTCTGGTCTGGTTAAATGTATAGCAGACTCATCAAATTTAATCTGTAAAATTTCGATATAAATTTTATTATCTAAGGATTCGTTTTTGTTGATCTATCGGAAATGGCAGTTTGTATTGATTGTTATAGATTTGTTGCATTTGTTTGGGTCAGCGCTAATGAGATTCACGTCTGGCTACTACGATCGATCCCTTCAAATGGTTTCCTTGGTGTCTTTTTGTTACAAACTAATGTGAAGGGTGCATAAAATTGCTCTTAGTTAAAAATTTGTATATTTTAGGCGGTATATATTCTTGCTAGGCGGAATAATTCTTACGAATAATTTAATGCATGTTGAATATGGGGGAAATATAACATTTCACAAAAAATTTGAAGTTTCGAAAACAGGAATTTTGAACATTTAAAAGGGAACCGGTAAAACATCTAAACGGGGTGCCTCTTTTAGGATTGTCTGTCACCGCCTCTTGTTTCTCCAGTCCACTGTGTCCAAGATTGTTGCTTATCGCACAATCTTCTGTTATACATTATGTAATGGATTAACATTGAAAACAATTAATCGATAAGGAGCTCATAGTGCACGGAACCGATCCTCTCCTTGCGATCGTGAATAATGTTGCGAGCCCAAGCCTTGCACTCGACGTTGATGATAATGCCGCCTGAATGGGAAGAGGGCACGCAATTAGATCGATTGTTGTCGGTGGGCTCAGAGGGCCAGAACTACTCACGTTTCGGGCGCTGGAAGTGAACGGCCACCAGGGGACTCAAGTAGCCCTCGGAGTTCTGGTAGGGATAGAAGTAGCCGGGGAAGCCCCTGATTGGCAGATAATTGACAGCACCAATGTTTTCCTGGTCAGCTGGGTTCTCGCCTTCGCATGATACCCAGATTGTGTTTAGCTGAAGAAGATCAGGATGTTAGCGCAAAGACCCAGGCTCTTCCGGACCCAACTTACCTTATGTGGCTGGGTTTTCTCCACCTCCCCGATGTAGGTCTTCAGGCTCAAGGGCATCGACTCGGGCAGGTCGCTTGAATCGTTATAGTACTCCGGTATCCAGCCGTAAATCTTGTTTAGCTTCAGGAAAATGCACGGAGCGCTCTTGTGGTAGCTGTAGTTGTTCTCCTTGGTGCACGGCGACCACGACTTGATGTCCACATCGCACACCTGACCCTTCGGTGGTGGCTGGTTGTAGTCGCAGTTATAGATATTCTGGCCACGGCCGGGAGTGAGGCCGGGCACCTTGTAAACTGAGAGGGCGAAGTCACAAAGATTAGTATAGATAATTACTGCCTTAATTACAACAAAGTGATCCTTGGACGAGAGCTGCTGATATCTGAGTCACAACATCATGCTTTATTCGTTATGATTAATATTTTGTTTACAGCCCTTTTCATATTGCTTTGCTAAATGCTGATTTAGTAAGCTCTTACCCGCAAGGAAATCATCGAGGGAGTCTGTCCAGTGCTTGTAGTTCTCGTGCTGGGTGCCTTTGTACCAGATCAAGGTGCTCTCCACGTTGTCCAACGGGGGCAAGGGGCGGAAACCCAAACCTGAGATCATAAACACATGGATTAAAGTCGCAATTTGGAAGCTGTAAAACCATTAAACTCACCTGGGTTGGTGCCGATCAGGGAGCGGTCCAGTGTCCATTTGGGTATGCGAGGATCGAGTGTCTGGAAGAAGGCCCACATGCAGATGGCCACCAGGGCGGCAAGTACTCCATAGAAGGCCACATAGAAGATTCCGATTTTTGCTGTATCCGGGAAGAGAGGGAGGAAGGGTAGAACAGGATGAGCTCCATTGAATTATTGCGATTACAGCCATTCCCGGGGCGCGATCGCCAGCCAATTCAATGGGTCTGATTGAATTAATCACTTGACGGCGGACCTCGCGGTCAACCATGGGTTAACCCGATAATTGACGACAGCCGGCAGTGCAATTGGGCTATATAAACAAATGGGAATCCACCCCAAGCCAAAGCTGGGCATGCTTCTCAAGTTCGGAGTGCCTGGAAAGATGACGCCGATTCGCGTTTCTCCTCTGAATCATCGCCAGCTCTAGGCATGCCGGCGCTCTTAGACGTGGCCTAAGAGAGTGTGCGATGTGCACTCAAGAGTGAGGCTGCTGCTGCCGATCGCTCTTAACGATAATCACAGACATGCGACATAACCTCAACCCGATCAGAAGAGTTGGGATGTGAGAGTGGCACAGATACTTCATGGGGAGAATCGGAGTCAAGCCCAAGCGCTGCAGAACTGGGAAACAAAGCCCATGTACAAGCCACACACATGTGTGTATATTTCCATTTTGGCATATTATCTGCCTTCGCTTTCCCCCCTCTGCAGCATAATTGCATTGCACACCCGACTATATACCGACTATATTTAGACAGGGCCTTGGGCTTGCCAAGAAAAACTTTTGAATGCCAATATTGGCGTGCACTGAAAAACCTTAGCAAAGTCCAATTGATGATAAACGGTGCAGCGGGCAGCTTAACTGGCGGTAATTGAGGGCAAAACCAGATGCAACATCTTCTCCCCACCCCACCGCAACTTGTGCCCATTTTCCGAACTGGGGGTAATTTTCTACTCCCTTCTGTGCGGCCGAGTGAAACTCTCGGCACTTCAGTGGGCGGCACTTTCGCAGCGAAGGGCTATTAAAAATATAATTCTCGGCTTGGCTCGAACAGGTAACAGCGTGACACCGAACTGTAGCAGCTAAACACCCCGTAAGGGTTTGATTTACAGCAGGTATAGGCCAGCAAAAAAAAAAAGAGGGAATTTAGAGTGCCATAAACTTACCCCATGACGAACGATCGCGGCCCATCACCGTTCCCTCCTCGGCGTTATATAAAAAGCGGCCGAGATGGAATGGGATGGGCTTCCGCAGGTTGTGCAGATCCTCGTCCGTAAAGGACGTGCTCATCGGCACGGGCTTGGACATGTTTCAGCGGTGGGTTTTGTTCTTTGGATCTGAAGGCCTGTTTGTACAGTTCAGATGGAATAAGACACGGTTTCGATAAAGATAATTTCCGTATATTGGGGACTCTTGTAATCTACGTATTTATTTCTGTATTTTTAGTTCAATGGAATTCAGTTTCTTTTGAATATTTGAGGCAATTAAAAAAAGAGCATTTTGAATAATTTCCAATAAAAATTCGAAATTCACATTATTTGTACATACTGTTAACTAAGTATGAAGAATTCTTTAATATTTACTTTAAATTTAATATTTAAATGACACCTTCAATTGGTCACTGCTCGAGTAGTGGCAATTAAATTGAAAACAATTAGGCATAATTAATACGAAATTTAATTCTAAATGATTAATAAAATAACACAAATATAGTTATGGGAAATAATCTATTCCAAGAGTCCCCTTACTTTTCCCTAGGAGAAATGCACCGAAAAAATCCCTATGAAATATTGCAACCGAACTGCAGTTTTTGGCGGTCTTCACTTGTTCACTTGTTATTTCCTCTAATTCCGCTTCACTGTGTTTCTTATTTATTTTTTGCACTGCCACCGATGTACAGATGTACACAAATGTTGTGTTTTCACTCGTCCTGCTGCCGAGCTCTCCCCGGATTTCTCCCTGGATTTCGCTCTGGATTCCTCTCTGAACTTCTCTCGGCTCTCTCTGTGCAACTCTCTCGAGACCGCCTCCCTTGCCGTTGCAACCCTCTGGTCCTGAAGGGCAGTTGGCGCCTTTTTTGGCTCCCTCTCAGTCTCCCCTCCCTGTCGGCCACCGGTAGGGGACTATGGAGGGACCACCTGCAACTGGTAGGTCGCTGGCTGGCGAGGAGGGCGCCTGTTGCAGAGCACTTCCGCGTTTTCCGGATTTCACTGGCCCATTGGCTTTGACCCCGTACTGGGCGCCCCAGTTCTTTGAAACACTTATTTTATACACTTATTCCTCGACCCGCAAGCCGCCGCAACGCGAGCGACAACAGCAGCAACGACAACAACAAACGGCAGAGTGACCGCTCTTTCCGCACACACACACACGCACTCACGCAGAGGTGTGAGTGAGTTGTATCTGTATCTCTTAGCTGGCGCTCTTAGCGCTTGGCCACAACATACAAACAACCACACCTTTTTGAAGAAACTGCGGAGCGTTCTTTAAGATTCTTCAATTTACAACTAATATTTAAAACTGTGTGCGTGGTCTGCGGGCGTGTCGGAACAAGGACAGTAAATTCGCGGATCTTTCGGTGCATTTCCCCATCGAAGGAGCCGTGAGCGTTGGAAGAAAAGGAAACCCCGCACTCGACGGACCACAAACTAGTCAAGTTATTGTTTGGTAGCGAAACGCGTCAGGACCACGCCACGAGTTGGTATCCGCAGCACGTTTGGTCGTCGCTCAAAACAAATTTCAAACTGAACCCCGAAACTGAACTCCGTCCACATAGCAGCCGCCGCCGAGCCAAGCAACGGACCTGGCTTGAGTCAGAAATATACACTGATAGAAAATATTTCGAATTTGGTCTATAAAGTTGCGCACGTGAGCAAGCTTATTTTGCTGCTTATTTATATGAACAAATTTCCATAAATTGTTTTTGTTTTAATTATTTGTAATTGCTTTTTGAAAAAGTTTATTTAATTAATTAATAATAATAATTATCAATTAATTAATTTGAAGTCTTCAACTAGCTATTATGGCTAGTTGCAATAAATTCTAAGTTTAACTTTATTAAAGTCGATATTGCCTCTTAAAGCCTTTTTTCATACGCCACGTTTACATTCACAAAAGTTAAAAGTAGCTGGGAATTATAGGATTCAGGGCTGCGATCATATGGATCATATTAGGAACTAAAATCATACATTTTTTAACCCATCTATTATATAATTGATCTCTTGTTTTAGAATTTCAGGTCTTATATTAAGATAAAGATAAGAGCAAAAAAACTCTTTTGAATAAAGATTCATTTTGACAGTGTAACAGCCAAGTTGTTCTCTGGCTTGGTCTCTGGCTCTCCCGAGCCGAGTTTTGTTTTGAGTGAATGTGAACGTCAACGCTTTTGGCGGCATTTCGCAGTTGAGTGGAATAACCTCGCCTCGCCGCGCCTCGAATCGAATCGAATGGTTCTCTGGGACCTAGGGTTGTTGTGAGTTGAGTTGCAACTGGGTCTGGGTCTGGGCTTGGGATGATTTTGGGTTGGGTCGGGTTGGGTTGCGTTGCGGACCGAGATTCGGAAGCGTTGTAATTGCCGTGGAAAAGCTGTTCCTACGTTGCACTCGTTTTAATTGGGCGGTGCCGGTGCCACAGCAGCTCATTTAGGTTTAGTGGCTATCAAGGGGAAGCGTGAGCGGCGGGGTAATCGCGAATTGCAAATTGCGAATACGCCAGGGTAGTGCAGGATGTGGCCATTGAGATTGGCATCGGCTGATGGGGTTTCTCTCAAATTTAAACCCTCGTCTTGGTAAACTATAATTATTAAGCGAAGAAAGCTTATTTAGGATGCGTTTCTTTATAAAAACGTTCATAAGAACACGCTTTATTTCTAGTAAGTATAATAATAAAGGCTAAGGCCATATGGTTTGGGACGGAATTCTTGCTTGTGTTACTTCCAAGGTTCTTTAAATTGCTTTTTATTTCCTAATTTCTATTATCATTTTAATTGAGCAACAAATCGAGGCATGTATTTAGCATACCATAGTTTTTAAAATTATTGCACAGCTTTCTAATAAATTTTCTTACGATTGCTTTATTTTTAAAGTACACAAGAAAATTCTAATAAAAGTATGAGATAGAATGATGTCAGACCATCTGATATGGATTTTTCCACCAAAAGCAACCACGCTTCGAGCTAAAGATATTTTTTACATATATTTTAAGGATGCTCATTTTTTTTTTTGTTTTATGAAAAGTGAGGCATATTTTCTAAACGGGTCATAAGGGCGAATGCCATTTTCTATACAATTTCGTTTGGCAAATTTCCCAATTGAGCTCAGATCTTAATAATGAATTATATTTTGTAGAAATAAATTTGGAACCTTAAAGCCCATGCTTATTTATAAATATATAAATTGCTAGAATTTATAAGCTTTTATATTTCAACAGCTTAATAAAGAAGTACAAGATAAAATTGTCATAAAAACTAGTTCCTGTCTGCTATTTAAGCTCTGTTACAGTAAATGTTTTAAGTGTCTCAATAATAATTATTATTAAGTTAAATTAATAAAAACTTCCAAGTCCAGGAAGTTAGTAATTAAAAGATCTACACTGCTCTATCTACACAATCTCTTCTAGGCAAGACAATTAGCATTTAACCGATACACGCCAAACCTGAGAGTTTGCTGTCAAATCTGGTGCCGAAGCAACAGCAAACTGGGCCAGGAACTGGTTTTGAATGCGGCCAAAGGATATTCGAAAAGTGGGCCACACGGAGTTGCTGTACTCGCACGCACAGGGGTGGGTTTTCTTGGAGAAGTCGCTCTTCCGCTAGCTAAACTGCGCCGTTGAAGTTATAAGGGACTATGCCATGAACACAGGACACACCAGCGGGCATTGTCAGAGTTCCAAGTGTAAAATATAGAGTTATTTTAAACCATTTTAAAAAACGATTTCATTTTTTACATCTTTTAAGAACTAAATGTTATAATTATTTAAGTTGAAAAAATAAGGAAAAGAAGGAAAAACTGAAATGCATCAGTTGTATATTTGCATAAATCGCTAAAGTATATGTAACGTTTTCTTTACAACTATTTTTGTCCCTTTTCTTTAAAGGATAAAATGATATAGTTTTTAGGAAATTATAAGTTATGCTATGCCCCCTTCCATATTAAAAATTTCAATAAAAGGCAGATCCTTTTCTGGAACTGAGATTGATAAATATTTAAGAAGGTCTACAATTAATTTCAATAGAATTTTTGAATTCGGTTTGTTACCGGGCAATTCAGAACAAGTAACATCTACTTAGATACATAAAGAGGTTACAGTGTGGAAAATCTCTCTTACAGCTTCACTGTTGTAATATATATTTTAAATAATCCCTCAGGTCAATAGTTATTTTATGGTCTGAATACCTAATTTAACATATTTGCGCTGATATTCGCTGATATATGATCATTCATACAGGACTTAAAAACGACCAAAACATATTCAAGCGACCAAATAAATCCTGGCCAAGAGGGAAGTTACGCAACTGCGAGGGCCATTCAGCGGGCCCTGGCAACGACCTTCCCTCGGAACTGGAGATGGTTCTGGAGAACACGCTCGTGGGTTCACCGCAGTCTGATTGCATAATGGCGTAATTGACCGATATTGTGGGACAAGTGCCCCAAACACAGATCTAGTCGCGCCGCGGGGCCAGCGAAACGGAATAGCCATTGGGCGGGCAATAAAATGGACACGGCTTCGGATTCGGACTCTCGACTCGGACGGAGGTCGGAGGACGGAGGTCTCGGCGGGAGGCCGGTAAGTGGAATACATAAATCCACCCACATCCACAGTAATCTGCATTTGCGGCTAGCGCTAATGCGACGACAAAGAGACTGTCGCTGATTAAGGTCGGACTTTTATTAAGACCGCGATGCTGGCCTGTCACTACGCCGCGATGCTAGGTTTACGTAACCCCAAGACTCACCCCAGCTCTCGATGGAGCGGCCGAAGTAGGAGTTGTCCTCGGAATCGTAGATCATCTGCTTCAGAGACTTCTTCTTCGGCCTCTCCGGCGGCCGGGCATAGTACTGTTGAAAGCCATCGATACAGTCCTCGGTGATGGTCGGCATTCTTCCACTCTTGGCTACCTTGACTGGCCGTCTCTTCCTCAGTTCAGCGGCGGTGCGGTGCGGCTTCGGGCTCCGGATGTGGAGGTGCAGTGGCGATCGGCTTAGGGATCGCCGGCTATCGTCAATATGAGCCGCTGATCGATTTCAATATCCGTGTATCGTGTTCCGTGTGCTGTCCTTTGTGTCGGGATGTGTGCTGGCGTTGGCTTCGGTCCGGTATGGTCTTCTCTGGCAATGGGAATATAAATTTTCGCACTCTGCTGCACGACAAGTTGACACCGCTGTGCGCCGCGCGACACTGATCTGAATATGAATTTGTAAAGAAGCCGAGCCATCGCCAGTCGGGGGTGATATGTTGTGCTGAAAAAAAAAAAAAAACGCTGGAATACGCAAGTCGGGCTTTGATTAGTGCCTGTTCTGTGATGTTTCGGTTGCGGAAATGCGCGGGACGGTGGCGGCATCGCCATCGCCATCGGCGTCTCCGGTGACAGCTGTGGAAGACGCAGGTCGTGGCGCGTGACACAATTCCCGCTTAATTGGACGTTAAGATCGTCGCTGGGTTTATCGCTCGTCGCCGTGACAAATCCCAGCAGCGGCCGGTGGAATTAGCGATGATCATTGCACTAATTGCTGGATGAAATATGGCTTCCTCTGGCACTGTGACCACTTGCTGTGCACATGGAACGGGACTCGACCTCCGTTCGGGTCGCGAGTCGCGACGGCTGCTGCCCACACGTCGGTGAATCGGTTCAAAGTGCATTCGAGTCGCGGTAGTCATTAATTAACACGCATTTGTGGCGTAAATGAGCAAAAAAGCGTGCGGTAATTAGCCAGCGACCGTTACGTTATGTTGAAAAATTCAAACCGCTACGTTACGTTAGCAATTCAAATTCACACGTACCGCGACGTAAGGAGCAGGTTGTGTACACGTCAACACGAGGTGGCGCTGCGAAGCTGAGTTTTGGGTTTGCGTATGGGATAGACTGCATGTTCGCGGTTCTGCCGCTAGAGGACGGCACTCAAGACTGGATTATTGAGCGGAAAAAGTTTCCCGACTTTTCCGGGTATTGTAAATCACACTTACCTGAATAATCCTAACGAAAAATGGGGTTACTTCTAAGCCTCACCCATCCGCCATTTGTAGCTCTGGGTGGACTCGCCGCGGAAAAGAATCATGGCGATGAGGATAAGCAGCATGAGGAATAGGAACACCGTGATAACCAGACCGATTGTAAACGCTGTAGATTTCTCCATTGTTGTGTTACTGGTTTCTTATTGATTCTTAATTTCACGCAATGTATTAGGGTTTCTTTGTTATTTCTGTATTGATTCTGTCACAGTCTGCGAACACGTAAAATAATATCATGAGAACGATAAATAGTACTACAAGCACAATCACTAGGATCAGAGCCAGTCGGGTATTTTCCATTATCCCGTTGTGTTGAATGAAGCAATATTTGTGGAAGTTAGTGGAGTACAAGCTCGGCGCCTGCTTGATTCCCGAAAAACGCAAGCGATACATACATATAAATAAATATACATACCATATATTACTTCAGGGCAGAACAAATTATTATGCAAAAGATACCGCGCGACTGGCTTTCTAGAATAACTATATGACAAATACTCACAGATTTTGCTTATCGCACTGCAGGAGGAAGAGTGGTTTCCTCCTCAACAGGCGAGCTGTCGACTTCTGTGGCACCACCAGTCGTGAATTTCTCCCTGTACGGGCTATCGACGATGAAAGCAATGAGAATCGCATTCATAACACAGAGGCCCATGATCGCGAATACGCCAATAACTATGAGAATAGTGCGGGTTTCCATGACTGATCTAGGTTAACCGGATAAATGATTTGATCCTTTGAAAACAAAAAATGAGTGTTTTTGAGTAATGCGAGCGTAGATATGGTATTGTAGCAGAAATGTATGATTTTACGACTAGCACACAAAATGAAAAGCATACTTTTTGGAACAACACATTTTGAACTTAAATCTCAACGTGGGGTCTAGCAGATACTTATGATATGTGAGGTCTTAAATATTTGGGTTATCTTCAATAATGTGTGCTTCAGGTCGGAAAAAGCACTAAGAAGCAAGCAGCTTCTCAAATAAAATAAATTGAACATTTTTGTTTGCTTGCATTCTGGTGCTTTAAAAATGTAATTCTTTTAAAATTGTTATTAATTTAGATTTTTATGAGACCCATATATTGAACCGCATCCTGTATTCTGCATTTGACTAGCTTCTCAAAAAGTTGTAAAGAAATTTTTTTTAACCTATTATAAACTGGGAAAATTTCTGTAAGCATTTCGGTGGAATGTTAAATATTTTGAATGAATTTTTTAGTACTCACAAATTTGCATACACAAAATTCGGGGTGCACATGTATTCATAGGAAGAATTTAGAAGCTCTCAAACAAAATGTACTTTTAAATGTCGGTGTATCCATACTTTTTAAGTACCTTTGCTAAAAAATTAAATGTTCAACCAAGTATTAAAAAATATACATGCATTTGAAAGACATTTCATAAAATGGTAAACAAATTTTGTTGGTAGGTATAATACTTTTTGGAACATATAATTTTTGTACAGGTGTTCCATTGTAGATATTTTAAATGGATACTGAATTATTTTAATTGGAAAAGCTTTTCGGTGATAGTTTTAATCAGCGTTATTGCCTTAACTTCATATCAATATCCACGGCACAAGGAATTGTTATGCCTGGAAAAAATGTACAATGTAATCCGATATTTTTAACCAAAAAAATACTAAGCTACTGGCTTTCTATAATTACTAAATGAGAAATTCTCGCATGTTGCTTAACGGCGTCCTCCGCCAAGAGCGGCATCATGCCCCACCTAGTGCTTCAGTTGTGTTGAAGGCTGGAGCTGTGGTAGTAGTAATCGTGGTTGTGTACTTGAACAGATTATATATGATAAAAATAACGAGGATCACATTCATAATCCAGAGGCTCAATATCGCGAAACGGCGTATAGGTTAGACGGAAGAATGATTGGATCCTTTGAAAAAAAAAAAGAAAATAAAAAAAGGTTTTTAGTAATGAGAGACGCAAAGTTATACTATACAGACAAATAATAAACATTATTTTAAGGGAAAAAATCGACAAATAAGAAATATTATTTTAAGGCAACAAATCCTAAGGTAATGTCTTAAATATATGGGGTTTCTTCAACAATGTGAGGTGGAATTAGTGAGGGAAATAAGAGCTAAAAAGCAAGTCAATTCTTGATTTTCAGAACACAAAACTGGTTTAATAAATATTTATATTTTAATAACTTAACTTGCATAATGCTAAAACATTTTAATGTGGCCTTGTAATAAATTGAACAAACTTTTTGCAACAGAAACATTTGTAATGGGTTCAAATTGGAATATGATCGTAGCAAAGCCAAAGCTGTATAAATTTCAAATCGGAACTGTTTTCGGTATTAAATAATGCAACTCTCCAAAAAATAAAAAAAAATAAAAAAATGGTTTTCAAACGTTAGTTGTCAATTGCATTTTCATGAATATCGATAAATTCCATATTTGTAGCTATATTTTTATATTTTATTCTTATTAAAAAATTAAATAGTCTTACCGGATGCACTTGGTAAACTTTCTGGTAATAATTGAATTTGCGCATGATAATGACGCCGACGACCAGGGCGATGTCAATTATCATAAGCAATATTATGATAACTGTGAATGTGATAACAACACCTTTGGTCTCCATTTACAATTAGTGTTTAGTCAGAATTAAAGAAAAAATTTGTTCCAAGAGGAATAGTTTGTAGATGTCACGTGTTAATTGGAATGCTTGTGTTGATTTAAAAGGAATAGCTAATAGGAATGACGTAAAAATCTGGGCATATACATATGTTCTTATAAACATATTTTCCATTTAAATCTATTCAAATCAAATAAAACTTTGCCTATTTTCAAAATATTTTTATATAATTGAAGTCATTACCATTTTGTACTATTCAAGAATTTCGGGTTTAATTTTATCAAAATCTGACTGCTATATCATATAGCTGACATAGGAACGGCAAAGACATCCGCTCAGCACTTTTATCCTATCCAAGTTTCATAAGCAGGTTGCTCCGGTTGCCGTTTTCTCTTTGATCAGGAATCTTTCGGATACTCGCCACCAAGTATTTTAAAAGCCTCACGGCAAAACTGCCACAAAATCTGGCACATCATTGCTCCGGCTACGCCAGATTCTCTATAGTGTGGTATTCCGTAGAGGAAGAGGACGAAAAGGAGTACCTAGCTGACAAAGATAAGGAAGCCGTAAAACCAAACACAACTGATAAAACCCAAAGTTGTAAAAGTCCACGAACAGGCTTTCGTCGTTTCTTTTTAGAATTACTATATGACAAAAACTCACATGTTGTTTGACGGCGTCCTCCTCCACCTAGTGCTTCAGTTGTTTTAAAGGATGGAGCTGTGGTAGTACTAGTCGTGGTTGTGTACTTGAACCGATTACCTATGATGTAAATAACAAGGATCACATTCATAATCCAGAGGCCCAGTATCGCGAATAGGCCAATAACTATGAGTAAGCCATATAAAGGTTAGACGGAAGAATGATTGGATCCTTTAAAAAAAAGAAAAAAAAAACATTTTTGTATTAATGCGAGATTAAAAATATGGATTTTCTTCAGTAATGTGTGGTAAATTCAGTGAGAAACAATAAAACTAAGAAGAAAGTCCATTCCTGATTTTCAAAAACTAAGAAGCAAGTCCATTCTTGATTTTCAGAACACAAAACTGGTTCAATAAACACATATGTATATTTTAATTCTAATTAAGGTGGTAACGGTTGCCGGAATGTGCAGTCAACGAGTATTTGGATATGCTTTTTTAATAACTTAACTTGCATAATGCTAAAACATTTTTATGTGGGCATGTAATAACATAAACAAAATGATTGCAAAAAAAAATTTTGAAGTCGGACCAGTTACGTGTGTCTTGTGTTGTTGACCGTATTTATGCTCATAGCAAAACCCGAGGGCTCGTATCTTATGGAATAGAACTTACACGGCATGAATTTGCAGCAAAAAGTAAATATGTAGCGTTTCAAATAAAATTATACAGTTTCAGAGGGTACGATTTTCATTTGCAAATGTGTTGCAGGTGCTTTTGTCTTTAGCAATTTACAGTTACTTGAAGCATGGAGAAACATCCGAACGGAAGTCTATTTCCGATTGCATTTTCGGTAAGTTTTATATAATTTTTAATTTGAATAAAATATTACATTGTGTCACATTGTTTCTTAATTACACAAATTTTATGTACAATTGGCTTATCTGCAATTGACAGACTTTAAAATCACGTATACGCCATGTTATCTTATTTGGGCGCTAAGAGCGCGCGTGCCCCAAATCGTCAAACATTTTATTTTATAAAAAGCGGACTATACATATAATATAATAATATATAATAGTTTCAGCTTTCTAACTTTAATATTTTAATTTTTTCCAAAAATTTGGTAATTTTATTGGGCAAATTCAAGTTATTCTAGTATCATAACTAAAATAAAAATACATAAATTTTTATAAGGAATAGGTGTTTAATCTGAATTTCTATAAATTCCATACTTGTAACTAAATTTTTCATTGTATTCTTATTCAAAAATTAAGTATACTTACCGGATGAACTTGGTAAACTTTCTGGTAATACTTGAATTTGCGCATGATGATCACGCCAACGACCAGGGCAATGTCAATTATCAAAAGCAATATTATGATGACTGCGAAAGTAATAATAACACCTTTGGTCTCCATTTACAATCTGTGTTTAGTCAGAACTAAAGAAACAATTTGAAGATGTCACGTGTTAATTGGAATACTTGTGTCGATTTATAACTGATATGTACATATGTATGTATGACGGAAAATTCAAAACTTATCAGTTATTAATACATATTTTCTTATATACATATGTTTTTTATGTACATATGTCGTTATAATATATAGGAATATACATATTCCCACATATCGAAAATACGAGTAATGTTAATAAATAATATCAATCGCAATAAAGGCATTCTCCGCGGAATTTTCTTGAAGACAAATCCCATTTGAGCACTCTTCTTTTTAAAAATCTTTTAAAGTCCCACTGAATCTTAGTTCGTATAAGTTCATTTCAGTTTTGTAACATAAATCGAATGAACTTTCGGCCCCGAATCTAAATTTCGCTTCCTTTAAATATAAGACTGCCTTGAAATTACAATCAGCGGGGTATCAGTATACTGTAACCCTTGTTCTCACCATTCAAACATTCTAGTCTGTAAATGAGGGAATTTTATTTTCGCTTAACTGGTAAGTTGAAGCCCCAAAGCAGAACACTGTCCAACTCTATTCCTATCTTGCAGGTTCTGATCGCGCATATTCGTAAACATGACAGGAATTGAGAGGATTGTGATTTATACCGTCCTCGGGGTTCTGATTCTGATCATCATCATCGTATCAGCAGTACTGATCGTAGAATTATTAACTCCAATGACCCCGAAGGAACAAAAATGACATAGTATCGCCATTTATCAGCAATACTCTTTCAAATCTTTGTTTTTAGTTAGTAAAGAATGGTTCCGCAGAGCAAAATTCATTATTAAAAGTAATTTTTGGTATAAATTCATTAAATTCCTTCTTCAGGGATCCAAAATAAAGTGTGTGTAATGAAAATTCATATGTGAAAGCTTGGAATAACTTGGGCTTTATATTTTAGCTTGGGAAACATAAATTTTGAAAAACCATAAGACACAAAATAGTTGGGGGGAGTCTATGTTTTGCCTGTATAGTGCATAGGGATCATTTCTTCAGGTTGAAGGCTTTCAGCTCATCCTCGGTGAGGCAGGAGATCTTGATCGCGCGCAGGACTTCGGGAGGCTGACTGCCAAGCAACTTCATCCGCTCGGATGCCACAAGCGCGTCCTGTTGGTCCTGGTAGTCGTGAATGGCCTGGGCCATGAGGCGCTGCTCCTCGGCTTCGTTAGCCCTGCGTCCCTTGTCCTCCAACACTTTCAGATCTATGTCCCTGCAGTACTGCCCGGCCAGCCGCTTATAATTCTCCTGCTGCGTCATTTGTGTGCGATACTGTCGCTCGCCGAAGCATGTGGGATCCTTGGGGCGGTTTAGGGCCTCCTGCACGGCCTTGTCCCGGAAGAACTCTTGCTCCGCGCGATGGGCTAGCAACTGGTCGCGAATCTCTCGCTTGCGAGGCACCTTGTTCTTGGCCATCTCCATCGCCAGCTCATAGTCCCGGGCCTGAAATTCTCCGACGCCAAGGTCGATGATCAGCTGGTCGCGCGCCTCTTTGTCCTGCCGGACCCGGCTCAGCTGGAAGCCCAGGCGGGCGGCGGTGTTCTCCCGAGCCTTCGTGTGGTCCAGGCGCCGCTTGTGCGCTGCGGTGACGAAGTGGTCTGTCATGGGTCCCAGACTGTCCAGGATGCCTCTTTCCTTCCCCTGGCTGTTCTGCCAGGCGGCATTCGCCTCCCGGGTGGCCTTCAGCATGGCCTCTGACTGGAACTGCGCCTCCAGGAGCAACTGGCGTTGCCGCGCCTTGTTCAGCGCATCCTGTTCGCGCCCTTGCGCCACCATCTCCTTGCACTCACGCAGCTCGCGGCGACCTTCCTCATTGGCCCTGCGCTGATCCTTCAGCCGGTTGGAGCGCGCCTCCGAGACCTGAGACATAAGAGCGATGCCGTATTCGCGCTTCTTCTGGAAGCGCTGTCGCTTTTCCTCCAAGCACTCCTGCTCCACCGCACGCTGTTCCGCCAGAGCCTCGGCCCGTTCCCGCTGCTTTTCCTCTGCCGTTTGCTGGGCTATGTTCACGATTGTTTCCTTCACGGCCAGCGCGGTCTGGGCTCGCTCTATTTCCACCCGGAGATCCCGCACCTCTGGCACGTTGAGATGAATCTGGAGGCGCCTGCTGGCCGCAACCTGTTGCCGGTGCAGCTCATCAGCCAGGCCCTTTGTGATGTCGTGATCCATTCGCTCCTGACGCTGCCGCTGCTGCGAAAGAATCGATTTCTTGCGTTCGGCGGCCACCTCCTCCACCTGGGACTTGACCAAACGGTACAACGGGCGGTCCGCCACCGAGGCCTGCCTCCTCATCGGAATCGCGTCCCTGTCCTCGTCACAGGCATTCCACTTCATGGGCTTCATGTATGTCAGCATATTGGGGATCGGCTCCTGGGCGTCGGTGGCGAAGATCGAGACGCCCGGATCATCAAAAGCACCGTAAACGGTGCGCTCCATCTTCGACATGGTTCAGTAAAGTGGGGAATATCTTTTACTTAATTTTGCTTTGGGTTTTTTTTTTAAGGGTTTAACTGTGTCAAATCAGTGACGTTAGACTCTGGAAAGGCTTACCCTTTTATACATTTAAAATTTCATTCCTTTACATTTCTCTATACATTTGAATACCATTTAAATCTTTTATGCCATTTGCAAGGTTTTTGAGGGAAATTAAAGTTTCATAGGAAAAAGAATAACCTTGGCTTTTAGTTAAGGTAGCTTAATGTATGATCAACCCACATTACAATATTATAATATATAATATTATAATATATCATAAAAAAGATAAGGTATAGAAAAGAAAAAAAACTTCTGTCGGTAGTAAATGTTATGGAATTTATCCTACTAAACAAGTACTACTTTCCATTCTTAAGAAAAGATCAATGATAAATATTAGCGAGGTCTCCCGACCAAGACCGAAGTCCAGCGACCGAACGGGTAAGAACAATCTTAATACAAATCAATTTTCTGTGGCATCCACGATAGTCCGGCTGTTGTTCATCTTCAAATCATCGGTACAGAAGTGTTCCTGAAATGTCACTACGGGTCTGGCCGTTGTATATCATAAGCTTAGGATGATCTGACCAGAAGTAAAAATATCACCATTTGAGATTTCAATTAAAATACACATTTGTTCAGCTTCCACTTATAATTTATTGCCTAAAGAGTGAACAAAAAAAATGTAAAAAGCGAAAGTCAGAAAGATGTCTCCAGGGGGCAGCGAACCAGACTGACGGATCCCCGCCAGCCGATGGTGTCAGTTGCTGCAGCATCTTCCGTCCTGACTTGGGCCATTGTGAATTTAGTTTTAACCAAAAGAGCGCCACACAAGTACTTGCTCAACATGTTCCATCAGTATCCCACTCCTCTCCCCACTCGAATTGAACCGCGGGAGCGGGCCGAGTCCAGTCTAGAATCCACCTGTGAAGAGAGGCGTAAGCACCCGTGAATAGGACAGCTGCCACACCTACTTACTCGGGACGGGAGAAGGGATTGGGACTGGGACTAGGACAAGCCGGAGGGAACTCGGACCCTAGCAACAGCACTTGGGGGGCGTGTTGTAGCAGTGGGCCTTGCACGGCGCACACCAGACACAAGGCACGTTGTCGCTTTTCAAATACCTTCTTGGTAGAGCTTAAGGAGAAGGCAGAGCGTTACCACATCTGAACGAGCAGATCGTAGGTCTTGATGCAGTGGCCCGCACAGTCTACGCGCATTTCGTACTCCTCAGCGCCAACTCGGACTTACTATCTCTCAGGGATTGCAATCGGACAGACGGGGCGGGAGTTTGGACTCGGGTCGGGATGTGGGAAGCTTCGGGGACGGACCGACTTGACTTACATGGATATGTCGGGGGTGTATTACAGTAATTCCAGACACGCGGATCGGGTATACCGCCCTCGGGCAGTGGGGGCACGCACATGCCCGGCGCCGGGGAACAAGGAATGGGTGAAGGGGCCCCGCACGGCGGACTGTGTGGGCCACAGCAAGGCGTTTCATTACAGGGTCCTCCGCCGCAGCAACCGCCGCCGCATCCGCCACCGCCGCAGCCGCCACCGCCGCAGCCACCGCCGCCGCAGCATCCGCCGGCTACGCGTCCACCGCAGCCAGCAACACCAGACGGAGCTCCAGTGGCAGCGCATCGCATGCGCTTGTTGTTAACGCCCATGGTCATGTTGGCGAAGCGCAGTGGAAAGGCAGCCGGACCGCAGGAGGGGAAGGGGAAGCACAGGCATCCCGGCCTGCCCTGGCACGCGGACCTTGGGCACTTGTCCTGCAGACCGTTGCGCTTCACGCAGTCACAGGTGGTGTACATAATGCCGCACCGCAGCTCACGGCTCTGGCATCCTCGGGGCTGCAAGAGAGCAATTGGTTAGCAGACGAGATGGGATGCAGCGGGATGCAACACTCACCTCACACATGTTGAGTTCCTAGGCGCTGCATGGCAAGGATAAAGTTTATTAAAGATTAAAGATTTTCTTGTTCATAAATTATACTTACTTTTTGGTTAGAATTTTAAAAAAATAAATACTTAGAATTTTGAGTAATTTAGAAATAGGCCGAAATGTATAGTCCGAGAGTCTGAAGAAGAATGAATGTGGTCCCTTACATCGTTCACTAGGTGTCGGTTCTGTTTGTCATGGCCAACTCTATGGATATTATTGGCCTACTAGATCTACGGAAAAAGGTTAAGAGCCTATTATTGTTATTATTTTATAGGAAAAGGTCTGCAAAGTGTAATAAATATCTAATCGGCTTGCTTAAATTGGTTGAAGGAACTTAGTAAAATGTACTTGTATTTTGTATCTTTATAAATACATTTTATTATTTAAATTACCTCTGCCTGATTGTTCTATCAGCAAACTCTTTAAGCCTCACCCCACCATGGGTTTTTAATATAATGCACTTTTAATACTAACTAAAATATAGATTAGGAAAGCGTTCCAGTTCCAATGCGAATAGCAGAAGCTGAATGGGATGGATGACCCTACTCCAGGGAAAAGCTCTCTTATCAGGCACATGAGCGTGTGTTTGGGGAGCGGAATCGGCGCTTTTCAGTTCCCTCTGACTTATCAAGCTAATCGGATCGCCGCCGAAATGCCAAACATTGCAGTTATCGGGGCCGGGGTGAATGGAGTCGCTAGTGCCATTAAGATACTGGAGTACTACCTGGCTGAAGGGCAGCCGATAAGCGTGACGATTGTATCGGAGGACTTTACGCCCAACACCACAGGGGATGGATCGGCGGGACTGTGGGGTCCCTATCTGTTGGGCGGCACACCGCAATCAAAAGTCTAGTAAGTATGTTTTGGGATTGCCAAGTCCCTGTATGATTACCTCCGTGTTATTTCCCCCCAGCAAGTGGTCGCAGAGTATGCACCAGTTCCTGGAGAAGATTTGGCTAAGCGAGGACGCCGGAGAGGCTGGCGTCTGTCTGCTGCCCTGCGTCCGACTGAGCACCTCGACGGTGGACACCGTAGAGGACTTCTGGCGCAACATTGTCTATGGAGCGCAGGATCTAACTGCGAACCACCTGGCTGCCTACAATGTGGGCAGGAGCGTGAAGTTCACTTCAGGCCTGTCCTTTGTCACTTACACCTCGGAGCCCGTCAAGCTTCTCCCGTATCTGATGAAGCGGTTCCTTCGAAATGGCGGTAAAATTGTCCGGCAAAAGGTAGAAGACCTCGATGCCTTCATCGCCGATTCTGGGTATGATGTTGTCGTCAACTGTTCGGGTCTGGGATCCCGGAAACTACTCAACGACGAGCAGATGTATTCCGTGCGAGGACAAGTGTCGCGGGTGAAGGCGAACTGGATCTTCTCGGCGGTACTAGACGAGAGCGACGATGGAAACTATATAATACCCAAGTGAGTAGTTCTACAGTGTGGACCTTGATAATGCTTCTAACGAGAGTTTCCCTTCATTCCCCTCAGCACCGAGAGCGTGGTTCTGGGTGGCACCCACCAAGTGCGGGACTACAACACTCAGGTTTGCGAGCAGGACAGGCAGTTCATTGTGAGCGGCTGTAGACGCTTCATTCCGGGCCTGGAGAACACCGAGAGCCTCTTCGACTGGGTGGGTCTCCGGCCGGGTCGTGGAGAGCTCCGGCTCGAGGCCGAGCGGCGTGGCCGGAAGCTACTCATCCACAACTACGGACATGGTGGCAGCGGTGTCACCCTGTGCTGGGGCTGTGCCGACGACGTTTTGGATCTTCTCCGAGCAGCCAATATCACTTCGAAACTGTAGGGCAAGCTGGAAAATTACAGGCTGATAGCAGACACTCGCAAAATAAAGTACCCAATATTATTAAAGATCGAAAATAATATCTGATTTTCAGGAAACTCTTAACAACTCGTATTCCTGCTTACCACAAAAGCTGAAATTTCTGTGACTATAAAGTTTTGGGCATTAAATATTATTCAGTTTTAAGGTATTCATATATATTATGTTAAATAAAAGCAGAATCTAACCAGCATTTAATAAAAATAACTTAGTTTTCGTTTCTCAGGTTGAATGTGAAAAAGTAGGTTTATAAAAACTATACAAACTTTAATTTATAAGGACTACATTTCGAAACTACACATATTTAAGATTCAAAAATGGGATACAGGTGTTTTGGCCGAAATTTACAGCATTTCTCGCTGTGCATAGGCAGCTGACGGGCCTTATCAAAACCGCATTATAAACCCAAACTTTTCGCAGTGGGAATCGCACGATACCCTTATCACAATCAGCTTGAAAATGTACCGCCTATCGCTGTAAACCGTCGGCTATTGCCCTCCCTCGTCACGTCTTGGGAGGCTGCTCGGGAGCTCAGCCCAAAAGTAGGCAGTCATGTGGAGAGACCAAGGAGCTAGTAGTCATCATCGTGCCTTCCTTCAGCGGCCTCCTTGGCCAACCTGGCCTCCAACGCCTCGTGGAACTCCTCGAAGCCGGGCATGTACACGTACTTGAGGATCCGAGGGACGGGCAGCTCGAACAGCAGCGCGTACATCTCGTCCAGCTCTCGCAGGATGTCGAAGGGCCGGGTGTTGCCCACCTTATAAATGGAGTAAATGGTGCGTCCGATCTCATCGTACTCGATCAGGCTGGCCGCCTCCTGGTCCACGGTGCTCAGCGCGATAAAGCTCACCCGGGGCATGTGCATGTGCTGGGCCACCGAGGCGAACGCGTCGAACATGACCATGAGAAAGTCCTTGTTGAAGTAGAGCTCTTCCGGAAAGGCAATCTCGTGGACCATCAGGGCATCGTAGGTGGAGATGCCTTGTTTCGCCTTGGTGGCATCGATAAGCTCCTTCTTCATCATGATAATCTGTTGGAACAGATTCCGGGGCATCGATGACGGAAAGAAGACCCAGGAATGCCATTCCTCGGTCATCCACTCGAGCAGGCCCACGGCTCTAATTTGCTTCTCGTCTTCGCTGATCATCATAACCGAACATTCGTTTCTCAGGATGTGCAGGACATATCTGTAATTAATTATAAGAATAAGTAACATGTTTTACTTTAATTAGTCACTATTAAGTAGGAGTTAGAGTAGGTTAAGCTTTGAATCTTACTTGGAATAGGTCTCCTTCATGTCCGGCAGAGTGAATAGTCCGAGGCTCTCGAACACCAGGCTTTTCAGAAAAGATTGCGTCCACATGAACTCAATCACCATGTCGTAATACCTGAAAGAAATTACCAATATGCTCAGTTGGCCATCGTTTCAGACGTCAGTTGGGCAATACTTGCTTCGAGTTAATGTCAGTTATGAGCATTCCCTCGTACTCATCCCACTTGATGCTGTACTGTAGGGTGCGGGTGTCGTCCATATCAGACTTTTACGAACAATTTATTTGCCACTGAAGATTTAGTTGTGCCAATTGTATAAATTTTAAATACCCAAGCCGAAACTCTGGATTAGATATTATATTTATGTTGAATAGAACAAGTCTGTAAAGTTATAGAAGCACAGCATACTTTTCGGAAGAATACTAATTATTCGCAGATGGATTAATGTAACTTAATAATTTATAACATTATTAAAGGTTTAATATATTCTTCCGTTTTGACAAAATCCATAGAGTTTTACCATAGAATCTAAGAGAAATCCAAGAGGAATTGGTTCATTTCTGAGATACTAGACAGATATAAATAGTCGAACCAAAATGATAGAATTCCTTATAAGCACCTTACTATTTGCTTAAGTAAATAAATACATAGGTAAAGTTCTGGGATTTAAAACTGTTAGGGTTTAGGGCTTTAACATTAAACTGCACTAGGAATTACGATTTACCATATAATATCATATGATAATATTATAATAATAATAAACTGTACAGCCCAGCAAAATATATTATTTGCAATATATTGTTCTTTTGAATTTAAATTTAAATAAACTTCTTACAAAATGGAATCCTACGCAAACAATCTACAAAATGAGTGCATACTTTTTGGGCGAGATTCGTATTGCTCGTAAAACTGTTTTACCAAAAATGGCTTCCGGATGCCAGGAGATTAAATTGCATTTTCATATCTATGAGGCATAACAATAAATGTTTATTCGTACAACAAAATGCAAATGTGCTTTGGCGGATAATGTCATAATTAAATGGATATACGGCGATAACAATCAAGTGAAATACGTGTAAATTTAATTTGTCTAATGTCTCAATTTGAATAAATTGCCACCACATAAAAGCAAATGCAGCCCAAAAGAATGTAAATAACAATCGCACCCATTTGTGGGTGGAACCGGCCTGGGGTTGGGGCCTAGGCGGAAATCCAAAACCCACCCCAAGTGTGAAATGTTGGGCAGTGGGAACACGTCCCGTTCGAATACACCTTGGATTCCGACTCGGTTCGTTGGGCTTATTTTAAAATTCAAAGACCATCGGGTGTCATTTACTAGGCAACAAACCAATTGAATAATCCAGCTCTGACAGGAGGGTGTCCTCCGAAATCTCAAGCCCCTCCCCGCAAGGGCAACGCATTTTTAAATGTTTCACATCCTTGTCCGTGAGACAATGGGATATTTAAATACAAGCGACACTCTTAATGTCAGGCATCGGGTGTCGCCCCGTCGAAGTGGCATATCTATTCCGGACACGTATGCCGCCTCTCATGGCGCCCTGATAAATTCAATATTGAAAAGAAATAACTTAATTTCAGGTCTGATATGGAGCAGGGGGACCTGGGTACTGCGATGGCAGAACCTTCTGCCGGGGAGCGGACTAAGCCACCACTAACATTAATCGTCGACGGATTAGAGGGCCACCGTGTAAGGCCGCTCGGACTTTATGATGTTGCATAAACTGTGTCGGAGCATAAAAACGTCTCATTTGGGACTCATTTAAGCCACCAAATTGTTTGCACACGCTCGACGATCATCATCCTTTCTGCCACCAAAAAAAAAGTAAGCGTTTCGCGAATTTGAATTCATTCGAAAATCGTTTAACGTTCGCCGAGTGGCTTAGCCTGTTTTTCAGCACACACCTGCGCATTCCCTTGGAGTTGGAACCGCGGACGGGTGAGAGGCTGGGCCGGAGTTTGGACGGAAGAGCCGTGACTTGCATTCGCCAGCGACATTTCGCCGGCGCTTTCATTTAAAATCGAAAATGCGCAAATACAGGCAGAGAACGAAACGAAATGCAAAAGGGGAAGAAATCATGGCACCGAAGTGATAATACTCTTGTTTGAACCAAAGAGATTTCATTCAAAATAAAGGATACAGTGGGTTTCAAGTTATTAAGCAAAGGAAACCTTTAAGATTTAAGATGATAGAAATATAAAATCTTTTATAAAACTAGTCTTGTATTTAAATCATTAAAGTAATTAACGTAAGATAGTAACGAGTAAAAAAGATGATCAAACAATATCAAAGTAGAAAACTGTACGGAAAACTATCCCTTTTAATTCTTTATATCATACAATAATATATACTTGAACATATCCTATAAACCCTTTCAGTAGGAAACATTAAGGGGAGTAGGAAAAACACTGCTTGTTTGTAATGGCTGAAAAAGCCGAATGACAGTGGATGGCGGCCATGATATAGACGGGCTGGGTTTGTTTGAATTGGGATGCATCGTGGGTGTGCTGATGATGGTGGGTGTGCACTTGTTAGCCGCAAGGTGTTCGCAGGCTCGTCATCAGCATCCGACAGCACCACTCCATCTGCGTTGGGCCTCGTTGTTGTTGAAGCGAAATAAATAAACAAACAAAGCCATGGCAAGGGTTCAACAAAAGCAAAAGGCTCAAAGTAATTCAAAGAAGCGGAAATTAAAGGGGACGCATAATCTGTCTCGCGTTCTCTTTATCCAGGGAGCAAGTTTTCCGCGTTTGCTTATTTAGCGTTTAAATAGAGCTTAATCTACATTGGGTAAATATCTTTCAGATACACCGGTTGCGGGGTAGCGAAAACTTCGCTTCTCTAAAGCTGAATTTAAATACCTTTTATTTTTGGGTATTTTACTACGCTCTTTGCTATAAGAAACGGGCCAATTTGAAGTGATCATAGCTCATAATTATGCTTGTAAAAACAAATTAAACTTCAATTTTCTTTACCGACTTGGCAGCTTCAGGACCGGGACCGTCTGCTGGCTGATTTCGGGTCCTCGAATGACTTCTCCAGGGAGCACAGAGCCAACGAGAAGTTCAGCAGCAGTGAGGCCAAAATAGCTATATTTTTTTGCAGTCAGTTTTCAAAATAAAATATATTAACTGTTTGATAATCGGTTAAATTTTACTAGCTGAGTACTTAATTTGAAAGTGAATTTAGTTAGTGTTATTATGAGACATTTTAAAATTGTATGTTGACAATAAATGTATGATGATGTCAGTAAAACTCAAATCTCTGAGGATTTTCGACAGTCAATCCAAGCCCAGTTTCAAATATTGGTTTTTGAAGACCGGTTTGGCAATGTATTTAATAACTTATCAAGCTAAATTATAGATTTTTGCAGACCAATAAATAGTTTAATGTTTGGAATTGACCTACTTTAAGCTCCAAACTTAATAGATAATTAAGTAACACTCTTTGTCACATCCTTCCTAATTTTTATCTGCGTTTTTCCCTGCCTAATTCAAGTCATAGCTACTTTTCTCCCGTGAGCCTGGCAACACTGCCCAGCTGCTCTGCCTTTTTGGAAAGACGTTAAGCAACTTCCGCTTCAGTTTTAACTCACTTAGCTCGGTCGCGACTTATGCAAAAGTTTTCAATTGCCCCTTATTATTGTTGTTCTTGCTGTTGCTGCTCGCCTTTATTGTTGCGCCGCTTCGAGAGAAATGCAAATTTATTCAAAATGGAGGAAAATGGAAAAGTTGGCGGAGTCTGGCAAGTCTGAATGGCGGAAGGGCTACGGCCATAATTAAATATCATTTTTTTCGCATTTATATTTGCATTTTACCGAATAATTTCATTTTATTTCAGTCTTAATTTGTTTTGCCAACGTAATTCACTCCGTTAAAGTTAAGGAAAGGGGGTTGGAAGGATTATAGGAAGCCCCACCGATTGGCATATGAAAAGAAAAGCCAGTTTTTCCCATTAGCTGCACGCGATTTTCCAATAAAATTCTAATGGCGAAATCAAATTCTCCGAAGGAAAAGGCTGCCGCTGAAATCAGTTACAACTATAAACAGTTATCTCAGCGGGTCATCTCCACGGAAGGACAATTATCGGCGGACATGCTAATTTGTGCGTGGCGGCCAGGCGACACTGCGGCCGGCCAGAGAGCTGGAAAAAATGGGTTAAAGCAGAATACCTCAATATTTGTTGACGGAACGTGATTTGGCGCATTTGCCGTCGCTACTCGCCAGAGGAGCTGCCAACATGCGACCGCGCCCAAAATGCGCACATCACCGTCTGTTGCGAGCCGCACCCACAAAGGACTCCCCAACACACATACGCAGTTACATCTGGAGAAACAGGAAATATAAACTAAAAGTTTGGAAAGTTCCACTAAAAACACTGTAGGATAATATTTCACTAGGGCTGGGAAATAAAGAAATCTAAGGATTTTCTAAGAACTTGCATTAATTTTTTCGATAATAAAGGAACACTTAACCTATTAAAAATTGGTAATACTACTCTAAAAAATATTACGTTCCTAGGTTAGCAATTCTAGTGTCCTGAAATTACATAACTGATATAAAGAGACGCAACCGATATTTTATTTTAGTTAATTATTTTTGAAATATAATTTTTTCAGGTGTATGCTCGCCGAAAGACGCGATCTCCCGTGTCGTTTTTTTTTCTGAAATATGTTAAATGTTTTGTCCGAGCTGCACAAACAGGCTCTTGAGTAGCAAAATACCAAGAGGACGAGGCGGAAGGATTCACGAACCGTAACCGCTAAACACGCAATTCGGAAGGGTTAATTAATTTAATACCATAAGCGGAGTTGAAGAAATAGACTTCTGCTAACTAGACTATTGGAACCCCATCAAGTCAGGGCATGGACTACAAAATATTTCAGGTATCGAAAGCCACCATCTCCGTCAAAGTCCCGGGCTAAACTCCGCCCTCAAAGACGCTGAAAAGCCACACCCACTGCTTTCCCGGGCTGTTCCAGTGTCTTTGATGTGAAGTTTGATAAAAAGAAGTTCCCGGCTGGCAGCTTGAGTCCGGGCCCCAAGCTATACTCTTGTAATTTTCCGCCACAAAATTGGCTTTCATTTTTTTTTGGGTACGCCTCAGTGGAGTCTGAATCGAATCTGAGTCGTCCGTTGGGGGTGGGGAAAAAGGACTAAATTATTTCCACCACATGACGTCAATTACAGTCACTTGCCTGCTAATTATAAACTCATTTTCAATTAATCAAGATGTTAGACATAAAATGCCAATAGATGTACCTCCTTGGGAGCATCGCGTGCTCATCGTCTTGGAATAAAGGAAGGCAAGCGATGTCAACGCCAATTGATGGCTGGCTCTGCCGTTGGTCCTTAAATAATTCATCAGGACACCGGCGCTACCGTTGATTTCAATTGGAGGCGAAGTACCGAGAGCTCCTTGTGTTTCGGGCTCACTAAATTATTCCGCAAAAAGCATCGATGGCAATCGCTTGGGGACGACGACAGGGACACCAACGTGATCATCATCAACAGCCTATCTACCTGCCATTAACCACGCTTAACCTGACAACCTCCTTATGCGGCTGCGGCCCGGCACACCGATAAACATTAAGTTGTCAATAAAGGTAATTCATTATGTCGCACTCGAATACCCGGGGGAACCACTTGGGGCCGGGACCTTGCTCCCGAAAAAAGTAAAAATAACAAGACATCTTTGCATCGCTTTGCCTCCAATTTGCGGACAGCCTCTTCCGCATTTGACAGTCGCACTCGGCGGTGATAAAATATTCCGCTGGATGGGTAATAAAATTGCTTATTGCTTGGCGTTGGCCGCAGCCAAACGCGCTGCGGTCTCATTCGAATAAACTGGAATGGAGTATTTATTGGCAAGGGTCAGCTGGGGATTTCCGTAAGCCGAAGATGGAAGGATGTAAACAGACTTAGTTACAAACTAACTAAACATTCGGACTTACAAGAAATTCAATCATTATATTCTCTGGATTAATAAATATTACAAATTTACTATGCCTTAGGTTTATCATTATTATTTTGAAATACCTTACATTAAAAACTTAAATTCCTTTGCTTGCTTTATTTTTCTGAATACATGCAAAAATATTGGTTTAAATACGAAAGAACATTATCCTTACTTATGTTTAAAAGCACGTCCTGCAATCCACTTTCCTAGGCAGAGACCACTTCAGGAGACATGGTTTTGATACCTGATGGCTCTCGGCACTCGCGTGACACGTCAGATCAATTTTTCGAAATATATTTTCTTCGAAATTTATTTGCCTGTCATTAGAGTTTTGCGGAACGTGCCTTGGTCGCATTTGCAAGTGCTCCACTGGGGACGACTATGTGCGACATGGCATAGCCGGCGACCAGTGCTTGGAGCTGAGGGGTGGACATGGCACGGACTGGTTGAAAAACCAATAGCCACCAGCAGGAGGCGAGCGACTTTTCCATCGATTTGAAAGCGGGGGAAGCTGCGCAAGGGGACATTTTTGCCGCCCACATCGACAAACACACGCGTGTGTTTTATGAAAATTGCATTTCAATTGACAAAGACGGGCGAGTGGAGCATAAAATATGGCAATTCGTGCTCCATCGGGCTCAACTCCTTCGTGCTTTATGCCCCCGTATGCCGTATTACGTTGATGAAATTGTTTGCGCTTCCACAAATTTTGTTTGGTGGCCGCGGAGTGGTTTGGCGGGTGGTGTGGGACCCCGGGACACGGTCGTCTGTCCAGGATATTTATTATTTTATTAGCGGCGTGTGTTCCATCGGCGGCCAGCCATCATCCTTGGGAGTGGCTCACTTTTTACGGCTGTGCCTGCCGTCCAATAAACCCTTTCGTATTTTGTATTTTGTATTTCATATTTTGTATTTGGCCAGGCCGTCGTGTGTCTAGTTGGTTATGATAATTAAGTAATGGCTTCGTTCCGCCGCCACATGTACACTTCCTGCCTGTCCGTCCGTAAGTGTTGCCCACTCGAGCGTCTCATTTGTGCAAGCCGGACTCAATACACTCTATGTTTACTTTTCGTTTTTTACCTTTCACAATGAATAATAACACGAAAAATCCTACACTTGATAGTTCAAGGGATATTTACATTAAACATTAGTTCAGTCAACATATTGAAAGGTGCCTGGAGAGACCGAAGGAATGCGATAGGAGTACATATGGGGAGACCAGAAAGTTATATATCCTTTTCTTTAAGGCAAGAATTAGAGGTTTGAAGTTTTGCTTATTATTATATTTTTTAATTTTAATTAAAAAATATTCAAACAATTTGACAAAATAATATATTTTAATACAGAAGATATAGCACTCTTATCTGTGTAAAAGTTGCTTAGTTTCTAAAGGAGCAAACAGCACAAGACAAAAAAAAAGTGGCTTCTTTATATTTAAACAAATTAAAATTTAAAGGGTTTCGATTTCCATTTCAATTGAATAAATTTAATGAATGCTGTAGTTTAATATAAACTTTAGTTTCCAAGAGCTAGCTTTTTATCCTGCTTTTCAACTAAAACTGTATTGTAAATGAGATGGTAAAATTAAAGTCAATATGGTTTTTGTTCATAGTATTATAGACCCCTTATTCCTCTTACTGTGAAGTTAGCTAGCTAGACAAACTTAAAAATTTCAAATTATTCTTTAGTTTTTCGGACCTACAAAGAATGCACTTACCGAGCATCACTTCAAAGGTATCTTTGAAGTGAAGAATACTTTGCATCAAATAAGAATTTAGTGTCTTTAAAAGAAAAACTCGCTTTCAAACACATATTAAATGTAGATTTACCTATTTACCTTTATATACCTGACTGTAGTTATATTTCCACAAACACATACTATATTTTCAAGCTATAATAAACTTGAGATTTAAAATTTGCACTGCACAGTTGGCATTTCACATCCGCTGTATTGTTTAACAACACTTGAACGATTTGACGGGAAATCATAACTTTTATCGCATAGTGCATTGTATTCGTTTAACCAAAAAACGCCTTGAGTACATTTCGAGCAATTCATTCGGCAATTAGAGGCGTTCTCGATGGCCACAAAACGATTTGTTAAACGATTTTTATTTATGATTTTATGTGCACATGCCACCTCAACAACCACCAGCTAGCCACCAGCCAGCAATCGATGATAAAAGACTGCCCTGCGCTGCGCCCCGATAAACCCTAAAAACCGCAGAAGTTTGGCGTCCAGTCAGGTGATGGTGATTGCCTTATAGCCGCCTTCGACAAACATATTTAGGTACGATAGGATATACGGGCACAGATGGGGCAGTGTGTGTGGACTCTGGTCGGGTCTATTGATGGCAATCAAACGGTTTGGCCTGTAATCGCAGGCGCGTTATCACGATAGCTTAACACCTTTCGTAAGTTCGTAAGTAAGCTGGAGCTGGCCCACCGCTTTTTATCTCCATATCTGGTTAGCTCAACCGAAAGTTGGGTAGCGAGTGGAATGGCGGTGGACTGGCCAAGTGGAGGGCAAAGTTCAGAGCGCGGCATGGAACACAAAAGACCTTAGTGCTTCCTAATTGCGCACTAAATTAACTGAAATCAACAGCAAAACAAACCAAGAACAAAAAAAAAACTGGGAGAATAAATAATAATGAATGGAAGGAGAACGGGACTCGAATCGGATCGTAAAGCCGTCAGCGCACATTGAACATGAAATGCACCGCCAATCAAAAAGGCGCACATAAAAATTACCACTAAATTGCCGAAAAGAAATTAACTCCAAGAGAGCTCTCCCGCTCACACCCAACCCCATCCCAGTAGATGCTTATAATCGGCACTTCAACATTGAAATTGAAAACTTTGGATCTACTGGCACCGCCCCTAGTGTCAAAACTGCGGTTGCTGATTTTGAATGGGTTCCTTAAAGCTAAACAATTCAATTCGACTTGGTATACTAATTATAAATGAATAAATTAATTGTTGAGGGAGTAGAGCTTGCGGGCTCAGACTCTATTGCTTCTGCTGCTTGAAGCTTATTTTTAGAGCCTGTTTTAAGAAATGAGGGTAGATCTGTGTTCGTGTACTTTGTACATTTATTATTTTGTTATTTTAAAATATGCACTTAATGAATGAGTTAGATAATTATGAGATTCAAATGTAGATTATAAGGTTGAACCTTTGGCAATTTTGAAATATTAAAAATGGCACAGAAAAGGTGCCCCGCCGAATAGACAAGGTTTTTGCATCACCACTATGAAGTTTTCTAAACTATGCTATAAAATGTTTGAACTTAAATAGTAAAACATATTTATACTACACTAAAACATAAAAGAGATAAGAGGGTGTCCAGGAATCACAGTGTTCTTCTATAAATACAAAGCAAAAACTGAATTTGAAGGCTCTAACATTTTATTTAAAAATTGTAAGAATTGTCCTTTATGTTTAATTTTACACCGCCTCAAGGTCAGTCTTTAATGCTTTCCCCTATTTAACACACGTATAAAAATATATTATTGCTAATATTAAATGAAATGAAATACCAGCCACGATGATTTGGGTAATTTTAATTCATTCCCTGCCAGCCTTGGGCAAAACGCCGACAAACTCGGCCGCAATGTCATTGAGAAAACATTTTCGGCTGCGAGTCAGCGCGATCAATTTAAATTAAGCCGAAGATTTTGGTTTAATTAAAAATCTTCAAATACGCTTAATGACAATTAATTGGTCAACATCAGACCAGTCATCGCCATCGACAGTCGCCCTCGCATCGATGGGTTCCAAGCGGTCTCGCACCGAAGCCCAAGATCTGGAGGGACAGACGAAGGATCTCCGGCCAGATGGCCCGATGGGCACAAGTCACGCCACCGTCATAAAACGATCTCCGGAATCGGGGCTTTTCCGCTTTGAAGTTACAGCTGCTGTTGCGTGTTGCGAATGGTGATTTCTCCGGCGATCTCAGCTCAATTGAAACAAATCAAGCTGGGGGAAACGGGAAAGGCCCACGCCGAGGGCGCCACCCTGGAAGACTGCACTTTTGGTTTGATCTGCAGCTCAAAGGTTTAATAAGTCGGTCTTACTCTAAGCATCTGAATATACATATGTATGTATCTTTAATAGCACTCGGCATTTGTCCTTCTTTAGTGAGCATTACTAACCCTGTTAAGCTGATGAATGGCTTCGCAACTTATTATTATCTTAACGACTTTCGACGCGTGTGAGTGTGGCTTTTAATTATTGTGTCAGGCAGAGGTGACTCTAATGACTAGTTATGCACTCTGTGGCCCAACTGGGGAAATGCACACGGTAATCTCTGAACCTTACACCCAACAATGGGCTAGGTGCCATCGCCCAAGCACCAGTTACGAGTATATTCCCCTCTCCGAAGAGGACTGACCAGCTGACGGTCCCCGAAGACAACACAACTGATGGACTGCTGATGACATAATATGCAAATACAAGTCGAGTGCCACAAACCACAACCAACAACAGCACATAAAATACAATACATCCCTGCACACTCACACGTGGAAATCGGGCGTGGGTGGGTACTCCTTCATAGTCTGACCTGTGAATAGTTTTTAGCTTGATTTCTTTGGGGAATTTTACCAAAACAGAGCTCTGGCTGAGCTGACAAAATGAAGGAGTTACTGTGTTAACAGTTGCGATAGAGATGGGAGTAGGTATCGTTTATATATTTAATAAAATTTTAGAAATATAAAAAAATAGTAAATATTTAATTGTGAAGGATATGTGTAATGTGTTATCTTACTCGTATTTATTCACCTTAGATACTGGGATACTAAATACCTTGATTGAGAGATCACGCAACCATCTCCATCCTTTAACCAACGGGCAGTTCCAGAGTCCTGCGGTTCGCTTGGCTTTCAAGTTTCCGTGGCCTTAGTAATTTGCTTAATTACTTTAGCTTGTAAATGGAGCTGCGAGCGGCGAGCTGGAGGATAAACACTGCTGCTAAACGTACAATCACTTGAAAAGGTGCGGACTAATCGCACCGCTGAATAAACGAGCTGGCCGACTGGTGTTATTAGGTGACAGCTTTGCATAAGCGAAGCGTTTTGGCTCTAATTAAAATAATTACCCCTTCCGATTAACCCAGTTTCGAGGTTCGCTGCTCAATTTTCTGCATTTCCGACATCGTCTGCTCCATTTCCATTAGCCCTTGGCTATTGTATAATATTGTCACATGTGAACTGAGGCGTGGGCAAGGCGATTACGGAAGGGGTAGCTACTGGATAAGGACATCACGCCTTGCGGCGCTGATTGTTCCTTTTGTTGCCTTGTTGCCTTGTCGTCGTAGGCTGCCGGAATCGAGACTTACCCTTTGATCCCGGACCCGGGCCCGGGAACGGGCTCAGGCTCAGGCTCGGGACCGAGCAGAAGAGCCAACCCCCATCGGCGGCATATCGAACTCAGACATTATCCCATAATTATAGGGCTACCGTATGTTGGGCTGGGCCACGTGCGCCTTCTGCTCCGTTCACTTAAGCCAATATTTATGCAACAATTTAACCGCAAAATTTATTCATGATTTCCGTAAATTGTTTTAAAGCTTTGTGCCGCTCGAGAATGGCTGACAAACCCTTTTCCGGCGTCATGTGCCGCGGCTGCTGTTATGTTGTGGGTAATTTTCAGATTATCAGATTTTTGTTTAGCCCCTAAATGGTTCCAATGACTGTTTTGGGAAAACTGGCCAGTAATTTGAGGCTTGAGGAACTAAAAGCAAACAGCCAGTTGACATGAAATGAAGAGAATTGAATGCTTAGACCTGAAAAGTGACTATTGTTCGGTATAAAAGCAATTGTATGCCAATTGCAGCTTGGCAACGAACATTATTCTCATATATCCAGATAATTATATATCCTGCACTCGATACAAAGATCAATATAGGGATTGTTTACAATACAGTAAACAAATATTGTAGACCCAAAAAAAATATTTCTTCCTCTAATAAGATCCTTTGCCTTGACATAAGGTAGCGTTTTGACTTATTTATTTAGGAAAATTTTTTAAATATTATTGTGAACAGAATTATACTTATTCTAAGGAAATTATAAGGTATTGTCTGGAATAGCCGTTGGTCTAGTTACAGAGATAACATAAGAGGAAAATTACCAGTAGAATGTAATGCTAACCACAGGAAACGTTTGGATAAATTAGGATAGGAATTTGTACCACTAGGCACGCCTTTACCAGGTTATGGATAGACTTTAAATATAGATATTATATAACTAATAAGTAAATTACAGAAAATTCAGTCATTAATTACGATTCTCTAAGGGGCGATAAATGTAAATGTAAACGCTGTGAATATTTCAAATTTTTTTCTTTAGGAAATAATTAAGCATATATCGTGAAAAGTTGGGAAGGATGCGAATCGGGCTTTAAGTTTCGTGCTTACTGACATGATACTGGTCAAAGTTCGTATTGAAGCTCCAAAATAAAAATTTTTTGAAACTTATAGTTTGTGAACCTAAAAAATCCGAAAGAAATGAAATGATGCCAATAAAATTGTGCTTAACTTCCCACACCCATAAAAAATAGTTAAACATTTTGTAATACCTAGCTGTAGGTTCAGAAATAACATCACTTCATGTCAATAATAATACTATTCGATTTACCCTTTATATGTTGAGTATTTTTTTGGAAATCGTGTACAGCATATGCAATAATGGAAAAAATGAATGTAGAGAAAATGCCGCTTAAAGTTTTTGACGCGCCCACATTTACACTTGTAGGTACATGCTTGATTTAAACCAAACAAGTTAATTTTGCCCAAATATTTCGGTTTACTTAAATATTACCCTTAATTCGACCATCGTATAATATAATTAGGTGCCGTATCAGTAGTGAGTGAACCTTTCTTAGCATTCAGACGAGTACAAAGGAAGGGAATAAATATTCGCTAAATGCTATTCTGGCTCCATTTCTATGAGTTGAAATAACACTTACGACATTTGCCCCCAATTGTTAGTCTGCTTCCTCTTTTTTAGTGCCATAAAAAAAGCAAATAAAACAGTTAAGAACAATTAAGTTTCTGAAATCATGCAAAAGTTCGAAAATGTCAAACTCCGAAGCGTGAGAAACATTTTTGCAGTGATGTTGAATCAAAACCCCCGAGAAGGAGAGCGATATTTTTCACAATTAACGAATGCGACCCAGCATGGGGAATTGTGGGAATCGATGGCAAATGCGACAAAAACTGCAGTGCACTGTAAGAAATATATTTACTAAATGTCTCTAAAGAAAGCGAGCAATAACTACCAAGCTAAATGGACAATATCATATCTTTCTTAAGGAGACTTTGGTAAAGGGTTCAAATTACTATTGAGATTTTTATGATGTCTTGAATGGTTTTATTTTTTGTAGTGAACTGTGACAGCTCAAATCGTTTCAGTCATGCGATTTTTTCCCTCAATCAAACCCAGCCCGGCTCCATCTCCATCACTGTCTCCAGTCCGATCCGGTGCGGCCTGGCCGGGCATTGGTGTCCGGAACGCCATGTAGTCGTATCCGTTGCCGTTGGCGTAGCTGTATCGGCCTCCGTATAGTCGCATCGCAGTCATGTCACCCTTTTCATTACGTTCCATTAAGAGTGTTGGGGGATTAATTGAATTTAATTGATTTGCCAAAGCAGGCTAAATTGGCCGCACTGTCTAGATTCCGGGGGCAGCAGCAGCGCAACAGATACTCGGCCCAGACAATTATCCATGAGATACAGATACAAACACAGTGCACATACGCTCTTCACGTACGTGTATACATTACACCCAGTGCGAAGGAGACGTGGCACGCACTGGGCTCCAGCTCCGAGCTGGTTGGCTGGACAAATTAATGAGCACATGAATTCGGATTCCCACTTTGGGTGCTCCGATCATCTAACACTCGCTGCAAACAGTCCATGCACATATGACATCATCGACAGCTTGGCTTTTGTGCGGGTGTCTCGGTCCGTTTGTATTTGCTGTTGTTGTTGCGGTCTGCTTAATTACACAACGAGCCAAGCAGCGCGCAGTTTGAGGTTGAGATACTTGGATATACTCCACACCATCGCCGCAGAAACAAATAGAGATACATACACTCGGGGAACTCCCTGCGGAGGCGTGAGATCAGCGGGAAACGGAGCTGCACTTGGTGCTGGTTGGCTTTGCTTGGCTTTTCAAGTAACCGCAGTGACACTTCCAGCAATGGAACTGGTTAATTATCTGGATTGCAACGGCTGCTCGCTCCAATTAATGCAAGGAACCAACGACTCGAGTCTAAATATAGATTCCAATAATCTAATAGCCGTTTGTGCTAATTTGCGTGGAGACCTAGGATCGCAAGAGATGGTCAAATTTAAGTTAAGCATAAAACATACTAACTACAAGATATCTACTTGGCGATGTGGGTTGGATAAGCAGTTTCACAGCCATCAGTTAACGGTCAGAAAGACATCCATGAATTACCATTCACATTATTCTTCTTCAAAAGTCTCTAAACAGAAAAAACCAATCATCTGCATAAACTTTTTGAAATTCTTACAACTAAACTAAAAATCTCATTAAAATACTAAGAATATATTCTGTAGCAAAAAACATCAGAATGAATTTTAAATATACTAAGTAAATATACTTTTACAAGTCTTGTAAAATATAAACATATTAAATCTTAAATCTACCCCTATCTTTTAACGGAGTTTTTGACTGAAATTTACTTATAAAATATAATAATTTTCCCCAAATAGGATATAAGCAAAATTAGTACATCAAATTGTTGGAATCCTATTTAGTTTTTGGCGGAATAGTTTGCAAGCATTATTTTTGATATCTTATATTTTCTCACAATAAATTATAATAGTATCAAGGGTCCGCCTTTTATTATAGTCTGTAATGCAAACCATAAATTGTTAACGAATATATTTTCCAAATAAATAATCCCAAATTTAAGCTTCTCAAACTACGTATTTATAATATATCCTTTACTTTGTTATATTGCAGGACACAATTCTTGGTTATTTCACTTTTCCATGATTGCTTTTGGTATTTTCGATTCCGTACAAAAGCACCTAAAATGTTTACATTAAAATCACTATTTAATTATTTAAAAGCTCAGCCAGCCAGAGCGAGGGTCCCGTGAAAAAGGGAGTACCAAGGGCGGGAGGCACCGGCATCCCATATGTATGAGTCTATGTATTTTTTCGGTTGGCTTAAACAAATAAAGCAGAAAGCGAGCAAATATTTTCGTTCGATTTGTATTTGTTTTACCTTGATTTGCCCGCCGAGGCCCCGCCCACAACATGGCTCTGGAATCGCCTATCTCGGCGGAGAGTGCCAGCTCTTTTTCGGCATATACCGGCGCTCCTTGCGCACACACGAGCCCCCTCCGAGGAGCCACCAATGGGGGGTTCACCGAGGGGCAGCTCCTCCCACTCGGCGGCGGGGCAATCCAATCGCCGTCGACTCGCCACTGCGCATGGTGACTGCGATTGCGCCTCTGTTTTCAGTGATAACAAATCTTTATCGAGGCAAATGGTTGCTTATCTGGACTCTATTGGAAAATCAATCGATTCGAGCGGGGTTCGTTTGTTTGGTAATTAGCTTTTGGACAATGTTGTTCTTTCTCCGCCCCCGTCCTTCCGTTCTGCTTTCAGTGCCTATTTCTATTAAATATCCCGACCATTGTTATTCTTGTGCGGCTACAAAAAACAAGTACTATTTTTTTAAATGCTCCATTAATGGGGCAGTATGCATTTTTCATTCACATATGGATTAAATATAAGGTAGCTTTTTTGACAACAGAGGAGTAGGTAGAGAAATTTAAGATTGATTTGGCAAAGGTAAAGATTCGTTTATATTTAATATTTCGTCTCTGATAGTTGGGAAATCATACGCAAATGTATAAATCTTTGCCATAACTACCATCTATAAAATGTTATATTATTACTAAATAGAAATTAACAGATCTATATAAAATCTCTTAGTCTTTCAATTCATTCAAAGCACCAATAAAAGAAAGCCTTAGTTATGAAAATAAACCTTAATTTAGCCACATTTCTTTGTTGCTTTTCAAAATAAACAATTTCTGTTCTTTGCTTTTTGTAGCGGATATATAAAGATATTACTGTGTTCACCGATCTTTCACCGGAATAGCTATCTTCCGCAGATCGATGACCGTTCGAGCAGTAATGACTTATATCTAGGAGTTTATCTTTAACCGTAGGTAATGGTAGCCCCGGCAAACAGACGTGGGTCGTAAACATAATTACAACTTATCAATAAAAGCGAGCACTAACCCGGTAGACTCCCTGTCGCCACAAAACCCATTCTCCCACAGCTTTATCTGGCCCAATCTATTTGTTCAGTGCTTGTTTGGTTATACGTCAACTGAGCCGCGTTTACAAGTGGTAAATTATACAAATATCGATCAATAAAGGTGCAAACTCACACTCACACAGACCCATGAAGATCGTGGCAGCTTTCATTCGCAGACTTTAAGGCTACAAATGTGTTAAAAATAAATCGAATGAATAAAAGGTAGCTTTTTAAGTATTATATATAAAAGATTGAAATTATATGTAACTTCTAAAACCAATTATTTAAATTTAAAAAAAAAAAGAAGAAAAGCAACAAACAAATTTTAACGTTACTGACTAAGGATTCTTTTCAGTCAAGCCTTTAATTAAGGTAACTCAATTAATACTTAAGAAGTATTAAGACATTTTGAGCCAAGTGCTAAACGACTTTAATGAATCACTGTATAGGAATCAATGTAATGAAGAACTCCGTGAGCTGTTGGTAATTACAATAAATACAACTGGGCGAGTGAATCGTGCCATCATAAATATTTGTAAACAATACCATACCTTTTACTAACTAGTTACAACGATATACTAAGAGGGCTCGGATGTGGACGTGGATGGGGGTGCTATAAAACTGGAGTTTTATTTCAATCTGCCGCCTCCAGGCTAAATTATGAGCCTATCAACGGGAAAGCGCAATCGATCTGTGACCCACCATCAGACCCAGCTCCGGTGATAAGATAAGGCCACCACCCCGAATGACGGAGTCCCTTGCCACGGTTCAAAGCCAGAGCCGGTAGAGAGCCCATGGAGCTGGCAGATCCGGAGGCAGGGTCAGGCCGTTCCAGCCGTCAGCCGGGTAACCAGCAAGTCGTCCTGGTTGTGCATCCCCGATCCACACACACACACACACACACACAGAGGCCGTATCGGTGCCCACACGGGTGTGTGGCTGCCCACGACTATCGATCTATAAAGAGGCACTAAATCAACAATAACACCGCCGCAACACTGAGTGGAGTAAGAACTATAAATAAATTATTTATAGCTTCGGTGGTGGAATATTGCCACCACACAGAGGTAATAGATGGATCGCTGGCCGGTATCGTTTTCGATTTGGTTTGGTTTGTTGCGGTACGGAATGCCATGGCTATGGAGCTGCATTTCTCTCGGATTCCCCTTCTTCTTTGCTTGTACACAGAGAAAAGTTATGGCAGTTTCTATTAAGGATAAAGGGTACTACTGGATCTTCGGCATTTACATAGGTGTATAACTTTGCTCTCTTGACACCAAATTCGTAGTATCTTTGTCTTGAAACTGAAAATGTTTACAACTTATACGTAAGGGAACTTTTTATAACACTGACAAGCAGCTTAGCTTAAAATATATTATCATTATATATCATAAAAATATATCGTTCATATAAATATATGTTAGAACACAATTCAAATTAAAATTTTTTTTCGATTAGTCCTAAGATTAAATTAGGATTCAAGCCGCCTTAGCCTTTTAAAATTACAAAGATCTCAATATAAAATTAAAACCTATATAATAATAAATAACCTTTCAGAAATCCTTAGAAGCACACTTCGAACGGTGTACGAGAACAGAACGCACAGACGAAAATTACTTTGATAACCGTTTGTGTGCGCTGATAACTGATAGCCATGTTATTATTAAGGGCTATTAAAATTCTGATTGAAAATTCATGTCAAAAATATATTTTATTATCCATTGTAAAAGTTCATTTCATTTCGGTTCTTGATTACAACCGGGCAATATAGAATCCAATCGAGGAGTCGTAACGATTCGAATTGTTAAAAACGATTGCTTACACTTTTGAGGGTTCTATGGCAATGAGACTGCATTGATAGTGTTCTCAAATAAAAGCGGTTAGAGCTATCAGACTACCATATATGATGTCTGGCTTATATATTCTTGTTAAGTCGCATAATAATAAGCTGTTGGTAAGCTGTCCTTATTAAAAAGAATTTGAATATGTTTGTGGGTATTTTTTGTTAAGCAAGATAAACTTTGTTATGTCAAATAAAATTTTTAAGATAGATGTACGATTATGCCCCTATTGCAGGAACTGAAATAATATGTAATATGTATGTATATGATTAGTCAATATATATTTGTGTGCAACAATTTATTCAACATTCGTTTAAGCCCCGATTTAAATTAACTCTTTTATTGAAACCTTTATCTTATAATCTATTCTCTTTATAATTTTCTTTATTTAATGTAATTTTTTATAGAGCCGGAGTATAACAACTCCATACTCCTGAATCAACACTTTGTGCAGCTTCTTAATGATGACACGTCACTCCTCAAACATGACAGCCAGATTTGTAGGCACCCCTGGCTCTCTAATTAGATCTAAGACAGACTGGGAGTGAGGATACTTCAAATTCATGGAATGAGAGTGGAGAATACTCCACTTGCTCGCACTCCAACCTCGCCGCACTAAATTTAGTGTGTAATTCTTTAAATCGTTGCCATGTGTTGGCGGAACGATGCCAAAACTAAGTGACACAAATAATTCGAAGCTGGGATCTGGGACGCCGAGAAATATTGAAATCTGTGACGAAAACGGGCGACAAAAACGGGAGCTCATAAGACTTATTTATGCGACCGATGAAATGGGAACATTAGCCCAGTGTGTTTTGTAAATATTTGTCATAACTTCGAGGGGAACAACCAAGCACCAAGCCGACATGTGTGCGCTCCAGCAGAGTACCAGACTATTTTTTTGTATTTTTGGGGTGACTTAAAGATCTTGCATTACCCCAGGGTATTTATTTTCAGAGTTGTGCTTTTAATGTCGCAATTAAATGCATGAGTTTTAAAAAATTAGATGCCTGTCAAAATTGTATAAATTATGGTTCACATAGAGCTTTGCTCGAGAAATCCCCTCAAGCTTAAAAACTACGACGCGATCGAAAACCAAGTTGCCGCTGCATTCTGAAACATATCTTTAAAATCTCAGACTTCATGTGTTGGTATTATTTGTCATTGAATAGGAGACCATCATCGGGGAAAATATAAATGAAAATAAGGAATGATGCGCTATTTTTCCCTTAGTATTTATATAATTATTTCGGATATAATATTTTTACTTAATAAATTAAATACATGATAATGCAAAGGCATTAGATTTAAACTTTGATATCTTTGGGTATACAAATCGACTCTGAATTGTCATTACTCCTTTTGAAAACTATGTCTAAGTATGGTAAAATGTTGAAAAGTGATTTCAGCCGAAATGAAGGCAGTAAGAATTACTTTTCTTACTTGTTAAACTTTTAAATCTAAACCTGTTTTAAATCAGCCTTCGCATCCGTATTTATGTAACAGAAAACGATTTTAAAATTGGTTTAGGTGTGACTACGAAAACACTTAAATATTTTTAGAGTCCGGATTTTGATTTATTTCATTTGTAGATAAAGTATTATCAAATACACCTTAATGGTAAGCGTTAGTAAAAATACAAATATAAAATAACTAATATGTAGCCTGTACCTTTAATTTATTTATTTTTAATAACAGTACCTGTAGGCTTTTCAATGTTCCGAATAAAGGAACATTTTTATAAAGGGGGACATCTGAGTAACTAAAAAATAAGCGGATTTTCTGATTTTTTTTTTCCAAAGTGGGTTTTATAATATGGACAAAATGTGATTTTTTCAAAGAAATTGAACAGAAAATGGCGGCTTTCCAGCATTTCTTCGTAATCCCTATTTTTGGGGCAGGTCCATAATTTTTGATCCGGAGCAAATACATCAACAGCTATCGATCGACACACGTAGGATTTTTTCGATATATTGATTTTTCGCAAAATGGAGCGTGATCGAAAAAAAAAAGTTCAAATTTTCACGTGAAAAAAAGTCAAAAAATTGTTTTAACTAGATCGACTCGGCTGTTGATGCTGATCAAGAATATATATACTTTATAGTGTCGGAAATGTCTCCTTCACTGCGTTGCAAACTTCTGACTAAAATTGCATTGCCGCAGAATGGAAAATTGGGACATTTAGACAGTTCTGCTGGATTCTATCTTGTTGAATATTAATTTTAAGACCCTAAAGCATCTTTTAAACAACAACAAAATTTTATGATTTCATCAAATCGATTTATACAAACTTGTAAGTTTATTATTATTAACTTTTTTTTTCATTCTTTCTTTCAATTTCATAATAAATCCAGAAAAATTTCGAGTTCTCACGACAAGAAAGTACAAATATTTTGTATAAATAAACACATGTTTAAAACTGCTGATCTGCATCACCGGAAAAGTTCATCCAGCCTCTTTAATCTTAATTTTTATTTAAATGTAATTATAATTTAGAGAATACATTGTTAAAACTTATAAATCTGTCTGTTGTTATATAAATTTAAAAACGATTGAATTGGTTAAACATTGGAACGCGTCTTTACAAACCTTGCTACATTTATCTTTTTGCAATCTTGGCTTATACTTGGAGTCCAGAATTACGAATCTATCTCGAGTTGGAAACCCTTTCAAATATTTATTTTTTTATTTATCTATTCATCAAAAGATATTTTATGTGATTGTACCATATTGTAAAGATCTTTTAGAAGAGATCAGGTCAAACAACAGACTTCAAGCCTTTTCGAAGAACTGATTCTTTATAAAAATGTTACAGTTTAAGCAAAAGGGTTAGAAGATCGAGTTATACCAGTAAAAAATTCAGGTTATGAATGTTCATAATAATGAGATAATTATTGAATTGTATGATTATACACGAGGGAGATAGTATGCCAAACTTGTGCTAAGCTTCGTGGAAATCACTTAAATCATTTGTAGCCAAGACAAGAAAACCAATCGCAAGTGTCAAATGGTAGAAGTCATTGGGGAGCGGAGCCAACAAGCGAGCGTTCTGCTGGTACTGGTGGTGGTGGCCACTCAAGCACCTTGACAGCTGACGAGGCAGCACTCGAAATTAAATGGCGAGGGCCCCTCAAGTGCCACTGACAATGCCGATTACCAAATCGATGGCGGCCAAGCCGGGCCAGCCAGAAATAGTCGAAGCTAAGCCCGCCCCCAGAGCGGCACAGGTAAACCAAAGGCCGGCAAACACGCGCCCAGCACACGCACCACCCCCACCACCACCCACCTTCCGCCTGCCGCCACCCCTTTGTTCGTGCGGCGGACGCATTGATTTGAACGAATCAAAGCGGTATGCGCACTAAAAATACCAACAACAAGCTACCAAAAAACCCAGATTACCCGCGACAAGCTGGAAGGGGGCGTGGCCAAGAGAGCGGGATGGCGCATGCAGCCATGGTGGTGAGTGTTCCAATTCCACTCGGTCGCGGCGATTCCAATTGGAAGCACGCGTCGTCCCGCTCGCACTCGCACTCCTCGGCACGGCGGTGGTGGTTGAGCACTTCCGCTGAGCGGAACGCCGCTAGCGCGCGCTCGTCGTCAGTCGCTTTCAGACGCTCGCTGGCAACGGTAAAGTCGGAGCACTCCGATTTCGAACGGGACGAAAAGCAACGAGTGGCGTTCCACCCTCCACCCTCCACCCTCCGCTCATCTCGCTAGCTCCCCGCTGCCGGCGTCGCTGTCGCTGCCAAATCTAGGCGAAAATCGCAACACTTGGCACAACAGACGAGTATCGAGAGTTCTGCGTAAGTCAAGTGCAGCAGCAGCAGCAGCACTCGCAGCAGCAGCGACAGAGCAGAGGTTTCCAAGCTCGGCGACAGAGATTCACTCTCGACCGGGCGCCGGCGTCAGCGTTCCACGGATCCGTGATTAGGTTTTACGGTTTCAGTCCGCTCGATGACGCCGAGGCCAGCAGTTATGCGCAAAGCAGCAGCACTCGCAATAGCAGTAGCAGCAGCAGCACACGCAGCAGCAGAGCTCTAAATCAGTGAACGCTTCCTTCCGGAACGGAGCCCGTTGCGTATACGCCACCGCAGCCACCGGACCCCGTTTCGTATACGCCACCGTAACCGCAGTCGCATGCCGTCGCGTAAACTCCACTTTTCGGTTGAAGTGCTAAGCCCCAAGAACAAACACAAGCTGACCGCAGCTTAAGTTAACTCAGAAATATATAAAAATCAAAAACATAAACCAATACAGTGCCGAAATGGACGTGGCCAAAATGCAAGCCGCTTCCGGCCAGCATCTGCTGCATCCCGCTGCACCGCCCGCCCACCAACACCACCTGCCGCTCGACTACAGCTTAGGCAATTTCAAGCCAGCCATAGCGGCCGACTTTCCCGGACCCTTTCTCGCCAGCCAACAGCAGCAGTCCTCCACGGCCTCCAATTCCGCCTCGTCTGGTTCCGGTTCCGGTGCCGCTTCCGCCTCGCTGCAGGTGCGCGATCTCAGCGCCCTGACGGCCATGGCCACGATACCCTCGCCCACGCAACTCCTCCAGCAGCGCATCCAGATCTCTGCGGACGCGGCCCTGGGTCACCACCAGCAGCAACAGCATCAGCACCAGGCGTCCCAGAATCCGCCGCAGGCACCGATGCCGACGGCCCCAACATCGCCGCACGAGTACGCGCCCATCTCCGCGTTCAAAGCGGTAACGCCTAAGAAGCGCACCTCCGACGGTAAGTTTGCAATTTGATTTTCCAAAGGATATCCATGTTTATTATATTTGCAAGGAATTTCTAAGAATCAAAACTTTTCATTACAAAATTAAAGAAGTTCTTACATCTATGCCAGGATTAATTTGTAATGAACATTTTTATTGTTCGAAATCGTATATCGTGAATAAAGTTTTTTAATCTTGAAAACTTTTTTTATAATTTGTTTTTATTAAAATCGGCACGATTACCATTTTAACTATGTTAAAATTTTAAAAGTCTCACTTTTGATGCTTATCTTAATTGTTTTTATCATAAAATTATGTTTATTGTAAAGCAATGAGCTCAGCCAGAATGACTAAGGCCTTCAGGCAAAAATATCATTATAAATTATATTTCATCTCTTTGACATTAATTTTTACTTAAATTAATATTTTTCCTATATAACTTTTTCTAATTGTAATCCATTAACTATTGAAAATAGCGTTTTAATCATAATATTGATTTTGTTTTAAGCATTATTATTTTAATATTCCCATAAGGGGCTTGGTTATACTATAAAAACTACATACCAGTGGATATTTAGTATTAATAGATACATCAGTTTAAAGCCTTCAGTTGCTATATCTAATCAAAATTTTGTGCAATTTTAATTATGCGTTAATTTCAAAAATTTCTCAATAATAATAATAAGAGAAAATTATTATCATTAAGTGGAATACATACAAAAAAATTCGGGGTTTTTTTTCTGTTAAATATACTATTAATGTTATATTTTGTCATAAAAATATTTATATACAAGAGTATTTGTTATTTGCAATTAACTAAAGATATATATATACATATATATATTTATATTCATATATACACATATCTATTTTTTACTTATCCAATTTAATATTAGAAAATACCGAAAATATATTTTAAACTAGTTGCCCTATCAACGTTTGCCAATTTAAACTCATTTGCATGGACTGTTGTCCGTCAACATGCCCATGTCAGATTTAAAACTCTCCGAGTTAATTAAAAAAAGTACATACAATAAAAAACTTAGGGAAACCATGAAACACGGATTCGCGAGCTGCGACAAATCCCCCAAAGGGATGGCGGCGGGTCAACAAGAGGAAAAACAGGAATTTTTAAAAAATCTATTTGAATAATGTGCGATTTTAAAATATGACCATCGGTGGCCATGTCCAAGTGGGAGCCCAAAAGGCTGCACGGTGTCAGTTTAATTGGAAAAAAGCCCAAGTTCCATTCGGTGGAAGCGTGAAAAACAAAAATTGTGGCGGGGAGCAGAAGCGAATATTCATTATTCCGTTTGAGAGTGTGTGTGAGTGAGTGCGGCGCTTAATGTGCAAATCTTCGGTGCGGACACGGGGCGGACAAATGGATATCGGGGATTGAAAAATCCATAGCCGAACCACAAATACACAGATACGGATACGGATACGGGGCTACGTACCGACAAACTTGTAGATACACAGAGTCCTCTCACCGCCAGTCGAGTCCAGTTCAGATACACACATGGCTGGACGGCCAACTGTGTACAGACGGCGTTGTCATCGCCATCGCTGTTGAATTTCAGATATGACCAGTGAATGAATGAATGAGAGCCTGTGTGTGTGTGTACTTGGGAGCCTGGCATCAGGGATGCCCAATGTTGACCGAACACCATTTTCCATATCCTTGCAGTTGAGGGGTTTTTAGAAATTTCTGTACAAATATTAAGTCACCACTTTTTGTTAACACAAAGCATTCAGTATGTTAAATTTCTATGCAAGATTTAAAGAACTTAAAAATAAAACAATTATATTATAAAATCAGAGCATTTTTTTGTTTTAGTCTGCCTCATTTTTAGCCAAAAGATTGAAAGAAAAACCAAACTATCAATTAATTATATTCTGTTTTCTACCAGATAAGCATTTTTTCTTATCCTGACAATAGTAAAATACAATTTTATTCCTATAAATGTATATTTTGTTACATTTAAAAATCAAAACTATAAAGAAATTACTGTATATCACGGTTTGGATTTAAAACAAAATTGTTGATATTAGCTAGCTACTAGCCAAATTGGCAGCTATGACTAGTGCTTTTGTGCTAGTGAGCCTTTTTCCGTTTTCCACCTCCCTTCTGCCTTTTTCCGGGTTTTCCACACTCAAACACACGCAGACACACTCACACACTTTGGCGTCCAGGCAGCGACAAGCGGATTTCATTTACCGGCATTACATGTATCCAACGGATATGTTTTTAGCTCTCCGCCGCTTCCAGCACAGACATGGATATGCGGAAAAACACACACCCAAATACATTCGCACACTGAATTTTCAATTCCGTTTGCCGCGACAAGCGCTTTTCCCCAGCTTTTTCCCCCATTTCCTATCGCATTTCCTCTCCCGTTGTGGCGAAAATGAATTTCGCTTTGTTTGTTGGAATATTTTTTTTCGGTTTTCGGTGGGACAATATATTGGCTGGACTCCACGGGTCTCTCCGGTGACTGATTGGCCCCTGCTCCTGCTGATGGAGCCGGGAATCTTTGTTGGGACATCCGCATGTATAACGGAAATCTCTAGGGCTTAAAACGAAAGGCCGAAACTTGATTGCTTTTTTAAAAAGAAAACCAACAATTATGATCCTTTAAAGGTACATAAAAGAAATAAGAATAAAGAAATTAATACATATATTATTATACATATAGATATGAATATCAAAGAAGTGGAATTTAATAAAAAATGAACAACAAAAGTTCCAAGTTTTTATATAGCTTTTGGGGCCAGCCCAAACAAACTTATTCTCGTACCCATCAAGCCGCAACCTTGCTCCGAAAGGTCAGTCGGAAATTTAGTCTCGATTTCCCATTAGCCACCCACACCCACCACCCACACTCATCAATGGATGATCTTAATTTCTGTCATACGCCACTGCGCCGTATGACTCAATTAATTATGTTCGCTGCCGATTCGCCGCGTTCTAACGCGTTGCGAGCAAAAAAGAAGAGAAGAACTTTGACACCGCCAGTCGTCACCGCCGTGAGTCACGAATTAAGTTAATTTGTAGAAATTGGCCGGACCCAGACTAGAAGCCGACTAATAGTCCGTAGGGGTTCATGGGTTAAATGGCGTCCCGCACACAACTCACTTGAGCCAAGACCTCCGGCCAGCATTGATTCATTCCCAGAACGCAACAGATTCGGAGACATACTTTTCGTGTGATATCAGCCCGAAAATCAGAACGGTGCCTTGGACATCTGAAATCGACGTTCGGCCCATAAATTATCTTCATGATTTACGTGCTGCACCTATCGGGCTGTAGAGGTGCCTCTATATTTTTATATATGGCTCACCGAATTCATCTATATAAATTCAATAATAAAGTTGTTGAGCCGTTTTCAATCACACCAAACAATTGAACAGCGATTCGAATCAATTAAAAAGGCAATCGAAATATCCTATCGAATAAATTAACGGTCGACAAACAAGTATGACGTTTAGTCAAGAATTTGTCTTATCAGAAAGAGTTATAGCGAAACTTGGGATTTGTCAACCCAGAACTGATTGGATCCCAGGGTGTTGTAAATTAGATAGTTGAGCTAGAATAGTGAGTAATGATAGTTGGGGGCAAATAAAGGTATGAAAGGGTTAATACATTTATTTAGCGTCATAATTAAACTATTTCTATTAGTATTGTATATAATTTTATTCTTGTAACTTCATCATTAAACTTAGTAAGTAAAAACTACAAAGGACAAACTAAACTTAAGCCTCTTGGCTTCCTTAAGTTATTCTATGATTTTTATAAAATTTCCTAAACTATTTTGTAAACATATTAAAATCCTTTTTCAGGGTATTCAGTATTCAATGCGATGTATATCACGAGGGCGATCACAAAGTACACTGTTGATAAATAACAAATTGTCGCAACGAAAATCAGAGCAATATTTATGAAATATTTACGACACACGTCGTAATCATTGGCAACTCGTCGCCTGCCATATATTCTTCAACTTCTCACAAGTAGACGAAAATTGGGCATTGTAAAGATATCCAGGCCAGACAGGGACAGTCAGCCAAATAAAGTGGAAAGAAAGCCACATCCACACCCCGTGTATCTGCCAGATACAAAACCCAGAAAGAGTGCGATAGATAGTTAGCTGCGCACACACACTGCACACCGCACACGCGTTATGATTTACGATGCGAGGTAAATACATAACGACATCTAAACATGTCAATATCCTCTGTGGCCAGTTGTAAAATCGAAAGAGTAAATGCATCGTAAAGTAAGCGAGCGACCGATAAGTAAACAAAGGCCAGCGCAACCGCAGACATAGTTCGTGCAACATTAAGAAAGTGCAGCTCAACTGCGGCGCTATTCCACACAATTTTCACCCATTTGTGTTGTTATTTATGCCCTCGATTCCGAGTCCAGTCCGGTTTATCACCGCCCGAATGTTTGGCAAAGAAAAATCAATTTTAGGGGTAAAGGGGAACAGAACCCTTTCCCAGTTTGGCATTGGCGTTTGTCACGTTCGTTGTTTGAATATTGAAATTAGAAGTGCCCCGATCGATTTCCGTTGCTGATAGTATGAGAAACTGCGATTTTCGATATCGAATTTGTACAGCCATAAAAGCTACCAGAGTAGATATCAGCTATAACAGTCATAAAACCGACTCGCAGTCTGCACCTCCGATATCGGCGAACAATGGTAGTCATCCACGATATACATATGACCAAATGCATACCTTTGGACCCAAAAGTCAGGCTAACACAAGCCTATATATAGATTTACATTTTTAGCCTGGGACCCCTTACTTGTCCCTAATATTTCCCATTTTTTAGTGCCACAATTACCGAAATTTGGCAATCGAAGTACTCAAATAAGTGAAAACAGTCGGCTCATTGAACCACCAATTAAATGTCATTTATCAGCGAAAGAAAAAAAAGGTAAAAGCTGTAGTGTAAAGTTTAGATAGCCTTCTGATTTACTGCCCCGGCGATAAGCAGCTGGGAAAAGGGTGCAATGAGTGTACGCAGAGGAGGAAAGGGTAGCGGCGGAGGGGGCGAAGAGGCAATGCCTCGGATAGACGTTGAATTTCTGCAGGGCTTAGACCTGATTGATTTGCAGTGTAAGGGTAAATACTGTAATTGCAATTGGCGACATACGCGAGACACTTGAAAGACCAAAAGCCGACGGCCGCTGTCAGCAGATAGCGGATTCCTGATCCCTGATGGCTGTGCGGCCAAGAGTCGAGTGTTTGGATACGCAATCCCCATCTAATGCCACTCAACGAGTTGAGCTTATGCGGGCTAAAGAGCTCTCCTCTCTACCTCCACCAACTGATACGCTATCGATCCAATCGAAATCCGATCCCAATCGCAATCCGAATCCGAATCCGAATCCGAAATCGAATCCAAGTCGAAATCCCAACCCAAGTTGAAATCGAAATCTCAACGAATCCGTAAATCATACGCATACATTCGCTGGCATACCAACAGACCAAATCATGGCCTAATCTATCTAACCGTTCGCAGTTTATGGCCCTCTTCTGGCCATATCGCCAGGCTCTTTATTATTTATACTGTGCTGTTTTAATTTTTTGCCATTTCCACTTTCATATTTGCCGAAAGCTGAATTTGTTTTTATAATATTACGACCCGGGTCCCGGCCCCCGACTACTGTTGCCCAGTACCCACTCCGCTCCCGATTGAATCGAGTCGATACCTGCGAAATACTCGTACACACTTTGCACCCACTCCGGCACTCAACTTACTGATTTTGCGGCCAAAAGAGATGTTATAAATTACCCGAGAAATTAGTATTACATAAAATTTTTGTTTAAAATGAGCATGACAACGCCAAGGTCTATATTAATTAGATTCCAACTCACTTTAAATATTTTTTGTTTACGTCATCGCGGTAATTGGAGTTTTGCATAACTCCCTGAGACAGTTTAATTATGTGCCTAATCGGAAAATAAGGCATCATTTACATATCTATCATTTCCTTTAACTATGAAGATTTTTACAGTTTTAACAAGAGTTTTTATAAAATAAAAAATGAGATTCATCTGTTAAAGACTGAATACTTTTATACCTACCTTTCTAGACTTGCTCAAAATATTTTGAAAACAATTTCTGTAATAACTTCCCCACGATTATTACGAGGCACCCAAAGTAATTATAAATGAAATTCCGGAAATTAACACCTCCTACTGGAGCCGCGGTACGGCAAATCGTTAACCCAAACCAAATTGTAATGGCTGCAAATCGCCCCAAAACAATAATAATCCTGGCATAAGCCTGACAATGAGATGGCGTGGGCGGAGGGACACAAAACAGGGGCAGAGCAGGGCAGGATAACAATGATTTCAATTACCATGCAGTGTCGAATAATTATTTTACCTTCTTCTTTTTATGTGAACAAGTGCGTGGAGTGCGTGAATATTGCTCCCGGGCGGATAAAAACAGATGAGCGTCGAGCCCGCAGGAGGGTTGGGTCTTATTCGGGGGGGTGCACGGGTCGGACGGCGGCTATGTCTAATGTGCACAAATTTATGACTTTGCTGCCCCGGCCGTCGAGGGGTCGGTCGGTCGTTGGTGCTACTTTGCCAGCCCTCAGCCTCCAGCTTCCGGAGGAATCGCCACCCCGAAGCGACATTGGGCACATGCTTAAGCTCATTATTATCGTTTAAACAAGTCGCTCTACGTGCGCCACCAAGAGCCACTTGCCCGGCTCCTGCTCCTGCTCCTGCTCTGGCTCCTGCTTTTCCTCCTGGTCCTTGGGGTTGCTCTTGGCCCACTGGCTGCCGCCGAACGTTAAACGTTTCCAATTTTATTTCTCTCATATTGTGTGGGCCGCTGCCAAAGCCCCCTTGGTTCCGTGCCTTTGTGCCACACTCCATTCGATTCGAATTCTGTTTTGGCAGGTCTCGACTGCGATGTGGAAATCCTCCCGGGACGATTGTGTGCATAATTAGAACGGAAGGGTTGGGCCCGGTTTGGGTTCACGGGGCAAATCGACATTTGTCGTAATGTCAATGATTAAAATTTAGTTTAATGCGAAGAGCGGGGAATGCAGGCTGTCTGTAACGAGGCATTTGGAATAGGAATTTGCAGAAAGAAATAATTTAATTTGGGATCAAGAATGGTGTATGGGTTTTCATTATTTACTATTTTAAATTTTACAATTATAAGTATAATTTATAGAGAGTAATCTCTACTCCAAAGACTATAAATTTTGTGTTCTATAAATTTATTTTATAATAACTTTTTCTAAAAAATATATTTTAATGTCTAATGAAACCGTAATTCTGATAACGTTGAAAAATGCATACTAAAAATATAAGTTTAATTTTAAGGTTTAAAGACAAAAATATTCCTTAGTATTTTAATTCCAGAATATTCCAGAGATTAACATAACGTAAATTGAATGTTAACCCCAACGAAAATAAGAATCGCTAAAAAATCAACCATCCGAATGAAGCATTTTGTGTGGCAAGTTTCCACATTGAAAAGCACTTAGAATCAAAAACCAAAAATTCAAAGAGCTTAATGCGAACAAGAACAGAGGCAGAAGGGCAATAAAAACACTTGACACTATGGCAGGAAAAACCAAACGAGCAAACGATCATCCATCCACCCTCCTCCGCCTGTATCTGTGTATTCGCTAGATACTCGGGCTCTGCTCATTTTCCCGGCCGCGTTTAGTGCGTGGGCTTTGTTTATATTTGCTTGGCTTTGCGTTTTGCCGCCTCACTGAATGCGGACTACGGACCACGGACTACGGGCGACTAAGGCCCCGGGAATCAAAGTCCCGCCCCTGTGTTTTACCTCCCCGATCTCGGCACATCCTCTGGCTGCCGCGGCAGTTACTTTTATCTGCGTGGCGAATTAGAATGTTGTCAAATTGTTATTCTTTTGTTGCGATGCGGATTCATTCATTCATTCGATTCGCCTCGGGCCCCGTCGCGGTTTTCACTTGCCTCGTACCCCTTTCCCGCGAGCAGCGCCCCTGCCCTGCCCTGCCATTTTCCTTTTTCTTTTTTTTTCCCCCGCCAATGCGCCTGCGTCAATTTGCACACGCGGGATGTCGGGATGTCGCCGGAGTTTCACTCCGGAGTCCCCCTTCCCTCAAGGTCTTCCATTTCGGCTGTGTGTTTTCTGGTTTGTCATGCTCCATTTAGCCGAGTGTGGACCGAACAGATGTTCTATTTAAACGCACATTATTATTATTTCATTTCGACAGGCGATAGACTTCGAGGATGTGTATTTTAGGCTGTGTGCACCCCACAAAATTTTCTGCTTCCAGCAGGATCTAAAGCGGATTTTCTTTGTAATCATTAACTTGGCTACGTATAATTGTTTGTTCGGTATTATAAAATGGGGAACCAAAGCTTATTATTAATTATAATTTCAATTTCAGGATGAAATTTACATATATTTTTACTCTTAAAGAAACAAACTAAAAATTGCTTAACTTTAACTTAAAGATTATTGACCAGACTCTCTTTAGTAATTTCTCAAAAATCAAAAATTAAACCAGACAAAACACTACAATACTCTATAAGTATTTTCTTAGAAATTAAAAGTTAAACCAAATAATAAAATCTCAGCGTTGAAGCAGTCCTCGAAACGGACATTTTTGTCGGGTGTTTGCTCCTGTCCAGGGGCGTGCCGCGTCAACCCTGAGCGCCGGCGCCGTTTCCGTATACGGATTTGTATCTGTGTCCGTGGCCGTCAACGCTGGCCAAAGATTTCGGGGTGACGATGCCGGATGATGACGCGTTGATGTCAAATGCGGAAAACGGCTCACGAGAGGGGAAGGATTCACTGATTAGGGTGAATTAATGGTCATGTAAGGTGGATTAGGCGATTGAATACGAAAATAATTACATTTGAAATTCGATACGCCGACAACTGGCACACATATGACGAGTATTTGGGTGTGTGAGGCTGTACAGGTGGATTTCCCCTCCTCTCTTACTATTTTTTTGTGAAAGATTAATGACGTAGCATACAGCTTGTCCTGATTTACCTAAATTATCGCAGGATGCGCCAATTTTAATTAGTATATATATGAACTCTTTAAATTTATTTTAAGCTCAATTTTAAATTAATATATTGTTCCTAACATTTAGTACCTTTCTTTAATCTTTCAGATGCCGCCCTGGCATTTAGCATTAGCAGACTGGTCAAGACTGAACTCCTAACAGCCGCCGTTGGCCTAAAGCCGCTGACTTCGCTGGAGGACAACAACAACTCCATCTCCATGCTGAGCAAAAACCAGATGCAGCAGCACCAACAGCATCAGCAGCTCCAGCAGCCACGTTCCAAGCCGGCCTTCATCAGTGCCAGCGAAAAGTTGAGGCGACAGTCGCGGTCCCGTTCCCGCTCGAGGTCCCGGAGTCGCTGTTCCTCGCAGATCGACATGGAGGACACGGAGTCGCACCATTCGCACCGCTCGCTGCACTCTCGATCGCGATCCCGCTCCCGCTCCCATTCCCGCTCCCGCTCGCACTCGAGCAGCTCGTCGGTGGAGCTGGAGGTCGACTCGCCGCCAGGCAGTCCCCGGATCAGTTCACCCAGCACCGCCTCCGCCTCGGAGCTGCTTATAACAGCCAATGGGGGCCCCAGGAGCATTGGATCCAAGAAGTCCGACCTCTTCTCCGTGTCCGCACTGCTGCGAAGGGATGAGCCACCCCAGAGACGCACGCCACGCAGCCCGCCGCTGGGTCACCTGGCTGCCGCCGGCCTGCCCATGCCCTTCAATCCGCTGGAGGCAATGCGTCAGGGCTATCCGCCCAACTACGACGCGGCCATGTTCCAGCGTCCGCTCTTCTCGCCTGCCCTGCCCTTCTTCGCCGCCGTTGCATTCCACCAAGGTCAGCAGCAGCAGCAGCAGCAGCAACAACAGCAGCAGCAGCAGTCTGGCTTGGGAGCGGGGTAAGTAAAGGTCCTTTAAGACCAAAAACTATATAATCCTTTCAGATTTAAAGCACTTAATTGAATGATCTTAGGACTTTAATTAAATTCATGAGTTATTTTAGAAATATTTTTATAAATACTTAAATATAAAATCTTGCAATCTACCTTAACTGAAATAAAATAATAATGATTATAGTTTATAAATTAAAACGGACTTTCAAAGGACTTTCAAAATAATCCACAAATAAAATACCCCCTAATAAGCTCTTATTTTTGCATAATATTTTTTGTTATAAAAACGGTTCTATGGTACATGACTAACACAATTTCATTACCAGCTTAGGGTTGTGTAGACTTCCCCCATTTTCCACCAAGCACAGACACAGAGCTTGTGAAACTCGGGACCCATCTTAATTAACTCGCCTCAATTAAATGTATATTTTCCTCCCCGCCAGCTATCATCCGGACTCGCAGGAAAATCTCTTCCGTCTGCGGAGTCTAATGGTGCCACTGCAATCCGCCGGACAGAACAACTCCACAGCGGCAGCGGCGGCGGCGGCAGCTGCTGCGGCGGCCGTCGGCGTCGGTGTGGGTGTCGGAGTGGGCGTGCCACCCAACGGCGGGCACCTGGGACTGCCGCACTCGCCGCACCTGCACCACTTCCACCACATGGCCGCCAAGTGGCCGGGCCTGCACCAATTCAGCGACCTGTACTCGTGCATGAAGTGCGAGAAGATGTTCTCCACGCCGCACGGTCTCGAGGTCCACTCCCGCCGGACGCACCACGGCAAGAAGCCCTATGCCTGCGAGCTGTGCAACAAGACCTTCGGGCACGAGGTCAGCCTCAGCCAACACAGGTATGTCCAGAATGCCACCTCGGGGATTGGGAGTGGGAGTGGCCGGGTTGGGATATGGCCAGGATATGCACGGCAGCACTCGGAGAAAATTGTGTGTAATCTTTTGTATTTAATTGGATAAAGAATTGCCAGGATTTGTTTTAAAATATATTTAAGCCTTTGGGAACTTTCGACTTAATTTAATTGTTGCCTTTTCCTATCTGCGAATAACAATTTTATTTCTCTGAGTGTTGTGAGTGCCGTTCCTGTCTGGGACGCAAGTGGACACTCTGCATTACTTAATTTGGCCAAAATGGCTGGATTTCAGCCTGACCAAATGTTTGCCTTTGTGGCTTTAGTTAAAACACGTCCACTTCCGGTCCCCCCGGGGAATTTGCCGGACCTTAATTACGGCAAAGCGCTCGTTACGGTGACTCCTCTCTAATCCGCTCCATTCTCCATCCCGATTCCAGAGCGGTGCACAACGTGGAGAAGGTGTTCGAGTGCAAGCAGTGCGGAAAGCGCTTCAAGCGCTCCAGCACGCTGTCAACGCACCTGCTCATTCACAGCGACACGCGGCCTTATCCCTGCAACTACTGCGGCAAGCGGTTCCACCAGAAGAGCGACATGAAGAAGCACACCTACATCCACACAGGTAAGCAGTGTTGATTGTGTCCTTTACCGGACTTTTTTTTTGTCTATGAAACCTACGCCTAGTAATTAGTCCCTTTCAACTTTTTAAATATAAAGGATGTCTCTCAAGTTGTGGATTTGAAATCATTTTAAATTTTGAACAAATATTTAATATTTCGTTGTAAATTGACTTTACTTTATTTAATTTCAAAACCTTTGCAAAACCCTTTAGTTAAAAATACAAATGTAATATTTTACATTAGAATTTTTTGAAAAAATTCTATATTGGGATAAAGATTCTTACAGGCTTTTTAATTAACCATTATATTGACAGTGTTTCTACTATAAAGTTATAAATTTCTTAAGAAAGCGAAGTAATAAAATGTTTAAGTAATAATGTTTAAAAATACTATTTATATTAATACCGCTTCGGATTTAAAGTACATTTGATTATACAAAGATTAAAGTCATTTCCTGATTTATTTCAAATCAAAATCTAAACCTGAGACTCCAAACAAAACTTTAAAGATTGTAGCCATTAATACAGGGGCAGATTGTGGAGCAATGCATGGGTGTAGTAAGGCGGGGTAGTGCTGGGGGGAGCTGAAAGCGTCGCCATTAAAGCGCCGAACCAAGAACCACCACCGAAAGCCGCAGTCGCCAGTTGCAATTACATTTGCCATCGGCAGAACCAGATATAACGGACTCTCGAAAGGGGGAGTGGGCGGTGGAAAGGCGGAAGGCAGGCGGTGGGGGGTGCAAAAAAATGGAGCAGACGGCAGTTGCTCTCGAAAAATCACTGGGGAGAGCCAGAAAACCTGAACGACAGAGAGAACGAGAGCTGTGCACTCGAGCGAGAGAGGCAGAGAGCTGAACCTGCTGCTTCTGATAAGAATCTGAAAGATTCTATATACTGGAAGGTCTGCTTGCAGCACACACACACACAAACACTGGGGCAGGGTGCGAGAGAGTACGAACGGCCACGTGGGAGTGAGAGAGAGAACGAGAGAGAGAGGCAGACAGAGAAATCACAGTCGACCAATGAAAAATTTAGTCAAGAGATTTTGATTTTCTGTTTTATACGCGCGCACACACACGAATAACAAATACGAGACGCACACATCGACGCCGTGCCTTGGTATAGGTGCATACACACCCCTAGAAAGCCGAAAACGAAACGGAACTGAAACGCCATTGCGAAAACGAGGCAAAAGGGAGCCGGGGACGAAAAGGGGAGAAGGTCGCTGGGTGGGGCTGACACATTAGCATCGATTTCAAGTTCTTGATGGCTATGTGAAAATTTCGAATCTTAAATGCAATTTATTCTGACTTAAACCGAGACTTAGATATTGTTGTTGGAATTTAATATATGAGGATTACCAGATATTATTTCTGATTTTATTTAAATTCAAACATCTGTTTTCTGTTCTTTGTTTGCTTGCTGATGACGCATTTTTATTTTGTTTTAAAGATACAATTTTTATTTCTAAAATTATTATTATATAATTTTTCAGCATAAATATAATAAAGCAAGCATTAAAAAATATTAATTTAATACCTGTAACACTTTGATTTATAAGTTTGTTTCTGTTTTATTTTCAGTGTAAAAATTATTGATTAAATATTATATTAAAAAATATTACAGAATATTGTTTTTAAAATAAATGTTCTATTAAAATGCGACAACTAAGTTATTAAATGACAGATACAATTGATAAGTAATTATGAAATTCAGTAAAAACTCTCAGTTCCTTTGCTATACATATCATATATGTATATCCAAACCTTCTAAACTTCAAAGTTGATTTTCCACCTGGCTTCTTATTGCAAAATAACTCTCTGCTTTGCCATGTCATCATTACATTCAAATTTATTCCCTGTAATCGCTTCTATATTGATTCATCAGATTTCATTCGCATATATACGCACACTGGATCATTAAGCATAAAAAGCGAAATTCCTGCTGGGCTTGAAATCAGTTTACAAATGGCAAGGATAATAACCCCTAATAAGCAGACTTCCTCGCTGATGCGTCTGGTGAAATCAGTGAAAGAGAAATCCGCAGAAGAGAGAGCCAGAGAAATATTCCAGACATTTTTATCGTTTGCCGTCTTCGATTTAGGACGTGTGCCCCCTCTCTGCTGCCCCCGAGGAAACCTCTATCCCCACCCTCTCGTATATATATATATATAGCTATAAGCGGAGAGGCACATGTGGCAATGCTGCTGCTGGCCCCGAACATCTCAGGATTCACCATCCGAGTGTTTTGGTTTTCCTCGCCCTGCGTTCTCCTCCGCTGAATTCTTGCTGCTGCTGCTGCCTTCTTTACGACTTATCCTTAATTTTCTTCCCCGTGCTGAGACGTGTTTCCATCCCAGACAGCAGATTTTTCCTCTTTTCATCTGATGTGATTTTCTTAAACAATTTTTTCGCCTTTCCGTTCCGGTTTCCTTCTTGGTTTTCTTCGTTTTCGTATTTACTTTTCGACCAACTGTTTTTATATGCTTAGCCCGTGCTTTGCTGGCATTTCCCTCTTCTGGTTTTGTGTTTCGCTTTTATTTCCTGGCCCCAGATTTTCGTTTCCTTAAATTTATGCGCTATAAAAAGAAGAAAGAAGAAAAAAACACATTTTTAGGGATATTTTATTTATTCATGGCTTTTGTTTTCCATTCAAAAGGTGAATCTGATAAATCGATAATTTAAACAGCACGATGTGCCTTAAATATTTAACTTTCTTCTTTCTTTAAATCGTTTTAAAATATTTAAGTAAATAAAAAAAATCCAATGCGATTTTATTGATTCCTATTTAAAAGTATTCTTTTGTTAATAAAATACTTTATTTCAGTTTCTTACTATTCTTAAAATCTTAAAAAATGTAAAATAATTTACAACGAAAAAATTGCAAACTTTTTTTTTCACATTTGCATATTAAATTCCTAAAAAAATGTTCAATATTTTATAATCCTTACATAAAGTCGTTCCTAAAATCAATACAAATCAACGTTTTGCCGTCGCTCAACAGGGCGTATGCGTGATTTAATTCCCACTGCTTAGCACGGCCACCAAATATGTTGCGGACGTGTTGAATTAGGAAGCGGATTGAAGAGAAGAGCCAAACGAAAAAAAAAACTAAAGCTTAAAATATTAGAAGACTAAAAGGAAAGCAATCCAGAAGGCAGCTAAGATTTAACAGTATACAATGTGCAGCAATAAAAATCCCTGAAAAGGCGGGCAAAAACCACTGGCCCTGGGATACATAAGTTCCATATACAAAAAGGCAGTAGCCTCGAACCGACGGCCGACGGGATTTTTCTAGTTTCCATTTTGCTTTTCCTTTCCTCTGCCTCCCTTTTGTTTTTTGTTCCTTTTTGTTGGTCTCGTTAGTGTTCGTGGGTCGTTTTGGCCGTGATAAATAATAAAAGCTGCTCTATAATCTCTGCGACTACGTGACGTTATTTGTGCCGATAGTGCACGAACGTGCCCCGAGCCATGGAAAAGGAGTCCTTCAGATCCTGCATCCAGGCATGCTCGGTGAGGCCAACTGAGAGCCAACTCCAACGCTGCTTTCCTGCCTTCCTGCCTGCCTGACTACTCAATTTTACTGTTGCTCGACCCACTCCCACTCGACCCACTCCCACTGCCAAGGAAAGGCAGGGCAGGGCGTCCTTATGCCGCGGGAGCTGAAAGTTGAATCAGAGCACATCCCTACGGTCGAATGTTTCACAATCACGTCGCTGCAATTCCATTATATACCAACGGAGCTGTCTTCTGTCTCGTTTCGCTGACTTCTCTCACTCTCTCTATTGCCTCGGCTCTCCTCTATATAAGCCCCTATCTGCGCTTATTCTATATACACTTCCCCGATTCTCGGTAGGGAGCTGCGGAGTCAGGTCCTCTCAAGTTAGCATGTTATCGTCGTTATTTTGTTTCCGTCGCCCCCAATCTCTGTCGGCGTGTGTTTGTGTGCGTCTGGGGGTAACTTAGATGTGTGTGTAGTACATAAAATGTAGCCCAACAACAAGTCTATGCCACTATCTCAGCACAACCGAGTGCTTTAGATAAGAGAAAAATATATACGTACACAAGCATATGTTCAGCTACCACTATAAGCACCGGAAAAGTTGTAATCAAAGTTTCTGTATGAAGAGAAAAGAAACTCGCAGTAATTAGGGATTAATATATATATTTTTATATATGATTTATACAAGAACTAAATTAAGCAGCAGTCTGATTCAATTTAAAGTATGTCCCAAAACAATATATTATCCATTCGCCAATAAAGTTCCTTTAAAAAGGAATTACTGGAAATTAACATCTGCCTGCTGTAAACTTTAAATTGCAATTTAAGTTCTCCCCATTTCCATCTTCAATTTCCGAGATTTCATTACAAGAAGCACAATTTTCATGACAGTTTCGGCGCCAGAAAAATCGTTCATTTCAAAGTCAGCTTTCGTCTCAAATCTCTAATGAAAAATTCAGCAGCATGAAAATGAACAATAAATGGAGCATAAAGCCCAAGCCGAGGGAAAACCTGATGTAAAAAAAAGAACGGAAACACCACAAAATTACTTTAAAAATGTTATCAAGTCGAGAAAAAAAATGCTGCCTTTAAGTGCGAAAGCAACCGCAGAACATCACGCAGATGAACCAAAAAGTTTAAATTTAAACGAGATGTGAGAAGCTTTCGTTAAACCGACTATTTGATACCCTTGTATAATATAAATATTAAGTACTGCTTGTATTTGTATCTAACATATATAGTTTGTCGATTTCTACTTATACCTTATATAATTTTTTATTTCTTGAAAGAATGTTGACTAAATATGGCTAATAATAAGGTTTTTGACAGTTTTAAAGCTCAATCAGTCAGTTATGATCAATGTTAAATTTGTAATATTTATTTATCAGAACGAAAATAGATAAATTTAGTTTAAGTACTTCATAATATCTTTTATAATGAATTTTAAAAAATCTAAAAACCAAGAGCCTCATTACGGGGTACATTTTTCCAGGATATCAGTTGCCACCGAGAGAGGCAAATAATTGGGGGTGGATGAACCTCCTGCCTGCGGTCTGCGGAGATGACTTACATGGAGTCTTTGGGGTCCAAATTCAGAGCGTTGAATGCTTTTCTGTCTGGCGAGGAGATGATTTTTTTTTTTTTTTGGGTTGAAGCTTGAGATGGGAGACACTCGGCTTTTGCATTTGTGTGTACTCGAAAGGGGGAGGAATTGGTTGAGCCCTGAAAGTAAAAATGTTGCTTAAAATGGCGAACGTAGAAGGAAAGTGTTTGTAGAACAAGGAATATCCTAAAAACACATGATAATAATATGAAAAAATACATATAGATTTAACAAGATATATTGTTTGTATAAAAAAACCTGCCAGTTGTTTCTTTAATATTGGAAGAATGTCAAAATCCCTGAAGAAGCTAAGTTTTTGCTTTTACTTTTTGTAAATCAAAAATTAAATTATTATGTTTAAAACCATTATCTTAGTGAATATTAGGCTTTGGATGAAATGAAGTTGGTTTTAGCAACAGCTTCCCCGACAGAATAAGCCTAACTGTTTTCCATTGATCTATTGACTCCACCCAATTAACACCTCTCTCTTACTTTCCATCGTTTCAGGTGAGAAACCGCACAAGTGCCAGGTATGCGGCAAGGCTTTCAGCCAGAGCTCCAACCTGATAACGCACTCTCGCAAGCACACCGGCTACAAGCCCTTCTCCTGCAAGCTCTGCCACAAGTCCTTCCAGCGCAAGGTGGACCTGCGGCGCCACAAGGAGACCCAGCACACGGACCTGCGCGTCCACCTGGGCAAGGTGGACTTCATGTCAGCAGCAGCAGCGGCGGCGGCGTCTGCCGAGCTGAGTGCAGCGGCGGCGGCAGCGGGCGGCGGAGTGTCCCCGGCAAGCCAGGCGGCACCGCCTCCGAACGGAGGACCCCCCCAGATGGGCGGCGGGCTCAACTGTCAGAAGGTGTCGCTGCTGGTATAACAGGAGCAGCAGGCCGAGATCCAAACCAACCGCAATCAATGTGCAATAGATTGTCAAGCATTCGCCGTAGCTTGAAGCGATTCCAAAGAACAGAAGAAATTAAAACCATTTGAATAATTTTAAGCCAGCCAGTTACACAATATTTCCAATGTTGCCAAAAATAAAATACCAAAGAAATACGAAATAATGCAAGTCAAACACAATATAGTCAGTCTCCAGTTCTCATTACAGTTTAAATATAATTGCCATATAGCTCGCTGAACTCTCATCTTAGGGCATACCAAAACTATTCCAGAACAAATCGAGTTTCCAAGTTTTTCTTTATGTATGTGACTCTGTATTTCCGTGGTTCGAGTGCCAGAAAAAAAAAATGAAAATCAAAAGATCCCTCGATATAAACCGTGCGTGTCGTACTCTGTAAAATGTAAAACAAAATGAATCAAACATATAAAACAAATTGCAAGCTAGAAAAAACAAAAACACGTAAACAACAAAAATGTTCCAAGTTTTCGCTTCTAGATAGTTGTGAAATTTTAACAAAATCGCTGTATTATGCAAACTATTTTGATATTATATCATTCCAATGAATTTAGTCTAATTAATAAATTTTTTAACTTATTTATACATATTATGTATATTTATGTAAAAACAGCTAAACTAAAAAATATATATACACACATATATATATTTTCATTTAAATGTTCAACAAAATATTGTATGTAATATTAATAATAACAATTATGAAGACAAACATTAATCTATATTCTAAGTATTTTTATGTTTTCAAAATAAATTGAATTTATTAAGCAAATATGTGTGTATGAACTATTAATGCAACTTCTGGGGCTTTCTTTTTAGAAGAAGAGGAGCAGGATTCATTTGAAAAATGTTACAGTCAATGTCTAAATGTCAATAAGAAGTTTAAAAACCCCTTATCATATTCACACGACAAACAATCGCCTGAAGGACATGCCAATAACCCTGAACGTCGACACAGAGTCAAAGGAGACATTAAAAAATCATATGTACCTTCACGAGAACCAGAAACACGAATATTCAAACTCGCATGATTAACTCATGAGTGGGCGAGGCCAGGCATACGTGAGTTTGTTTTCTATTCCCCAAAGTGTCCGGCCACAGATATCAAATATCACGTTCGAGACAAGGGTAAGTCATCCATCCCGCCACCTGCCACCCCAGTGCAACTCCAACGCGCCGCCGTTTTCCATATTCATCTTGGAGCTGTGTCTCTGGAAAATTTGACAATAAAAAATATATAAATTGCAAACGGTGAACGCTGGCAACATATGTATAAGCTCCCTCCATCTCCTCCTAGAATTGGTCTATTCCCAGGACTGCAATTTGCACAGCGGCAAATTGTCTACTTTGCAAATGGAGAAGAGCTTTAGCCAAACCAATTTCATCAATAAAAAATATCTCTGTCTGCCTTGCAGACATACTGTGCAAGTGTGTGTGTAAAAAGGTGAGTTGCTTTTCCATCTCGACTTTCATACGACAATTTCTATAAAGATAAATAAAAAGGTCGGCTACGTGAATGTCAAATATCGAAGTAATAGTGACGAAAAATAAAGTGAAATGGAATGAATTGAAATGGAATAAAAAGTTATGAATATTTGATTTTTGGCGAGGAGTATCCAAAGTTATTGAAACTAGAAAATATGCTCTATGATTGCTTATGCTTTACATTTCAAGAGTATGATGTTTCGTTATTTGTATATATGTAAATAATAAATATTTTAAATTACTAACAATGTTTTGGCTTTAAATTAATAGGACCCAATAAAAGAATTGTTTTAAAAAGAAAAAGTCTAGAACATTATTTCGATGATCGATGATTAGACACGATACAAACAATTTTATGCCTCTCAATACAGTTTCCTTTTGGAATTCCCACCATTAGCTATATTTGTAAAATAAATAACTATTTACTGGCTAAAATTTTTTACTATTATTACATGGCATAACTTACGAGTATATAATGGCTATAAACATTTATAGTAACTGTGGCGGTGTGGGAACATTTCGAGGAGCCGCGTCAAGTCATTTGTTAATTTATGCAATGATCGATAACATCCTGCGATTTAATGACCAAACGCTTGTGCCGCTCGCAGCAAAAGCAAAGCACCAAGATCAAAAGACCCACAGCGAGTCGTTGACCGGGGCGTCGTAGGTGATCGTAAAACATTGATCAATCAATCTTAAACGATCTGGTAAAGTCACAAAATCAGCAACTTCCGTCGACGGGCACGAGTTGAGCGAGTGGAATCGAACATGTATGTAGTATGAAGCACATCTTTATACATTATTGATTGAAAGGGCGTTTTTATGATTGCGTAAAACAAAAAGCAAAATGCGGGTTCTTTGACCGAATTAAACGCAATTAGCTGAAGGTACTCCCAGCCCAAGATGGGAGAGCATGCCGGGCGATGCCGTCAGGATCAGCTCAGCTAAGTTTGGGAAGTCATTCCACAAGATCATCTCCGGAACATCTGCGGTTCATTGGGTTTACTCAAGGCGTTCTTAATGCGAATTTATTGCCGCCATTATTACGGCTGAGAGACATGAAATCATTTGGGGCGATGACTAAAGACTTTTTAACAGTTCGCACCCCTTTCGTAATTCGTCTCCGCATCCGATTCTGCTGGCCTTTGTCTCGCTGTGGATGAGCACGGGATAAGACAATGGCTCGTAATTGTTCTTTATGGTTGAGAAATGTACGATAAGGCTACGGAAAATTCGTGTCTTGGGTGGGAAATAGATTTTATAATGTTTTCTAGACATATAATTTGGTAAGAAAAAAGTAATATATGCGTTAAGATAAATGTAAAATTTGTTTCAATACCTTAACTTGTGAAAGCTTGCAAAAAATGTCCTTTAAAAATGTTCTTTTAAATAAATGTAAATAAATACCTTAAAATTATATATCTGTTAATTTGATCGCAACATGTTTAGCAACATTTTTCATATTTTTTCTCCTGCCTTTCGCCTTGTTTAATCAAAGTTTTTCATACATTTCAGAATAGCTAGCAGTGCCACACAAGGCATAAAAGGTGAATTTCTAGTGATCTAGTGATTTTCGGACACCTCCGATACTAAGGTCACAAAACTTGTCCTTGTCATATAGTTTCAAATGACTAGAATATAGTCTAAGTTTTTTCAGCCTCTATCATCCCATTAAATCAAAATGCCGATATATATCATTCATAGCCCCAACCTGATTGGCCTGACCTTACATCGAAGTGCCCCTGCGACGGTCTCAGCTGGGCGGCGGAACGAAACCACTCCTCCACTACCTCCCTCCCTCCCCTGATGGACACTTAATGGGAATTGCACTTTTATTACACAAACAGACGACGAAATGTTTATTAATGGCCCAAACACACAGGGCAATCAACATCATCGCCGCCGCATCACGGGCCCAGCCCACGACAATCGCCGGTCAAATGCAGTTAAATTGATTCCGCCACTGCAGCAGCTCTAACTAAGTGTAACAGTGTAACAGCAAATGTTGTTACAGCGCCGGCGAGCACCTGCTGACAATTTCAAGTGCTGGCCTGCAAAGGACCAACAACACGCACAACTGGAGTGATTTTCCGAAGGCGGTTTAGCCTTGGATTCAATCCTCCCCTGCGCCGAGATCAGAAACCGCAATTGTAATTCACGGATGCGCCACATCGGGCAGCTTCCCAAACTAATCGCTCGCTCAGCGGGACCAGTGGTTGTTTATTATCCTGGTGGTTGTTCCTACACTGGAAAAAAGTTTGGTATTCAACCAGAAATTTTATGTTTTTCTAGCAAATTTCGGAAATAAATAAAGGTAATGTATAAATTTGGGTACTATTTAAATGAGGAAAATTAATTTTGAAATGATTCAGAGTTCCTTATTTAAAACAAAAAAACTTCTAAACTTGTCTCCTTAACGGTTAAAATATAAATATAATTTAATACAAATTCAATAAAATGCTAGAGAAATCACGGATAGGTTAAAATCCCTATAAAACACTACCTCACGATTTTTTCATACTTTTAGAAACATTTTAAAGCGATTTCAAGACGCTAGTCATTTCAAAGCCTGGTTGGTTATTTTCGAACAGTGCAGAGCTGATGCATCAGCCGCATGTTGCCAATTGAATATCTCAATTGTTGCAAGGCTGAGGCTGTTCGCTCCTTCCCGCTGCGTGATTGCTCAGCCGAGGGAACTCGCATTGCCTTGACAAAAGCAAACAAAACGCCCCTGACCCCGGAGCGGAATCCCACTGGACTAATTCAAGTGTAACCCCTTGTTATCCCGCACTCACCCCTCGGCTGAGGAAAGCGCAACGCCCGAAAATTGAGCAGTTAAATATTTTGGTGTCATAAGTCGGCATTAGGGCGGTTCGAGCACGCTAGAATCAACAGCAACAAAGCCCAGGGATACTAATATTGATCGAAATTTATTTTAAAACCCACAGCGATCGGAATTCTTTTTGGAATTCAAGTGAATTGGTTTTCCATAAAATAAAGAATTTGAAAAAAATAAATATAAATAAGATTCTCTTATGTTTGATTATAAATCTTTTTTTTACTTTAGTGTTATTTAAATACATGTATATTTATCCCCTTGCGTAAAAAAATAAAATATGTTTATGAAGAAGTATATGACGTGGAGTGCCCACTTGAAATAATATTGTTTTTAGTAGAGAACTCAAGAAAAATTACCTGTATAACTCATGGCCAACGCTTTTTTTAATAAAATTTGGAATGCCCTAAAGTCGCTGGCCCTGAATTCATCATGGCTTTAATTAAGAATATCCAGGAGAGGAAAGTGAATTAATTTAGTATTCCTGATTTATTTGTCTCATGATTTGCCTCCGCCCGAGACTGCGACGATGAGCCCGATGAGTTATTGCCGTAAATCACGTAGAAGGTATAAACTCCCAGACAAACTATGAATGAGCAAGCGAGACGAGAACGAAGAGGACGCCGAGGACGCCGAGGACAACTGCGAACCTGTTTATTAGTCCTCTAATGCACAATAATACTTAGTGCCGAGGGTAGGAAATTATTCGGGTCCTCTGGGGATACTTACCGAGTTGGCTGCCAAATGTGACCTCTGCGCCCAGGCTCCGGCACCAGCTCTGGCCCTGGCTTGACTGCATCCTCCGCAGCTCAAATATTGAATTACGGAACACGTCTCGGCTTTCTGGCCTGAGCACGGGCCCACTCCCTGGTTGAAGTTAATTTGTGCTCTGCTGCCGGAATTGTTGCTGACGTTTTTACATAAAGCGGGGCATAAATCACATTTACCCAATGCAGAGAGTACGGACCAGAGAACATAACAGATGATGAATCCGAGTACGAATCGAAATCGAAATCACTATTCCCTCAACTCGGCCCTTGTTTTGGCAGCGATTGAGGCAAAAGTGTTGCAAGCCAGCACTCTGAAATTCGAAGCCCGCCTCGGAAATGCGATTATGTGCACAGCTCGAATTGGTGAGCAGCCGAATCTTCCTATTAGCACAAATGGCCACAAATCTACTAACAAAGTCGCATAGAATTACAAATGACATTAGACCGCAAGGCTTCAAGTTGCAGCATGGATATTTTTTAACTTTACAAGAAGAAGAATAAAAGATTCTATTCAAAATAGTGTAACAAAAATTATCTTACGTAGCGTTATTTGAGCTTTATGCCTCAAACAGTTTTTTGATTTAACAAGAAATCCTAAATTATACTTTGACGAATAATAAATTGTAAACAAGAAAATAATTCTCTACCCAAGATCATAATATTTATATTATTAGTTTAAATTTCTTTTTTTTTATGAAAACTTTCAAAATTACATATTTAAATAAATCAAATTATAGATAAAACTCTATACAAATGAAAAGAAGAAACTCCTTATAGAAAATCAAATGTAACAAAATCCAAGACTGAAATAATTTCCCACACTTTTTGGATGACAATGCACTTGATCGTACACTTGTTATCCTGGGACAAACACTGCTAGATATCTATATCACGCCGGAGGAAATCTCGTTAATTTCGACGGGTTAAACAAGTGCCTTCCATTAGCGGCGTTGTGCCGGTCAGAAATCAAACAAAGTCATAAAAATGTGACACTTACAGGGCCTTCCGAAGCCCGCACGCGTCCTGCTCCGAGTCCTTCTCCAGTTAGCACAATCCGCAATCCGATATTGGTGGGTTCTTGCCAAAGGACATGGTGGTGGCTGCTAGCTGGTGGCTGGTAGCCGGTGGCTGGTGCAGTGACAAGTGGCAGTATCCTTATAAGGGAAGACTGGGCCAGATGGGGTAGATTGACTTGGGCCTAATCAAAGTGCGTGCGCAGGCACGTGTCGTAAAAATGGAGTAAGCGCCCGGAGAAGTTCCCATGAAATGATTTCCGAGAATCTTTTTTTCCTCACCGTTATTATGATTAGTTATTATTTTTGAACAAATGCAGACGCAGAGGAGAGCCAAGTGGCACTCACAGGCTAAATGCCGAAGAGATTTGGAAGCATACGCATTGGGAGTTTGTTTTTTTTTTTATGAGGAAGTGAGCAAGGATTTCGGCTACGGAAATTCACAATAAAAAAATATACGAAATTAATTTCGAAATTGAAAATAGGTTTGCTGCAAACTAATAATCTTTACAGAGATAAGAAATAAGTATTATCGTTGTTTCGAAAATGTAAGCCCCTGTTTTTCTGTTCACTTGAGTTTGCCCAACAAATTAAATATATAAGCACAAATTGGCAGATAGCAAATTTGCCGTCTTAATTCGACAAATTTAATTAAAACTATTCCCACTTAAAATTTACGAACGGACATTTGGGGCGGCAAACTTTTAAATGCGCCTGCGGCAATTCGTGCTAAAACTTTTTACATAATTGCTTTAAATTAGTTGTTAGTGTCCATTTTCCCTAGACTTTTCCATTTCCATTTTCCCGCTCATCATCAGGCGACCGCAAGCCAAACAAATGGAAAGTGCTCTCAAAAGGCTGCAGCGGCAGCAACCAGACGAAAAGTTGTCAACCGAAAACAAACCATTAAGTGGGTCCAAAACACTTTTTGGTTTCTCCCCGAATTAGCAGGCCGCTGTGGGGGATTTAGTATCCTTTTTGGACGCATCCTGTTTCACTGTCATATTGTCAAGTGTTTATGTCTTTCAGCCTGCGAATCGGCCATAAAGTTGAGTGCGATTTTGGGGAGTACACAACCCTTATGGAATCGAGAAAATTAATGAGAAGGCTGCAGAGTAGTTAACGTTCCCTAAGTATTAGTGTTAATAGATAATTTTACGTAAAAAGTACAGAATCTTAAGAATCAGGGAGACTATTTTGGAAACACGGTATAAGTCCAAAAGATGTAAGTATTTAATTAACAATCAAAATAGGAATCTAACTTCTGTAAAACAAAAACACAGAAATATATTAAATATAAATGAAATATTTGACGAATGTTTCCTTCTTCTTATGACCTTATGAAGAAAATACCATTGTCATATGTCGTGGAAAATTGCCATATCTCAGAGTAGATGGAAATTGATATAAAAAAATATTTATATACTTTCACCAAGTACTAAATACCCTTAATGGTAAAAAAATAGAATTAACTTAGAATCCTTACGGGCCAATTAGAATCGTGTCCACTTCCTTCAAGATTAACTTAATAACAAAGGTTAAATAAACAGTAACAGTGCCTAACTATTATTTTAAGAACTCAAAAGATATTCAACCCTAATGCAAAATCAATTCCAATACAATTTCTCTGCGCGAATGCCAAGGGATTTCCAAAAACTTAACACCTTTCACCTCACTTGAAGGCTCTTAATGCCATTAATGGCTTTTCCATAGCGGATAATTACGGGGGTTGTCTACAATTAGAGTTCGGGAGATTGCCGCTGGCTTATTCACGCCTTTAAATTTGCATTTACCCACTCCGGACCACCGTATCCCCGGATTTCCGCATCCCCGTATACCCGTTTACCGCAGGCGCAGACATATGGCCAAAAGCCCACCCCCGGGAAACATCTCGCCAGGCAGCCATGTAAATCATGATGCCGGCAGGTTGACAGCAAACAGCATTTGCTCTACGTGTATCAGTGTGTGCGCCAAGTCGAAGAGTTGCTCGCTTAGGAAGATTCGTCAGATTCGCATAATTAATTGCAAAGCTTTCGGATGGGAGCTTCTCCTCGGCTCACGACCTTCTCCTCTGGAATTTTGATTGTGTGTTGAGTGTCCAACGAAGGGGTAGGATGGCGGGTTCTCCTCGCCCCATTGCTGTAGCGATTTGTGAGCGCAATCAGGGGGAGAGACCACACAAAGAAAAAACGGGCTAGAGTTACGAATCTTAATCGGGCTAATCTTTAATCTCCAATTTTCCTAATCTTAATTTATTAATACCAAATTTCTACAATTCAAACTTAAAAGTTATCCCCAAAAAATGTTAATTTGATCTAGACTAGACATCTAACTCCTAATAATCAATATTATTTAGATTTTGTATTTTTATAATGGGAAGAAACTCCTTATATTATTTGCACCTATGGAGCTACAAATTGTTATATTGATCCCATGTAATCTTCAGTTCATAATCAAACATTTTAAGATTTAGTATTTAGAAAACAAAAGTATATTTCTATCAGTGTGGGAGTGGGGACTTATACTTCTCGAAAGGAGTAACCCCTTTCCCGGCCAACACCTTTCCTGCAAGTGCCTGGCATCTGGCCTGGGCACACACAAAATTAATTGCTTTTGTCATTATACGGAATCTTGACGACGCCTCTCGTTTCTAATTTAATGTAGTTCCTGGCATCCCTTCTGGTGCTGCTCACCTGACACTGCCTCCTCCAGGTTGTCGTCCCTGTTGTTGATTTGTGATTTATGAAGATTAATTTATTGCTAAATAGTTGTACATAATTTATTTAACATTGATTTTCATTGGATTAGGCTGGTAGTTAAGGCAAAGAGTTTTCAGCTTGATATTCTACAGCGGCAATTAATTGGGGTCGTGAATAAATTCATGGGCATTTTTAAAGTAACTGTGCTTATTTATATAATTCACCTGACCTAACCAAATATTGTAAATATTTATTAACTAAGTACGACGTAAAGGTTGCAGCATCAATGCCTAATAATATTTTATGTTTATAATAACGTATATTCTAATCTTAGGCTTACGGTCATACAAGATTCATATTTTAATCAATTAAGACTGGACACAATAAAATGATTTGAAAACAAATGCTTAAGATTAAGTTGTAACAATTTATGTAATTAAATTATTACATCTCTAAGGTGCCTGGAACTTCTTGTTTACACAAGCCATTAAGCAAAATCCACAATCCAATAAGATGGCCCCAAGAAACAAGGACAGAGCCAAAAGATGACTCAAGAACTTGCCTCCAATTAAATTCATCCCAGCTGTGGTCCAGTTGAGGTCGATGGTAATCGATGGAAGATTGCCATCCATCCTTGGAGCAATCGAGAGAGATTGTAGTTGAATGCATTTGTTTTATTTGATGCTCAAGTGCTGCACGCATCCGTCTGGGGCCTTGTCACCGAATATGCAAATTTGTTTGGACGCACGAGAGGAGCTGCCTAAGTAGTCCCAGTAAATTGAAAGCAAAACATTAAGAATTATGCCCTGATCCAGATGCAAGGCAGCAGCCAGGGAGCCGAGTGCATTGGGGGGGCCATGTGCTGGGACTTCTTACATGGCACAGCAATTGCACTGCCTACGACTGTTGTCAGTTCACAGATTTCCAATTGTAAGCACAAACATAAATTGCATTTGAAAATATGATTCTGGGACTGCTCAAATGGCATTCCGTTTCGGGTGGGGGGCCACACCACTTTACCAATAAATTAAAAGCCCCTCCAAAGTAGGCTCTCCACTTCTGTGGTGAGTGGGTGGGTGCCAGGAGAAAAAAAGACTTACGAAATTACTTACCTGCTAAACTTTTAATTGAAAACCAAGGAACTCGGATGCCAACTTCTGAATTCCGCTTAATCAGCCTCTGTCTGGTCCTGGTCCTGGCTGGATCTGGCATTTTAATTTATGACACACAATTAAGTGAAAGGATTTCACCCCAGGTCTCGAGTCCTGCCCTTACTTCCTTTCCTGCTCCTCATTTCTTTCACAACAATTTCAGATTGGCTCACGTGGCATTCCTGGGAAACTCGGAGGCTCTCTTAGTTAAACCAATTTTTCTTGCTTGCTTTAACGCCTATAAATAGTAGAAAATAATAAAACATATTATAAAGTAAGTTTAATGAGCGCCGTTCGTTCCCGCAGTGTTGCGTGAATTCATAACCTTAAGTTCTTCTGTGTACCTAACTAAATTATAATTCTAATAGTCTCAGTCCCCGAAACATTAGAGGGAACAATCCTGACTTTGGTAAATAAAAATGTAATTCCCGCATTGTTTTTTGTGACGTGTGTCGTTAAGTGTTTTCATTAGGAAATTTATGGAGTATTTACTATACCAATAATAAAACAGCGGCATTTCATCTTAATTAAATGTCTTGATGGCAAAAACTCAAGTAACCGAAGACACAACGGTGGAGGCAGACACGTGATCAACTCCGACACAAAAAACAATGGGAATGGAAATCGAAAATTGGTAAGATAGTGTGACAATCGCTCGGCTGTCATAGGAGAGTCAATAAGGGAACCACCACCATCATTGTCAGCACTGCTCCCAGGAAGTAAGTGAACAAAAAAAGGTATAAGCGGAAGTGAGGAATATAAAATACCTCGTCATAAGCCACATTTGCAAAGGGTATAGCATTGGTTTTTTTCCATTACTAAACTCTAATGATGTCTAATTATTTTACATTTCTTCCATACCTTTTGCGTTTTATTTTGTTTTAACTCTATTAACAGTTGCGGCTGTTACTATTATAACTGCAAATTACATTCCTATATTAATAAATATCCTTTTATTTATAGCAAGGATTTCAACAGGCACATATTAAAGCATATCTTCAAAAAAATTTTAATAGTTTAACAAACTTATAACAAACCCTATATGCCCTTGCATTCTATAAGTGAGGGGTAAAAAACAATAGGAATACAAATACAAATATCGCACTGATGACTTAATTGATTAAATGGATAAAAAAGAGGAGAAAAGCTAGGAGTGTAAGTGCCACCACCACCATGATATGATATCTCTGGGAATATCTGACTGTGCTGGGAGTGTGCGACCCTAAGGAGGTGTTAAGGTGAGATCCCGCACCCTCGGCCCGTTTATTAATCAGCCAGGCACTCAATGCGATGGGAAGACCATCGCTGGGACAGCACCATGAGGTAATCATAGTCGATTAAGCGATTATGGTATCTTGTTACCAGGGTATGCTGGTCGAAGAGGCTTTGATGATTAAGTTAAGTGTGGTATTATAAGCTCTCATTCAATTTTTTTTTTTTAATGCAAAGCTAAAATATAATTTGAACAAATCGGCTTAAAAGATTGATTGTACAACTAACAAATTCTAAGAATGTGATTTATAATATATATTTTTGCTGAATTTCAAAGATTTTCATATAAATTGCCAGATAGATATTTGTAGAAAAATTTTAAAATACTATTTTAAAATCGTTATAAATAACTGTGTAAGTGTAAAATAATAAACTTAGACTTCAGAAAATTACGTAGTTATAATAACAGATAATAACAAAAATATAACACAGACAGAAGTCTGATTTTAACGAAACTTTATAAAAGACTTTAATGCAATATATATCAATTCAACTTAAAAATTTATTGAAGTTAAGTTAAAAATATTAAGAAGTTTTTTTTAATGCTTTTTATTTGGAGATTCACGCGACAGCTCGCATCCATTTCACTCCATCGTACTTTACTTACGTACTTTTTACTTTTTAATAAATCAGATATGCATAAGTGCGATTTCTTTAGAATCTTTGCTATATCCCAGTAACGTTAAAAAGCAAAAGTCCAAACATTACCCCTATGCTTTGATAGTTGTAATCAAAACACAACATGAACTTTTGTATTGTCATCAAAATAATGAAAAACCGCGCTTGCCCAAGTATGCATTTAAATATTTCAAAACAATTTTTTTTTAATTAATAATATTAATGGCTTTCAAATTTGATAGATTGGAACATTGCTTTATCTAACTATGCTGAAGGAAAATATTATAGCCCACATATAATTTTGATTTGTCTTATTTATTGCGATTTTATAATATTTGAGTCTTTTTGCTGTTTTTGGTTTAGTTTTCAAATGGGCTTTATTCGTGGTCAATCTCAGAGTGACCATGGTCTCTTCTATATAATCCTGAGTTCTCTGATTTTAAGCTTTCTATTATTTTGAAACGACGGAAAGGAACAATTGATCGGAATGCTAAATAAATAATGAACGGAAGTAGAATGTAAGAAGAAGACGCATAACTTTACATACAATTCTATATATCGATTCTATCGCATATGCGCATACAATATATACTGTACTTGCTCTATTGAGACGCTTACACTCCTTTAACTTAAACATATTCGGTGTTCCCACTTGTGGTATTTCACCATCACTTTTCAGATTCGCAACAAACACAAAAAGGATTTTTTCAGAAAGCTCAAAACCTTAGTGATTAGTTTCTTTAGAAACGGACTCATGCACAGACGGACATAGCTGTATTTCGGAAAAAATTACAAAACAAGTACAAAAAGAGTAAAATAAGTAGTATGTACATAGCATTTCATTATGCTGTTATTACCATTTGACATTCTCCGCTGTTTATCATCCAATTATTATTGAATTTCATCCCATTGGCAAACAAACAAACACACAACATTTTTAGAGTCACGACGTCAACTTCCGAGCCCGAGTCCGAATTGTAGCAGCCACCACTTCATGGTTCGCAGCATTTAAAGCCACCATAATCAGTGGAAACAACCAGGGGCTATATATCATCCGTCCGAGCAGAGCAACATATGTCCAGATAGCGGTGAACGGGGATAGCACCTCTGAGGGAGGATCGAATAGTGACGGAGGAGGGGTGTGTGATATTTTGATCAGCCGAATGTGCGGAGGTCGTGGAACAAATCGAGGCTCGTTAATGGAAAACAATTAGATTTCTCGCCTCTTTGTGGAGCGGATAGCCAGTGCGGAGCCAGTGCGGAAGGGGTGAGCCCATGAACTATGTGAGGCACGTTTCGGCTAATATACGAAATGAAAAGTCAAGTTTCAAATCATTTATCTTGTTTTCCATCCGCTAAACAGAAAAAAAAAGAGGAAAGGAATCGAGAAAAAATGACAAAGGCACGAGCAGAAATGATGCCGCCAAATGAAATTGGCAAAAGAGCCGCGACGCCCGAAGCATGTTGTGAATGCGAAATGAACTGTGTGACAGTGACACCCCGAAACCGAGAAAGTGGTAACCCACGCGCACGTCACACAAACACCTTGCCGCCGCCAACCCTTTTTGGACTCTCTGCCCTTTCGTCATATTATTCAAATTGAAACCGTTTTTCCGTGTACTTTTCGCATTTTTTCCAAAGAAAACCGAAATAGCCGACCCCATGATTAATTCACGAGCACAGTCGGGAGTGGGCATTCAGTTCGCGGTATTTGGGACACTCGGAGTGACCCTTCGCCTTATACCCGATTCTATACCCATCTCTCCACCTTGGACACTTTGCTTTCTTGACAAATTGTGACAGGGATGTTCCATTTTAAATTAAAAAGTACAACAAATGGAGTCCTTAATATAAAAAAAGAATTAATTTGTATTTTTCTTTTCATTTTGTTCAAACTTGTTCCGTTAGCCCTTTCTTACTGTAGTACAGACAAATTTCATCTTAATACAACCACTTTCATCTTAGTGTAGTTTGCTTTTTATTTATAATATATAGCTGTAGCATTTTATAGTTGTCATCGTTGTAAGTCTTCTTGAAAAAATTACAAAAAATTAATTTACGTTACAATAATACGAATATTACTTTGTGCTTATAAACAAAAATCTAGAAATATGGTATGTATCAAAGTATTTTTATTTTTAACTATTGAAAAAATAGAAAGATTCTGGGAAAATGCGAATTCGCTGAAACAACCAGAAAATATATCTTTATAACGACCCAAGTCAATGCTTTATGTTATTGACATCAAATACATATATATATTATATATAAATAATATTATAATTATATTTTTTGTTGGATATGTCTCTTTTATAATAATATGGTTTTCATTGAAAATGACGCTATGACGAAAGGTTTATTGTAATGAAAAGATTTTCAATTTACTAATTGAAAAAATTGCGAAAAATAAAATAAAAATTGTCCCATCTGAGCTTTGCCATTTATCAAATGCAATACACGTGTCGCACTTGAAAGTCGGATGGATGGTTACATATTTTTAAAATATTAAAAAAAGGCAATTTGCGAATCAATCAAATTTTGCGACTTGTCATTCGTATTTTTTTAAAGCCGATGTGTCAAAATTCGCGAATTGTATTTGCCTTTATTTTTAATTTGATTGTTGGCTGATTGATTTTCATTTAAATTAATTACTTAGTGTTATTTATAAAAGGAAAAAATATAAAAATACTTCAATATCGCAAAGATATCATTGATTCGGATTAATGCCAATGTGTGTAATAGTCTAAATAGATCCGGCTGTCCCTGGCTCGCCCAGGTCGCCAAATGCGAATACATTAGAATGATAAATGAGTGCGATTATTTCCTTATTACCATCAAATTAATACTGCTCCTCTCATTGACTTTGGCGTTGTAATCAGTTTTCGTTTTGTTTTTCCTTTCGCCGCACCCAGGTAAACAGGCAACAAAAAGTACGTAGCAAGTAACAAACTGGCGGCGACCAAGCGATTTATTGGCTAAAAATGAGTTACCACGCAGTGGGCCATCATAAAAACGAACAAACAAAACAAACAATAAACATGGTATAGCTGGGTTTGCGGACTGTAAGATACCCTGTACTTCTATTTAGAAGGAAATAAATTCCGGATAGATCTAAGGATAACCCTATGCACCTTCCTTTCTTGAATGAAGTTGCCCTTAACTGTACTAAAATATATCTCAAAAATTCTGAAAATGCTTCTATTCTAGTACTCCAGGTCTTGGACTAAAAACCAAATCGTATAACCAGATCTTTTCTCTAAAGTGATTACTATATAGATTACCATTTCTTGTCGGCAAAACCTAAAAAAGAGTTTTAATAAATTATAAGATAATGAATAATAATGTTTAATATTTCAGCAAGATACCTGTACAATTCTCTTCATTCATATTTTTGCTTCACTCTACTAAAAACCAAATATGCCCCAATTCTTTCCACGCGGAGCAAAAATAAAAATAAAAAAAAATAATAACATGCGTCCGAAATCAAACACAATCAAGCGAATTGGGCTCCGTTCTAGTTCCAGTTCGGGTTACGTTGCTTGCACAGCCATTTGGGGCTATCCGTTCGGTTGGTTAAAAATAATCAGACCACTTCGTGTTCCAGCAAGGACACCACCTAGCCACCGGCGACCTCCCATCGCGGTAAACATCGTTTGTCAAGAGCTTTGACTGCCAAGGACTGGGCCTGTCCAGCTTAGCTTCAGCTCCAGTTGCATTCTACCCTTCACTCAAGGACTTCCGTGAGTCGCGGCCGTGCGATAAAATAGTCGGTTACAAAATATTTGTTGACATTCCGCGGTAAATTACCATAATTAGTTGATTCGAGACCGACCCATGTTTGATCGGGGCAGCCAAGGGTTTGGGGTGTTTGTGGGCGTGCGTGGGTCTCCGTGTCAGCCAGGCGGCGACATAATGCCACGCAGGACACTGCCCACGGCTAAAAGGATAATAATTAGAGCATATGTACGGATTGAGTGCAAATATTGACTCTGGGCTGCGCGTTTCCTTGCCGCCCTCCATTCGTCATCGTTTCCGGGGTCGTTCCCGCGCGTAAACTCAAATTAATCAGACCGATATCAATAACCGTGCAAACATAGCTTCACATAAAACATATGTATGCATATTGGCCATACATATGTCAAAAACACTATGGACACGGATTTGCTGCAAGGAAAAGAGACAAGGAGAGTTCATGGGAAATGGTAATAATTGACGCCATAGAAGAGGAAAACGGTATAATGTAGTATATTTCTTTAAAATGAAAGAACAATAATTAAGAAATTTTATCAATAAAAAAGACATAATTTTTTTTAAAGAATATAGCAGTTATTTTAAATTATTGATATTGAAAAATGTTTATATCTTCTTTATATCATAATTATATTTACATTTTTAAAATTGTTTTTTACATTTGATTAAAATCGGATTTTTATTTGAAATTTGCAGCACATTAAAGGAGTCTTTTGCAACAATATAAAATAATATTGATTAGTATCAATAGCTTAGCCGATCTTATGCTTATAATGCTTATAATAATCTGCCATTAAAATCTTTAATAAAAAAATTTTAAAAAATCGACAAAAAAGACAACACAAATTTTTTAAAACATGAAAAGGGGTTTGCTAGTATCATTGAAATCATCAAACATCTTGTACAACTTTTAAATTATAGTAGTGTCATTAAAATTGTCTAACATTTTGTATTCATTTTAAATTATAGGTTCCTATGGGTTTTCCTCAAAACCCTTTCATCAAGAACAATATCCCAATCCGAATCCAATCATTCCATTTCCACATATCTCAAAGATCTTGTCCTTTGCTCGGCAATGACAAAGTCATTAGTCATAATATATCTGGGACTGCTTGGAAATCAACAATATCATAGGCTGAAGCAATGAACCGCAAATGGTTTCCAATCCACAGATCCCTAAACCACAGCGACAATTAATATGCCACTAAGCCCACGCCCACCCACACCCGCTATATAATGACCAAGAGGAGAGCGGAAAAGAGATTAGGACAGTCAAATGACTTTAAATTAAGCCGATGTGCGTCGTCGTCTGTCGATTTAATTAAAATCAAAACAAAATCTTTACCCTCTGCCACGCCCCCATCTCCTGGGCGCAGTCGAGCAGCCCTTGTGCGGGCAAATAGACAAATAATAAAACCATAAATAATGCAAAACAATAAATGAGCAAATATTCATAAATTATGAACGCAGCAGCTCCAGCTCTACCGCTCCTGACTTGGCTGACAAAAGGCAGGCACAAATACCCAAAATATTTTGCCCAAGCATTTAAAAGGACAATGGGGCACGAACCAGATGACAGAATCCGGGGAAGAATAGCAAATCCCCGCAGAAAATAATTGAGCCTCATAAAGGAAATATCATTCATTGATTTTCCTCCGGCGACCTCGACTCTCCAGACTTTGGCAGCAAGTGGATGAAGTCGTCGTCTGTGGCGGCAAATGGGGTGGCTAACTTTGGCCAAGGGGTGCAGCGGAGCGGTGCTGCTAGGATGGATCTTTCCTGGGATTCTGTCAGCGGCAATATGGACAGCTGACGAAACTATCCAAGGGGCGTTGGCAGATTTTCACATGAATCCGAAATCTATGCCCCGGCATGATTTGCACAAAAAAACTTGAGCTGGCAAATTTGTCAGTGGCGGGAAGGACACAAGAAGATGTGCGGAAGGGAAAGCAAAGGAAGAGTCCTGCTTTTTTGGAGCAGAGAGAACAAATGATAAATTATTAAGGGATTTTTTGTTAATTTGATGACACTGATGATGGGCCCAGACCAGATTATCCACACTGCCCTTTTCCTATTGGGTCAAAGCGAAAATAATAAAACACGTCAACAGCATTGTACACGCATCACAATTTTTTTGGGAAGTTTTTTTTTTATTTTGCTGAAATATTTATTATAACAGGTGCAATTTTTTTTTTTTTAATTTACAGTATTTATGAGTGAATAGCCGCTGAAGTGTAGCAATTTTTATATTCTAAATAGGACTAAACGTCGACAAAATTTGTAACGTTTTGGTTTGCTAATTACACAAGATTATTAAGAAAAATACTGAAGATTAATGGGATTTTGCAGTTTATCCTATACATCTGAATACATCGGCGATAATATGCATGTTTCGCCGATATATAGACATGGAACGCCCCAAATATAATTGCACAAGAAAATACGCCATTTTGACAAGACTTATCGATATCTTGCTTTTGAAAAGCATTTTTCCCATTTCTATTAAGTGGACAGCGCCATCAAAAGAAAACTTCCGGTCATTGGACTTTCACGTGGACTTAACATAAAATCATGTCTAGCGGACGGCATCGTAAAAAAGGCGGAGCTTCCAAAGGCCCAGGTAGTTCCAAGTCCAAGAAGCAGGATGAATCAAGTGGCTCATTGTCTACCAACAATTTGACTCTTACCAACTATCCAACACCAAATTCGTCGGAGTTCAAGGTAGAAGAAATCACTGGAAGTCGGTATGTGAACGGTCAAATCGAGATGCAGGTAAAATGGGCCGGATTTCCCCCAGAAGAGAGCACCTGGGAGCCCCTTGCGAACCTACGCAATTGCATGGTAATGGTCTCAGAGTTTGCGGAGAAGCTTTCGAGAATGATCAAAATGGACGCAGCCTTAGACTTGCAGGCAAGCAGCTGCAGCAAGGAGTCAGTAGGCAAGAAGGCCTCGGCAATCAAGGCTTCACCTGCTCTTGCACCAGGGGAACGCCAACTTGAAACCGGTGAACCAATAGGACCCGAGTCAAAAGCCAATCAGATGTCTACACCACAACCGAACTCAGGCCCTAATATCGGTGAAATTCAGAAGAAAAAAACCAAAAAGCTGCTTCCTGCATTGCATTTACATCTAAGCGACGACGAGACTCCATCTACCTCGTTTGCCAATTGTGCGAGTGCCACTTTAGAGGATCAGGAAATATCCTCTTACTCCAACACTCAGCTTCTCAGCGAGGTGCGCACATCAAACGCCTCCAAAAAGGCGAAACGACTAAACGCTCAAGGGGAGCAAGCTGCCCAATCACAGGCCAAACAGAATATGGCAAAAACTCTGACAAACCCCAACAAGAAACATCTACCGCAAGCCAAGGCTTTCGCCATACAAAATCAGGAGAATTCGACTTCGGAAACTCCTGAGGATCCTATCGAAAAGGCAGTGAGTGACGTAAGACAATTATAAATATATGTAGTTTAGGCTTTGGAACAGTTTACTTTTATCCTTGATTCCTTTTCCTAAACCTTTTCAGATGCACAGCATGAAGCTCGCAGAGAAGGGCTTCGAGGTCCAGGTCAAAGATTCTAAGAAAAGCAAGGAGAAAATCCAGAAACAAGAAAGCAGTGATGACGACTCGGACAGCGCTTTGCTGACGCCGTATCAGGGCGTTTTCGGACTGGCTCGCGGACTGGAGTTGGATAAAGTGGTCCACAGCTTTCGTGTTTGCGATCGAACCTTCTTGTTTGTCACCTGGAAGGGTACCGATGTGGTGGATACGGTGCCTTTGGAGGATTTAAAAGATACATATCCAGCTAAAGTGCTAGAGTATTTTCAGAAAATGGAGCGTCGCTACAAATGATGGAGTAGAATTTTCTAACATCAAACGACTAATATGAACTTAAAAACAATTTCTGCATTTCCATTAACAGATATCAAATTTGATTGGTAAACAACATCTTAAACCCAAAAAATGTTACAAGGAAATGTTTAAAAATACATAAATAAATTAATATTTTTTTACTGGTATATAATTGTTTGAATAAAAACTTGTGAGATTTAAAATAACAAAACTATATCTTGCGTTTTAAATTTCACGCGCTGCAGTTTCAAGTGTTTCAGCTTTTTGTCAGTTTGGCGGCAATCAGTCCAGTGTGACCGGATTCGGAACAAGTAACGTAAGATGAATAGGGAACTTTCCGAATTCCTCTAATGGTCATACCGCGTCACTTCAGGAAATACAAAAATACAAAATATTAGCGTCAGATGCGAAAAGCATAACAATCCCAGGATAAAAAAGCGCCCACAATTAGTGCGTACAACAGGCGAGCGGCTCTGCGCAAGAGGAGTCCCGGCCAGGGCTCTTTCGACGCGGAGATGGACGAGTCCGGGTACACGTCCTTTCGAGCGCTGCACAACTCCACCGCGGAGACGCCATTTTTGTTGGACGAAACCGAGAACTGTCGCAATGCATCGAATACTGGGCATTCGGTGCGAGGACTGTCGACGCCGAGTGGCCACCAGGAGCTGCGGGACATGAGGTTCCTCAAGAGCCTTCCAGAAGCTCGGAGTTCAATGGCGGAGGAAACATGTCCCAAAACGCCGCGATTGCAGGAGGCGCACAGCCTGCCAAAGCGCCGGAAGAAACACTTTCCGGCGCCGCACTGCAGCCCCAGAAAGTCAAAGAAGCTTCTATTTCCGCAGGAGGAGCAGCCGGCCAAAAACCGTTTCTATGGTGGTGTGGAGCGCCTGGACATCGTCGGCAAGCTGGCGCAGAAGCAGCCGGCTCTAGAATGCATTCTGCAGTATGTGGGCGCCCACACGCTGGACGTGATGACCCAGGTGTCGCTGGTGTGGAAGCAGGCCATACACAAAAGCCAGAGAGCCCTGGAGCGGCTGCAGAACCATAGGATCAAGCTGAGTCTCACCAAAGAAAATCCCCATGTGCCTAAGTGGCGACGCCATCTCCAGAAGGCAAACTCAACAGTGCCATTGCAGAGCTCGAATCACAGCAGCCAGGCCAACAGTGCCGCATCGCTGATGGATTCCGGGAACTCAAGCATTCACCTGATGGACGTGGATGCTGGACGAATTTTACGCGAGCAGACTCAGCGCGTTAAGTGCCCACGATGCGGACGGGGCAGCCGGGTGTTCCTCAGCGAAGTGCCAACGAGCGGGGACAATCTCATGTCCCAGACTCTGCCCGGCGGTCGGAGCACGTTCGCCGGTGGGCACATGAGTGACCGTGCGCCATTGACGCGCTTCTTGTCCCTGGACCTGGACGACATCAGAAGCCCGCAACAGGCGCCGGCGTACAACTTCGCCGAGTGCACCAGTGTCATCTGCCAATTCCGCTTTTGCGTCAACTGCCTTAGCAAGTCGCATCCCGGCGAGCGGTGTCTGGTCACCGAACTGGACACGCCCTCCAAGCTGATGATGCCTCGGGAGCGCCTGACGCCGCCGCAACGTCCCCAGCCCCGTGATGCCAAGATCAGTCGGAAGAACTCGCTCAAGCGGCTCTGTTTTTAGCCCTAGACTTTAGGTTTTTAAGTGCTGTAACGTCTAGTATTCATTTTGTCCAAATCTCATAATTCACGTATTACGTTCTACATTTTGTCATCACCATATTTGATTTTACATCGTTCACACTGCAAGATTCCGCTGTACCTCTCTGAGATTAAGACAGTAACATAAGTATTCTTTACAAAATATGCGAAATATAAGGACTATTAATTAGAGGCTTTGATTGTTTTTATTTTTGGCTCTAGTCAGATCCTTGGATACTGCCGAAATGTATAAATAAAACATCAAAAGCAGCACAAGAATTAATCGCCAGATTGAGCCTTGCGACGATATGGGACAAAGCTTAACGGATGGATTAAAATATATAAGACATTCTTATAGCAAAGTTGACATTAATTTCGAATTATAGGAGCTTAAAACCGATCTAAGAAGTTTTCTAAGCACCGCCTTAAACCACATGATCGTTTCTAAAAAAAATTTTAAAATATCTTATTAATTTTCTAGGCCGTATAAGAGATCTATTAAACCACTATTTTTTAGACTTTAATATCCTCCCATTTTCTGGCTTTTATAGGACGTAAAAATAATTTTAAATTACATTTCATTTTATCAGGGTAGTGAGTTATATATTTAATAGTTTTTGAAAAATTTTAGCTGGCTTAAGAATACAAAATTTGGATTTTTAAATTTAAAGCTTACAAATAATTAATGTTTTATCTGTTGTAAATATGTTATTCCAACTGTTATAAATATATTATATTAATTTTTATTTTATATTCTTGGGGAAATAAATAACTTGTTAATTCAACCATATTCTGAACTAGTTCACGGCACAAGTACAAAATACATGTTCCCGGAAAATAAGTACATTTCTACGATCTAGATGCGGCCACACTAAAACCAAAACACGTGTGGAGTTTATTATTCTCGTGCCGATTTTGAAGCCACTATTAATCACAAGGAAAAGAAGAAAAGTCCAGTCAAAATGACCACCTCGTTGGCCCAGCAGCTGCAAAAGTTGGCGGCGCCGCAGACGTCCGTGACTCTGGCGGACGCTCGCAGCAGGGCCTCTATTCTATTTGATCCCAAAGAGGCGGCCAACAAGGATAGGCGGGAGATCTACCAAATCGGATTGACCGGGCTGCAGGAACTGACCGACTTCAATGCAGCCTTCAAGGATTTCCAACTCACACTGTTCGACGAAGCCACCCTGACACTGGAACGCTCCGTTGAGCTCCCGGAAGTGAACAAGCTGCTGGACGCGGCCATTGCCAAGTTCCTACGTTTGCTGTCTCCCTACCTGTTGCTGCGACCCGCCCACATGGCCTTCGAGTGGCTGCTGCGTCGCTTTCAAGTGCACGAGTACAACCGCGGTGACGTGATGGCTCTGATACTGCCCTACCACGAAACCAAGACCTTTGTTCAGATCCTGCAGACCATGAGGCTCCGCTCCTCGGATGCCGATTGGTTCTGGCTTCGACCTCTGCAGCGCCCCGGAGTGTGTTTGGCTAAAACCGCCATAGTCAATCGGGCGGCCAGCAACCCGGCCTTTCTGCGCTTCATCTGTCAGAGCACTCAAAAAGCCATTAAAGAGCTGGGCCCCCGCGCCCACCAGCTGCAGGCTCAGATCAATTTCTACGCCACCGTAGTGGTTGGCGCCCTCCAGACCGCAAAACCGCTGCAGGACTGGCACATCACCACCATCCTAGAGTCGCTGCTGAGGGGCCTGGCGTCCGATACTATTGACTTTATGGCCGCTGCGTATGTCATCGTCGCCCAGCTCGTCTCGCGCACCAAGCTCAAGAGCAAGGTGTGCAACGCGCTACTGGTGCGAGTCGCCAACTGTCCGTTTGAACGCCTGCATACCGAGTCGCTGCTCCTGCTCATCTGCATCTACGGCAAGCAAAAGGCTGCCGTGCCTCAATTCAAGCCCGAAACCGTGCTCAATCTGGTTGGCCAGAAATGGATCATTTCGGCACTGGCTTCTCTAGCTAAGGCCAATGTCGCAATCCAATCTATTTGCGTGCCACTGATGACATGCGCCGTGGCGGCCATTCGGGAAGATGTCGCTGCCTCTAGCTCTTATAAAGTCTTTCTTGACAACCTTCTGTCCGAAGTGCCCATGTCTACGCCGTGCGCCCAAAGACTTATCAAGTGAGTTGTGCAATTCACTCAAGTATGAAAGATAACATGATTTGTATTCTTAGCTGCTTTTTGGATACTTTTGTGGAAGCGGAGCATGGGACAGTCGAGGCCATGGACACCGCCAGCACCGATGGCGACGACACTATTGTTATTGATTCAGATGACGATGAGGCGGCAACGGAAAAGACCAACTTTCAAACCTGGTATGCCAATTACATGGAAAAGCTGGAGAAGCGCCATCCAGAGGCCTTTGACCTGAGTGTTAAGGAAGCCCTAAGGGCCAAGTCGACTACTAGCAATCGCCAGAAGGCCTTAAAGTTGGCCTTGGGTAAGTGCATTTCTGACTATTCTATATCAACTTTACATTGTCATCTCTCTGCTTAGGTTTCCGCCTAAACACCTCGGATGATAAGGCGAAGCGGGCCTATGAAAAGCTTTACCATTACAGCGCCGACTGGCGCCTAAGTGCGGTCCAGCAGCTGCTGCACAACCTCAAAATTAATAAGAAGCGAGAGCGCAGTGTAAAGCTGCTGCAGGAATGCCTGCCAGACCGAATCAATGATGACAGCGGTGCTGTGGTCTCCGCCGTACTCTCATTGCCCACGGCTGAGCTGGCCGAGATGTTGGGTCCGCAAAGCCTAAGCCAGACCCTGTGTCACCTGGTTCACCGAGCCCAATCAGAAAAGGAGGAAGAATGGCAACCTGTGTTGGTGCTGGCCGTGCGCCATTTAACCACCTCCACTGGGAGTGCCAACTACGATAAAAATTTGGTACTATTGGCCCTGATGCCGCTTCTGTTCCCTGGCGCTTCTTTGACAGAACACGAACACGCTGCTCTGCTGATTTTGCTGGATAGTGAGTTTGCAGCCAGAATTCCATTTCTAAAGGAACTAAGGGTAAGCAGCGAATTCAAGGATTTTAGGCCCAGCGAGCATCGGCAGCACTTTCTGGACGTGATAGCGAGCAGTAGCCAAGAGCTGATCAGCCAGGAAAGGGCTCTGCTCCAAAGTGTTGAAGAGCATGGAGGCAAGACTTACCTGGAGAAGCCAGCCCAGCTAACGCACCTACTGCTCCTGCTGACCGCCTATGCTAAGCGGGAACTGCAACCGTCGGAGAGCTTGCACGTGTTAGATAAGATTAAGCTGTACAGTTGCCGCATCCAGTTCCGTGTCGCCAAGGCTAACCGCAACTCCCAGGACTTTGTCCCTCTCCAATTGTACGTTGACTTTCTGCTGACCTTGGTCAGAAACACGAAATGGACGTCGCTGGCATCGACGCCCTGGAATCAGCCTAGCGATGAGTTGCGCCTCTGTCTCCGCCTGCTAGAGATTATATGTGAAAAAGTCTTCTCGGACCGTGAGGATCCCCTAGAACGTCAGGAGTGGACGCGGGCACTGCAACAGAGCCTTCAGGTGATGCTACCCGAGGCGCAGGACCGGCTGGAACTGCTCTCCAACTTTTATGTGTTCGAACGCTTGCCGGAACTATGGCCTTGCGACTCGGACTATACCGTGTTCCGCTTGCAAGGTTTCCTGCTCCTTGATGCGGTGCTGTCCAACCCGAAGTCTCAGCTTAACTGCACCCTTGTGCATGTGCTGCGAGTGGCAAACGCCTGCGGCTCCCAGCTGCAGACACTGCGGGTGCAGGCCATAAACACACTGCAATTAATCGGCAGTCGCGGCAAGCTGGTGACCCATGTGGAGCAGCTGGTGCGATCGCTGCTGCAGAGAAAGAGCGAGCTGAGCATGGACCACGAACAGTATGCACTGATACTGTTTACCATTATGGAGCCGGAGACAGCCACGGCCAAGGAGAAGCTCGTGCTGTCGAAGCTTAGAAGATCGGTTTTGGCCTTGGCCTGTGATGCCCAGCAGCCGGCCATTTGTACGGCGGCCCTGCTGACGTCTCTAAAGCATGTCAACGACGAGCATTTCCTCGGCGAACTGCTGCCCCTGGGTCTCGACGCCCTGAAGAGGATAACGGACGGTGACGGTGATGGCAGCCAGCACCTGAAGCAGCTGCCATGGCCCCACAGCGAGATATACAAGTCGGTGATAGAGAGGTTCGAAGGGCAAATAGCAGTGAATGTCTTGATCCAAAAACCTCAGGCATGGGAGCTGTTCGAGGCGACATTCGCCCGCCAGGATGTCTATATCCAGCTGGAACAGAAGCTCCAGCCCTTGCCCTGCGTCCTGCTCAACAGCCTTTCGCCTGAGACGTACGAGCGTCTGCAGGCCGCGCACAAAGTGGCCCTGATCAAGCTCATTGTGGAGGCGGCAACCCGTTCAGACAACGACACCATATTCCTGGCCAGCCATCGAATGCTGAAGCGCTGCCGCTTGGAATGCCAACCACTGGCGGAGATGCTGGGGAAGATGATGACCTTTACCAAGCGGAAGCCGCCGCAGAGCACCCAGATCGGAGCCAAGCGACGCACCTCAGCGGCTGTCACTCAACAACTGGACCTGACCAGTGAGTCCTGGAAGCAGGGAATGACTCTTCTAGAGCTGCTGGAACACAAGAAACTACTGATTGGATCGGAGCTGCTGATTCCACCGCTCTTTGAACTCCTTCAGGCGTGCCTTACGCTGGAGGAGCTCAGTGCCGCCGAGTATCCCAAGCAGCTGATCCTCGCTAGCCTGCTGCACTGCTGTCAAACGGCTCAGTTGGCCGGAGTGCAGCTAACCAAAGCCTTGCCAGAGTCGTGCTTCCGCATCGAGTTGGTAGTTCAGTGCTTGCGAAATACGCGCAATCCGCAGACCCAGCAGCACACCCTGCTCTTCCTTACTCACTGCGCCGCCATGTACCCACAGCAGGTGCTGCACAAAATCGTCGAGATCTTCACGTTCGTAGGCTCCACTGTAGCGCGGCACGATGACGCCTTCAGCCTTCACATCATCCACAACGTAGTGGAGTCAATCATACCTATTCTGTTGCTGAAAACAGGCCAGAACGAGCTGGTCATTCCCGTGCTCAAGGTCTTCGCCGACATCTGCACAGATGTGCCTGTGCATCGCCGCCTACCGCTTTACGCCACACTGTTCCGAGTTCTGGAGCCCAAGAAGCACCTCTGGCAGTTTCTGTGCATCGTGTTCGAGAGCCATGTGCTGCTGGATCAGAAGGCCTCAATGGACAAATCCCGTCTGGAATTTGCCCGCGAACTGACGTTGATGTTCGAGGATCCGGCTGTGGTTTTGGAAACATGCATCCGTCTGCTGGATTACTTAGCCAAGCTGCCGGCCAACAAGAACGCTCAAGCGTCGTCGTCAACGGGCTTCACCTCCTCAATTCTGGAACAACAGCTTTTCCATGTGCCTACCCGGTCCTTCAAGCAGCTGCGCCACTACAAGTACCTGCTCTTGGACTTCCTGTCCGGCATCAGTAGTTGCCCTGAGTGGCAGACCAAGATGAAGCGACCCGATCCCACAGAGCTGCTGCCATACTACCAGGAATTCATCCTTAAAACTCTAGCTTACGTTAGTGTGGTAAATGGATCCCTGGAAGCTGCCTCAGAGACGCCCTCCCTGGAAAAGTTCTGGCGTGTGCTGGCGAACCATGCCCACGATGTCCTGGACAACGCCATCGGACTGCTGGCGCCAGAGCACTTCCTCAGCGTGATCACCGAGTTATTGCAGCACGACCTTGTCCACGTTCGCACCAAGGTTCTGGAGTTGCTGGTGACTAAGCTGGGTAATCCCACAAGCGATTACTTCCAGCACACGCCAGCCGAACACTTTGCAGTCCTTTTAGCTCCGCTGCAGGCGATCATCAACGGCATCCTCGAGGGTGGTGCCGGCAGCGCTCAGCTGGCACAACTGCAGCAGACGGCCCTGCAAGCCATGCAGCTTTTGGCACAACGCCACGGCCGTGACTTCATTGAGGAGTGCAGATCCCTCCTAGTCACGCTCACCAGGATCACCAAGCGCCGGGCGAATGTACCAAAGGCGGTAGTGGGTAATGTTGTGCTCACCCTCGTCGAGATTTGTGCTAGCCTCAAGGCCCATGCCCTGGCCCAGCTGCCGAAGTTCGCACCCCAGCTGACGGAGCTGCTCAAGGAGCAAGTCAACCAAATGTCCACGCTGAGGCAGGGCCCCGATTATGTTTGTTCCACCGTTGTCACCGGTAAGTAATATGGCACCTCCTTTGATCCTATACCTAATACTTACACTGTAATTGCAGCTTTGCACAAGCTCTTTAAGGCATTGCCTGCTTTTCTGGGCCCCTACTTGGTGGACATTATCGCGGCCTTGGTACGTCTATCCGTCCAGCTGGACAGCCCCTTGCTGCAGCAGGACAAGCGCACTCAGGCCCTGAGACTACGTCTGGTGGACCTCTGGGCGGCTGTTGCACAGGGCGTGCAGGTGCGCATTCTGGTGCCTAGTTTCGCCAAGACCTACAGCTGTCTGCTCGAGCAGCAGGCCTACGACGAGCTGGGTCAGCTGATGCAGCAGCTCCTTCTGCAGACCATCCGGCACAATACGGCTGCACAACTGCAGCCAGTGCAGGATGCGCTCAGCGAACTGTTCCTGCAGGCCCTAGAATTCCGACTGCAGGTGCGTGGCCGCGGCCTAGATAGGCAGCAGGTTTCAAATGTAGAAGCCGCCATTACCGAAACCTTTGTGACGTGGATCCTTAAGCTATCGGAGACCAGCTTCCGACCCATGTACGCCCGGGTACACAGGTGGGCGATGGAGAGCAGCGTCAAGGAACAGCGCCTCACCTACTTCCTGCTGACCAACCGCATAGCCGAGGCTCTGAAGTCACTATTTGTCCTCTTTGCCAATGAGTTTGTCGACGACTCTTCGCGGCTGCTAGCCGAGCACAATACGATAAGTCCCGACTTCAAGGCTGGAGACCCGGAGGACGATGTGGACCTGTTAATGGCCATTTTGAGCACTCTTCAGCACGTGTTCCTTCACTGCAGCGAGGACTTTGTGAACGAGCACAGGTTCAACGCGCTAATGACGCCGCTGGTGGATCAGCTTGAAAACGACCTGGTGCTAAACCATGAGCCCCTCCACCAGGCGCTCAGCAACAGCATTGCCCAGCTGGCGGTGGCCAGCAACGATGTGATGTGGAAGCAGCTCAACAGCCAGGTCCTTCTGAAGACACGCACTCCCACGCCAGAGGTGCGTATTCTGGCCTTCAATAGCTGCGTGGCCATCGCTCGCAAGCTGGGCGAAAGCTATGCCACTCTGCTCCCGGAAACAGTGCCTTTCATCGCCGAACTGCTGGAGGATGAGCACCAGCGCGTCGAGAAGAACACACGGATGGCAGTCCAGGAGCTGGAGACCATTCTGGGCGAACCTGTGCAAAAATATTTATAATAATCGCAAATTAGGAAGTTTGTTTTTCAAACTGTTACACTATTCAAGAATTAAATATACTTATGTATGTACATATGTGTATTTTTGACATCAATTGGACTGAAAAAATTTTTATAGTTACTAGCAAGTTATGGTTTAGACATATTTAAATCTTTTCTATTACTTAAAGTTTGCGTTACCATAAGTTGAAAACTAAAGTTGAAAAAAGTCATTCCTGAAATAAGATTCCTGTTGAATCCCTTCTGATTAGGTTCTTTTTTTAAAGAAATCTTAAATCATTGTCAATTACAATCAAAAGTCTCCCGTTTTTATGTTAACTTAATTATTTATTTTGGAATGCAAAGTCCGCTTAGGCTAGTGTACATTTTCTTAATAACAATCAACATTATTCATGGTCCCGCCTAAAGTCGAGCGATGTGCAATTCGCCTATGTATTATAAGTGTAGGAAATCGTAGGGATGTGGGCGTTGTTGAGCGTGTTGTCGTGGGTCTCCTTGTCCTCGGGTATCTCGGGATCTTCCCGCTCCTCCTCTTCATCAATGATGCTGATGTCTCGGATGGACGGCCGATGGCTGCGCCGCCAGCCGCTAAGATCCTGCGGTTGCTTTGTTTTGGTCAGCAACTTCGTGCCCGACACGGAGATCAGGATAGCACCCAATGGAGCGGTCAGCACGATGCTGAGGACGCAAAGAGTCTGCACAATATTTGCCCAGTTGACCTCATCCTCCGTTGAGTTCTCGTCCAGGTGCTTGAGGGCCACCGGACCGAGTGCCGCCTGCACGGTGGCCTTGGCCATCCACGAGAGTCCGACAAAGAACTTCTCTTTGGTGTTAAGACGATCCCCGAAAGCAATGCCCGCCGTTGTAAAAATGCGCAGGATGGCGCCGGTGAAGATGCAGGCCGCTCCGATCGAGACAGTGTGCGAGTCCAGCTCGCGAATCTTGATGGTGGCACCGGTAAGCCCGAACAGGATCGGCTCAAAGATCATCCAGAAAATCTCGAAGGCGGTGGACACCGGATTATCCTCCACGTCCCAGCCGTCCTTGCACCAAAACAGGTTCGAAACAAAGGCCGAGAAGACGACTGCCAGAGGTCCGGCGCCTTCGAAGCCCAACTCTTCGCTGCCATAGATGGCCATCAGGCCGCCGGTGAAAAGGAGGAGCGTCCGTAGAGGTACCACAAAGGCATCGCCCTTCTCCGGGAAAATGCGAGCCAGCGAACCCCAAATGACACCGAAGCCCAGTCCACCAATGATGCACACCGGAGCCTGAGCGATCTGGTAGCCCAGGCCCTTGTCGGAGAACATCACCGTGCTGATGATACCGAAAATGGCCACCGACAGTGCGTCATCGACTCCGGCCACGGCCACCACTAGTGTTGGAATACCCTTGGCCACGCCATATCCCTTGGTCCGCAGGCGGAATAGACAGGGCACCACAACTGCCGGCGACACCGCTGCAATGATGGAGCCCAGCAGGAAGGCCCAGATCCAAGGAAGGTCGAGAAGGAAATGCGACATCACGGCCATCACGACCGCCTCTACGCACCACGGGATGATGCCCAGCTTCAGGATCGTCTTGTACACCTTCTTGAAGGCCTCCGGCTCCATCTCGAGGCCAGCTCGAGTCAGGATTATGGTAAGCGCAAACTTACGCAAGTGGGCCGTCACCTTGGCGAAGTCTCCATCGAGATTCGTCCAGCCTACGTTCTGGAAAAAATCAAATAAATTGAAATTGAAATACCTCAAGTAGATTTTTAAATCTATTTACCTGGAAGAGTATGCCCACCATGAGCATGCCGATCAGTCGCGGCAATGTAGTCAGTGATATCAGGTATCCGCCAAAGTTGGCAGCCACAGTGAGTACGACCAGGCCGAACAGCTGCCCTCCAGGGGCTGCCGAGTCGCCAATGATCACGAAGGCCGTAACCCAGATCAGGACACCTAAGGAATGATGAGAGTTTCATTAATTCTCTTAGGCTTAAACATAGAAAAATTAACAAAATATCGTTAAAAGGCTCATTATTTACCGATTAGAATAAGGGAAATCAGCCGAGAGACGGTCCTGAATGTGGGACACAGCGGGTACGGGAAGATTTTCTGCCAGAAGGGCGGCTCCCAAGATGCCGAAGGCTCCTCGCCGCGGCACTTAAGGCAGAATGTGTACATCCAGGACTCTTCGACGTACTTAGCCCCACCATTGCTGTCACCCACCGAGGTGTGCCCCATCTGGTGGCCATTGTACTTGGCATTGAGCACGTCCAGCGCATTCTGTCGATAGTTTTCTGAAATTGAAATAAAAAGAGATGTTACCAATCAATTAATGCATGAAAGCCCAGTTCTCCGAGGGTCCAAGGAAATTATCTCGGCAGTCTTCATGAACCTCTAATTGGGTGATAAATACAGTCCTAATATCGCCGGTGGAAACAAGCTGGCATACGTCAGAGGCAAGACCTACGCAATAATATTGGAAAATATTAGAGTCAACTTCCCCCGGCCCGCTAATTGGTAATGTCAATTGGAATATGAAGTGGACGCAGAAATAGACGGAACAGCCACTGATCAAACAGGCGTTGAATTTGTAAAACTCAAGACACAACAAGTCAGCTATGAAATGGGAGATCAGTTTATAAGGCCGGAAAAATGAAAAGAAATGTCTACGATTTTATATCCTTGAATTTTTCATTTCCATGTTTACATATTTAAACTAAAAAAATTATTTATTTCCTAAGATTTTTTAAAGCAATCTAAAATGATCACCTGATCACCTTTTGATTTCGTTTAAAACAAATTTGATTTCGAATTTCACGATCCCTTTTCACAGGAGCAAATTTACTACATTGGAATATATACAATATCTATTACTTTAACTGATCTCTTTTTAAATGTTCCCTAAACTAATTATAGTATAATTATTTAATTTCTTAAATAAATCTCAGACTTTTTACAAGCACTCACATTGTGTTCTTAAATGTCATTTTTGCACGTAACTTGAAAGAATTTAATGCACGTGCAAATTATATACGCATATAGAGAGTGTGAGCCATGCGGGTTAGGAACTATTTTATTAGACGATAAACTACATATTGTAGTCAAATTCGTATTAACGGTGATAATACTTTCTTGTAATATGGAAAACTTGTTAACAAAACTACATTTAAGATCCACAAAAAAATATACAAAATTAAAAGAGCTTATGATCAAATAGTAAAGTAATCCAATTCAATATTGTCTAGGCACAGACAATAAATATGGTTTTTTTGAATAAACCTATTTAAATTTAATAATTTTTGTTTAGCTAATTTAAACTGACACAGTTAAGGAGAATAAAGTAATGTTTTTATATCCAACAGGCTAAACAGACCAAAAAAGATTTTATTCCTTAGGGGAAAAGTTATTGATAGTCAAAGTTTTTATAAAAATATTTTGGAGATCGGTGGATTTATATATATATATTTTCGAAGAACCTACCGTAACTATGCGTCGAGGCCCGATCACTTTCGTAGTCATGTGGCGGCGCAGAGTCCTTCAGAATGCTCTTCCTTCGCGCCGGTCCAATATCGCTGTGCGAGTGTGTGGAGGTCTGTGGAGAGAATAGAATTTAGGGTTATTTTCAGCCTGGTATACCCTTATCTTCGCGCTTAACTTATCCGATAATCAAAGCTCGTCCCATATACATATATGTACGTATATATATTTTCATTAGGAGATTGCATGTAGCGCACGCGAAAATCCTATTTTACGATACCCCCATGAAACGAAATGATCGCAATCGCAAACGCTCAACCGATTTGCTGCGCCGCCACTCACCTGTGAAATTTTACGTCTCGGATTTTGCTCATAGGCGGGATTATCGTATCCAGAACCGGGGCCACCGCCGCCGATAGCTGGCGGATCCGAAATAATGCTGACCCGCCGCTTGGGCTGGCTTTCGATGACGATGGTGCTCTTGTGGTTACCACTGCCATTGGAGTTGGGCATGGGCACATCGCTGGGCACAGGATTCGGAGACGGAGGCGTAACGAGGGTCGTTGGCGTGGTAATGGAAGCCGGAGCACCGGTGGAGGAATCCTCCCGAGCGCCTGGCTCTCCCGTGGCCGTCATCGTTTTGTGGCTCTGTCGAAACGTACGAGATTTGTGATCAGTGATCTGGGCGCGAGGGACGATGGCTTAGTGGTCGGATTAATGGCGAGGGGAGGCTTACACTAAACATCAGAGACAGCGTTCCGAATCGAAGGTATAAAAATATTACGGCCCGATACGCGACTTTTTACAACTATCTCGTTCGACGTTTAGCAATGAAATAAATTCATTACCACGCGGTGGGAATCCAACAGCTGCAGGTGCACACGCACACCTGTGTAGGACCGACACAGACACCAGCAGCACCTGCTATATGGATACACTGAGCGAAAAGGCAGGGTGCTAATTGAAAGGGCCAACTGTTGGGTATTGGAGCAAGGAATTTACATAGTTTGGATGATCAAAGGCTCACAGCGATAATTGCAAGACTTCTTTTCGGAATACCCCATCGTATAATGCCAATTTAGAAATATTAAAATATATGTATAAACTAGCCCTTTGTGATTTTAACTCATTAACGTAATGAACAAACTAATGGTAAATAACTCCAATCCCTTACGTTTATTTTTTAAGATTAGGATTGATAGAAACAAAAGCTATGATATTTTATAATCAAGACATGAATACTCCGAATACCAATAGAAGGCTTACAAATTAGTGAATCTAAATTTAAAAAATCTCCTCTTGTGATTATTACGAAAACCTATAGTGTAATATTAACTAAATTTATTTAAAAATTTGCAATTCCAAAAATTTTTCTTCAGTCATAAATCATTTTAATAAATTCCCTTTACAAAATGAGTATTTTCTCGCACTGTACATTTGTGAAGTTGTGAAAACGTTAAAGGGTAACGTAAACATTAAATAAATATTGTAAAAAAATACTAAAAACCTCAATAAAAATTAACGGCAATTAGCTTTAATTATATCACCCGGCGTGAAATAGCTAGACGACATAGATATAAGCGTATAAGTATAACCCTTGATATGAATATGTAAAACCTGGTCGGTTCTCGCTTTGATGACCAAGAAGTTTTTTACCCATTTGTTTGGCGTTCAATTATGACGCGTTTTATCTAAACAAATTCACGTGAGCGCGGCTTAATTTCTGCTTTTTTTCCTCTTTAATTATCCACCGGCGCGCCGAGACGTCTCGAAATAATGAGGCTGAATTGATTATTTCATACATTTGGCGACTATTTGTTTTTCGGGTCTTTCCGTTGTTTTCGTGTTGTTGTTTTTGTTTTTTTTTTTTATTCGTTTCTGCGGCGAGGAGAACAAAATGTGACATCAAGTCATGCGGTTCGTTAGCTGAAATCAAACAAAGCCACAGGCGTATGCTGGTTGCCTGGCTAAATGTTGATTTTAAATTGTTGTTTCTAAAGTTTCGTTATACAATTCGCTAATTTATGGTTCACACAAAAGCTGGTAGCAAGTAGCAGGTGACAAGTCCCTCTGAAATGCGAGCAAATTGATTTATTGTGATTTTTATGGCCACCCTACCCCTTTTTGGGAGTGAAGAAACCCCGAATAAATGTGGGTCTTCATTTATTTCCTCAAGTACTCTGATCTTATACCTTTCAATTACCCCGTCATTAAAGAATGTGCAACTGTGCAACTCGTTGACTTTATTCACGCTCTGATTAGAGCCCTAAATATAGACATAAATGTGAAAAAAAGGGGCTGGCAGTAGCAGCCATTGATATCAGGAGGGAGCGAACGAAGAAGAGTCTATTTGCAATCACAACTGCATAATTGGCCAGCCACGCTCAATGTTTTCAATTTTCACCTCTAATTAGCGCCGATTCAACAGTAGCCTGGTATTGATATGAGTAATCTGCCGCGATAAAATTGTTTTAGACAATATTTATGCTTGGGCAGTCACCTCAGTCCTGCTCCATCTCAATCTTAATTCGGAGCGATGCCTGAAAAGTTGAGAGCTGCGCAAGTTTTTCCCTATATTTTTTTGGGGGGCTCGGGGCTCTAATTGACGCGTGTCTGGTCTCAGACAGCGACAAGTTGACAAACTTTCAACACATCACCACCATCATCATCATCATCATCATCGGCGTATCATCGTCACGTGCTATCATGCGAACAAATGGCGAACAAAGGGGTCTTAATTAGCATTCGTGTGTCAGCTGCTAATGTCTTAGGCACTATAGGTAAATATATATCTAGACATATAACCTTAAGTGCAACTAATCTAAGATGGCCTTTATACAGGTCACACAGGTCCCTGTACTTATTTTAACATTTTAGGTACTTAGCATATATTGAAACGTTTTCTGCGTGGGTGCATGGTAATCTTGCGTACTATAGCAAGTTTTTGTATAATTTGCTCCTGTGATATTTAAGTATTATTTTGGTCCACCAGCAAGTATGGAATGTAAAATGGTTGCTAACTTATCTGACTGTTTCAAAAGACCACAAATATTAGTCAGATAAGGCTTTAATTTGGAAGTTTTTAAACCAATATTATTGAGTATTATGTTAATGCAACAATAAACTAATATTTATACAACTGCTCAAGAATTTTTAAATAAATATTATTTCCAAAATAACCAAATTTACTTTAAAAGTTAGCTAATATCGGTATTAAAATAAATCGGTTATTTATTTTCCACTTAGCTTGGAATAAATTTAAAGCAAAAGCCCAAAGTATATACATTTATAGTAGGAAAGGTAAATATTTTTAGTAAATTTATGAATAACTAACCAATATTCTTGAAAAAAAGAATGTTTAAAAGCTGTTAACCATAAAAAATTATTGTGGGAAAGTTGCTTAAGCCAAGTTAAAGTTATTTAAAGAACTATATTTATTAATTAAGTTAATTAAGTTGACATACTATAAATAAATATAATGAGTTAGACTTTATTGAATTAGTTCAAACAGCAGACTTCTTTAATAAAACGAATCTGGTAAAAAGAGTCAACATTTGCTGAACTTAAAACCCCAGCAATGTCTCAGGAATGTTTATTATTTATAACCATTGGAAGGATCTAACTGAATTACAAAAATATAAGAACCCAAACAAGACGACATCCTTCCGAGAACGCATTCTGCTAATTGTTGTGTTCCTGTACCTTTTTTTCAGATCCCCTTTGGACAATGTTGGGCTATTTTTGCATTCAGCTTTGTTACCCTTCAGTTTTGCCGCTTTCTGACCTTGCTGGAGGTTGCCCGCTCCCGCCTAGCCTGCCGTCCCCACAGCTTACACCTACTCCGAAAAGCATTTTGCATTGCCAACGAGCGAACAACGACAAGGAATGATTCTACGTGACATGTTTGCCAGATCGAATTGGCCGGGGCTCAAGCAAATTCGCTGTAGTTAGTTAGCTTGGGTCAGTTGGCCAGAGCGGGTGCGCTGGCCAGTTGGAGTGGTGGCAGAGACGGAATGGTCAGGGCCCCGGATTACTTATCACGAACGTCGCCAAGCCGTTTTCGTTTTTAGCCCAAAAGGTTTTTCTTCTTCGAGCGCTTCGGGCCTCATTGCACAATGGCCAAAAGCAGTGGGAGCCGAATTGGGGCAAAAGCATTTACATTTTACACCGATTTTGAAATTGCGAAGGTGTTCGTTCGATGGGTGTTTCTGTGTTTCGACAGATGTGGATGTGGCAAAGTCGCAGCCACCGGTGACGATGACGCTATACATTCCCAAGCCCTGCGACTAACGCTTCTGTGTTCTTCGATTGGCTCCGCCTTTGCCTTATTGCCTTTGTGTTAATCTAATCGCGTGCTCTGAATGAGCAGTGTCTGCCAGACTATAGACCATAGTGTATTCAATATAGTAGATAATCAAGGCAGATAATAAGTTTCGCGTTGTTACACAATTAATCCCCCCGGACACTTGAGTGCAGGAAGCGTGTAAATTTAAAGATCGATTCACTTGAATCACTAGAAATTCAAATGGGCGAATACTTTTACTTGTTACTTCTACTAAACGCTAGAACTCATCGACATATGGAGCGGACGGATAGATAGTAGAATCTTAGACACTTGGCTAATCTCTTTTACTGTAGAGGGAATTCCAGGTTGCTCTTGAGTTAAAATTGGTAAGAAGTAGTTGGCTTTCACTATGTGACCTGTGTCAGAAAATACAAAATGTCAAGGTCAAAATGGTTTGACACCGTGGGATTGAGATTAATAAACCTAGTCAATAGTGTTGAATGACGAAGATCACTGTTATTATTTTTATTTCCTTTACTTCTTTAATATAATTAAAATATTCCCAAATCTCGAAGAACAAAATAAAAAAAATTATTACCCTAACTATGTATATTATCTATACTATATACTATATCGACTCGGCAGTTCATTCTAATCAAGGATATAAGAGTCGAATCAAGGATAATGAATAATGCTAATACTCATTTACTGTTTATTAAACCCAGCACAAAATAATGACTTCAACAACTTTAATTTATATTGGAAAAATACCATGAGTATCTGCGGTGGACTTGCATTTGCGGTATACCGCTGCCTAGCTCTGATTGACTATTAATAAAGCGGAGTTTATTGCCACATATTGTTGCTCGACTATTTAACTTCAGTATGACGTCAAGGGAGTTCAATTCTTTACTGCAGGTTCAATTGATCAATTGAATCGCAGAAAGCACCACCATTCCACGAATGAAGAGTTAAAGAGAATTCTTCAAATAGAATTTGGTTAAGACGTTTATGGCGTAGGATTTGTTTGGAGCCATTCGGGTCGGCAAGGCTTTCAGAAAAGTTATCTTAAGTCGTATATTTGCATTAATTTATAACTATATAAAAGACTTTTCAATGATTGATCGCAGCAGCATGTAGAAAATCCATGTTCGCGGCTTATCTGGCCAACAAGGCGGCCGATAGGAAAGGGCGCTATACCGAAAAAGATTTAGCCATAAAACCGACCGAAATCGACAACAAGGAAAATAAAAATCCACTGCACACTTGACCGAACCGATCATAAAAATCGAAGGCTGATAAGCGGCTAGAGAAGGGGGGGATATAGCTATATAACCCCTTATCGATCCACCGGATGAGTTAATTGGCTGTATTGCCCTACTACCGTGTGGCCAAGTGTGAATTGTGATTGATTCCGAATGCTGAATGCGCAGCCAATTGCGATCGGATCGCAAAATATGTGTGATTACTCCACTTACGAGTGTTTCATTAACGGACCCACTCCACTCGAATATCAATCAGCCATGAATGTTATTCCTATATGATCGGTTTCGGTTTCGGTTTCCATTTCGATTACGATTTGTTTTGGGATTCCGATTCCTCCTCAGGTCGCTTCTGGGGAGGCTTTTATCTCCCTCAATTGCGGGAATTGTTTATTAAAAACATTATCAATATCTGTAATCCACTGTCGGATCCACTTCACTCCATTCCGCACTCGTTCTGTCTGGCTTTGGCTTCGTCATTAGCCGCGTTGACAACTGCTAATTGTGGTAAGTGTTTATTGGCCCAATTTTCCAAAGCACACGATAAGATTCGTGCGGGTTTCTTTTTTAATTATTCATGTATCTTTCTTACATTTAGTAGGGCCGCCATATCACTGCGGTCTTCGGGTATGAAACTTCCTCTGTTTATCTCTGTTTTTCAGATGACGAGCTTGGCTGATGTACAAGTCCATGTTTAGGATGACTCGGATTCGTAGTGTCATGGTTAATGATAATATAAAATGCTATTTCGTAAAGCGGCAATTTTTGATTTGGATCAAGTGCCATATGCAAAGGTTATCTATCACGTCTTAGTTCAAGCATTCTTTTATAATTATAATGATTTCTTAAGTCTCCAAGTTTTACAATAATTTTTTTTTTCCATTTAATATTCCGACCTATGAAAATTTGTGGCCATTCACAGTTGCCTTTAATAAGGAATCGCTTTAAGCAACAACAACAAAAAATTAATAAACTTTAACGATTCACATTCTCATGCACACTTAAATAAATAAATAAAATATGTGCGCTTCGGAACTCGTTCGCGGCTTACATTAATTGCTTGACCCGCTTGAAGAGTTCGATGAATAACATTTAAAATTATGATTAAAATTGGTAGCACTGCAAATTGATTTTCCTCATATAATAAAATACCCTTATGCATTCATTTCGAGTTCATTAAGAAATCATTCACTGGGCATTAATTTCGGCAAATATGCAAATGAAGTAGCAGAAGGTTGATAAAGTGAAATGTATAAGCGAAATTAATAACGCCACAAAGTCAAAGCAAGCGCCTCAATCATAAGTGTAATTTGCATTTGCACTTGCGGCGGTTTTCGCATTTAATTGGTCAACTCATGTCATCCGAAAAACACGTACAGCCCGAAATGTGAAGTATCTAAAGTATTTACTTTATTATAATTCCGACTGGGCTATATGGGGATGGGTTTCAGGGGGAGAAGGAGTGCGCAAATCGGGTTCTCGGGGGCGAAACCTACTTTGTATTCACACGGCGGGCAGGAAATTAGACAACTTTCGTTGATGTCTCGAATCTTCAGGCACACTCTATCACCACCGTTCGTTTTTCTCCGTTTGCAGTTTCACGTTTTCTCAGAAGAGTGCGAGAGCAGTGCCAATTAATTAGGGGACAGAAGGCGTTCTGAGGGGACTTTTACTTTCATATTCACAGAACGCGACACAGAGGCGGAGGCGGAGGCGAAGACGATCTGCGACCTGCTTAAAAACACGACTAAATCGCTGCAAATTATTGCAGGCGTTTTATAGGCACACACACTCGCGCGCTGTAACCGCGATCGGAAGAATTGAATTGAAGAATTAAACCTCTCTCGCTGCTCGCTGTCGCGTCGTTCGCTCTCTCTCTCTCTTCTCTTCCCGAAGCGCAGCCCGAAGTAATATCGCCGGCGCAAGACTTCTTCTTTATCTTCCTGGACGATCCACCCACCAAAGCGACCTCTTCGGATCGAGCGCAAATCAAGCCAATCGGTAGCCAATAGTTGTAAGCCAGTTATACTGCTCTTGCCACTCTACACTCGCAGTATCTCTAGTAATATAGCCGGTTGGTCGGTCAACAAAACAATTTCTTGGTCGTTTCCCAAGCCACTTGACAAGCGGGCTGTAAATTCAACTATCGCGATGGTCGGTACTTTTAGAATTTACTACGGCGAATGCGAATGCAATGCCATAACTCTGCGTACCAGGCGCTGCGAAAATACATTATTTATATAGCCATATATGACACGAAAAAGTATGCAATAAAAATGATTGATGACTCGAGATTACGTCTGGTTTTCCTTTAATTAGTCAGTCTTGAGGCGTTCAATCAATCGAAAATCGAAAGCATTTGATGGGTTTATAGCCCAGCCAATCGAACGGCAAATTTATATTATATTTCCCTATCAGTTGATCAGGTCTAAAGGGGATTTGGTGGTGGTAGCCGCGACACATTTAATCCCTCGCGGAAGCAGGTCTGTTAATTGACGGTCTAATTGATTTACCTTTATCAATAATTATCTACTAAATACCTAAATACTTGCCCAAATGTTTGTTTAGATTAATCATTTGGAATTAGCGAATTAGTGTACGCATAAAGTTGTCTGTTTATTTGTTTAGCATTTGCATAAACCCCAAATTGATGATTTCGGTGTATTTGCTCTTTATAATCATTACTGGCAAATCATGATACATCCAAAAACTGATAAAAGTACTTGCTGGGCTCTTTTTCCCCCCAGACAGAGGGCCGTATTCCTTTTGATATCTACGCCATAAAATGTGTTTATGTCCATAAACTCTTCAAAGATTTCCACTGCAATTCACTTGGGTAAACAAATTCTAATTATCGCTAAACAAGTACGATACGATGTTTTCTGCTATAGACATTGTGACAATTAAATAGAACTGCTGAAAAAAGAAGACTTTAAACAGATTTGCTCGACGCTTTTCCGCTATTTTTCGCCAGAGATTTAAATAAATTTGAGTTTGCCCGCATATAGCAATCTAATGCCTGCATTCCATTAAAATTGATTTCACTTCTCTGGCATTTAATATTTATTGTAAAATTGTTTATCTAATTTCCGGTAATATATTTACCCATTTTGCAGCTTATACATACTATCTACATATTGTTTTTGGCACTCACACCCATTTGCACCTCGCACACCAAATGGCCGAAATCAATTGAATTCAAACAATCCACAAAATTGGTAGAAAATGTATAAACTTTTGGCGTGGAACTTCTCTAATTATTTGAGTGGCAAATGGCAACCGTAAAATGCGACAGAGCACCGAGCTGGCGACTGAAAATGTGGCGAGGTCAGGGATTAGTTTGGGGTCTCCATAAATTAACTTTGCCAAAATTACAAACATTTTACCCATTAAAACCCAAATCACGGGCCACACACAGACACCCGGGACTGGCGAACGTATAGGGGATAGCTGCCGGATGGGAATGGAGCAATTTCAATTAAAGCTAATTACAACCAATATCGACTGCCAACAATGTCAAGCATCAAATGCGACGAAGCCACCCAAGAGGAGCCAGGTCGGTGGGTCGGTTGGTTGGTTAGATGTATGGGAGCCGGGTTGACTGGCTGCCTTGCTGTCCGGATGCCTGGTTGGTTGGATGGTCTGAAGCCCGGCTAGTGTCATGTCTGGGGTGTACACTGCAAGAAACGGCGACGATCCACTCGCACGGTGTTAAGTCCTCCGCCGCACGGGGGAGGTGCATAAGTAAATTGTTGTCGTTGCCGATGTCACCCACTAAGATACGGTTATTAGGCTGGACCGTAATTATGGAAAAAATAATATATATTAATTTAGTTGTTTCTTACAGGAACTGTAAAAAAACTAAACTTGTAAAATATGTTACGTAATAAATATAATAAAAGTTTGAATATTTTTATTTAAATATGTATGTATACCGGAATCAGCAACAAAAGGTAAGTTGTATTAGTCAAGGCCGTTTGTTCATCTTGATGAAATAAGTATACAGATTGTATTAAGCATATATTAATAGCCAGCCTCCTTTTTTTAAGTTTATATTATATTTGTTTAGAAAAATAATGTAATGTAATTGTTTTTTCTTTTTTTTACTACTTTTGTCTTATCATCCTCTCAGGTCCACTCTTGAGAGAATCAGGAAGGCTGTGTGTGGTTGTGTGAAAGGCGGCTGCTGCTTGAGGGTCTCCAGGCTAGTGTCTGAATTTGAGTCACAAGCCCGCTGCAAATGCTGCCGTTGTTGCCGTGGAATAATTAAAGCAAATTTGCACTTCAGACAGTCGCCCGTGGAAAAACAAGGCAAACAGCTCAGCCCGCAACGATGGCGACCCACAACAAGAGCGGACCCAAAGCACACGACCCAGGTACAATCGAGGATACCTTTATCCTTTACCCATAAGAACAAAAAGTTAGAAGTCGAGTGCACCGACTGGAGAGTACCCGTCATATTGTTGGGTTTCTTTTTAATGAAACAGTATGACGGTATTCGTTTTAAAACTATTTGATGTATGCTGAAAAGATGTAGTTAAAAACTGAGTTAGATAACTTTATTAAGATTTCGCTTTTTCGCTAATTATCACTTTATGAGGGTGTGTGGACTTTTATGAAGTTCCCACCTATTCTAAATATAGTTAAGGGATCGTAAGATGATCACCTTTCTACTCGAATTTAAATCATATGTACATATCAAAGGATCTGGCATACTTTTCGAGTACCGACTATCAAAGCAACACCTTTAGCTCCCACTGTCAACATATAAAATGGGGTTCTCCAAGTGTTTGGAGGTCTCGTACCTCCTGCAACGACAATCGCAATAACAACGATGCACAACAAATTGCCAGTCAGCCGTGAAAGCATGCGAAAAAAAGTCCATATGTATATGTACGTATGTATGCAATATAAGGTAGAAGTATAGGTACGGGTATGCTAGTGTAAAGTGGAGCACAGCCAGCAACACAAAAACAATACTGGTAAGTGGCACTGAGAGTTGAAACAGGAGCGGATTGGTTGAAGCGGGGCTTTCGAAAGATATTTAAGATAATATTCATTCCTGAAAAAATTAGAATGAAACATATAACATTTTAAAATTATACAAAACCAATGATATGAAAATGCAATGGCTCTTCGAGATGTGAATTGGTTGCTTTTCTTTAGTGTTAACTTTTGTAGCATACCTATGGGGTTAATAACTACAGATTTTTTAAATAACTGTTATTTTCTATTAGGAACATATTTTTGACCCTAACTAAACTGTATCCTAATATTTGTTATTAAATGTCAAAATTGGTTATGCCCAATATCAATCTATGGCTTAACCCCGCTTCGGCCCCGATTCCCGTTGAAACGAGAGCGAGCCGGAAAAAAGGAAACCGAAGAACGGCCGCGATGACGGACTCGTGCGGATGCTGCCGATGAGGATGCCGATGCCGATGCTCGGCTATTCCTGTGGCTTTTCTCACTTGCTGAGCGCAACAAGGACCAAAAAATGCCAGCAGGGCAACAACAATAGCAACAACAGCAGTGAGCACGCTACAACAATAATAATAACGAATGGCAACAATAAACTGAGCTTGCGCCAAATACGAAATGCGAAAATTTGTGGGAAAAACGAACGACGAACCGCTCGCTCACGATGGCAGGGACAACAGCAACAACAATAGAGCGGCGAGATGGGAAAACAAAATCAGGCACAGACACACATACACGCAGCACACGAACGAAGAGCGGCTCTCACCGAAAGCTGCTCAAAGTCAACGTTTCGGCTGTGCGTGTGCTGGCTTGTGTGGGTGGTGGGAGAGCTTCACCCGAAAAAAGTTTTCAACTTGAAATTGAACTGTGTGGCCATAGTATAAGGAAGAAGCACCAGGCAGCATCAGACAAATTGGAGAGCGCCCGTTGTTGTCGGCGCTGTGTTGTTGCTGCAGATGCTCCACTCTCTCCCCTGGCTTTCACCGTTGGCTTTGTTGTTGTGGGAGCGAAAATATTTTAACGCAATTAGAGTCGGAGCATCGTTGTGTCAGCATCAGAGCAAGAGCGAACGCGCACGTAGACGGACACGGACACGGAGTACGGATAGAACGCAAGAGGAAACGAAAAAAACAAGCAGAACAGAACCGAACAAAGCCAGAATAGGAAGCTGGAGTGTGACGTGTGAAAAGTCAGTGTTAAAAAGTGTGACCAGCGATAGAAAAAAACTCTAGCAGACTCAATTAACTGTGAAAACCTGCTGCTCGCCAAAGACAAAGCCAAGCATACACGGCACCTACTCATACGCACGCACACGTAGAAGTCGTGCGAGTGGGAAAAAACGACGGGAAGCGAGTGAGCGAGAGAAGTGAAGGTGAAGCTGAAGGAGAAGCGCGAACAATTTGTTGAATACAACGGGACAGTCCGTATAAGAAAAAAGCGAAAGTGAAAACCAAAGAAATGACAAACTAAATTTGTAAGCCAAATAAACTTTTAATACTCCGCGCACTTAAACAACGAGAACTAAAATAAAACTACAGGCGAATTCCCAGCGTATCCTAACAAAAAAGGGGAGAAAATTGGCGGCGCAAAAGTTAAAAGGGACAAAGGCGATTAAGCAGCTTGCCAAGGACGAGGACCAACAGCTCGAAAGGTGAGCCCAAATAAGTCATGCAAAAGTGGAAGCAAAAGGACGAAGCATGCAAAAAAAAAATGTACAGGCAAAGTTGCTTCTAGTAATGCCAAAAAAAAACTAGAGTGTTCCGACTCGGTGATGTCCTTTAATGTAGTCCCTGCATAGCGCTTGGGTCTCTTATATTTACAGATGGCGATTACTTCAAAAAATATTTGACTATATTCTGATCGTTGTTGAATAGATGCCGGTTTAATCTTAAAAATTACATTGAAACTGTGATCGAAGAACTACAAAGTTCTAGTCAGAGTTAAATAGCTGATCTTTAAGATGGCCACTCCTCTCACCCGTGTTTAAGTCAAAACTTCCTCGATATTTCATGTATTTTGAAATTCTAGTCTTTATATATATTATGTATTAGCAATAAGTATATGGTAATTACTGTCTAAATGCGGTCAATCGCAGCATACCCTGGCATCTACAAGTAGAGGGTACATAAAATAAAAACGCCCCAAACAGATTTTTTCCCTCTTGGAAAGTGACAGTCGTCGACGTCGCCGCTGACGTCGCGTCGTCGCCTTGCAACGCCTTAAGATGGCTCTGCCGCGGTCGCCGCTGACGCGACGCCGCAGCTTCTTCTTCTGCTCCTTCATCTTGTTTTCCTCCAGCTCCTTCCTCCTTCTCATTTGCCGCTTTTCAATTCACCCTGGGCTGCTTACAGAAAGAGAAAGAGAGATTGGGAGAGTGAGCTATGCTCCTCGGCTTCCTTGCTCCTTGCCCAGCATAGTTGTTGGTTTTCCTGTTATTCATAGGCAAACATAGGCAAACAAGCAGAAGCAAGGCAAAGAGCAACCTGCGTGGCTGAAACAACAACAACAGCAACGGCCGCAAACATCAAGGACCGCTGCGAGGGCGGATCTCAGAATGAAATTAGCCTGGCTCGGGTCGAAATTTTCCAAGAGCCAAAAAGATGACATTAGGCCTGTGCGCCACTTTGCGATATTGGCCACCTTTGACTTAATTCCATCAAACGCCGCGGTTCGCCCCGGAAAGTATGCTTTGGCTTCTGCGCTCGCTGCGTTAATCCCCTCAAAAAGAATTTTATACGAGCTCCTCTGAGGTTTTGTGTTTTTGGGTCAGAAAACGTCAAAAAGTCAGCCGCATCATTATCAAATATGGCCAAACATTTGAAAAGAAAAATTTACATCTTATGTTATTGGTTTAAATTATTTAAATTAATAGAAACAAATAAACAGTTAGATCAGATTTGGAATAAAACGAGCCATTTATAAAGTGTATTCTACGATAAATCTTCCTCATTACATACTTTGTGTTAGATACAATTTTCAAAATAATACGTATTCGTAATATGCTTAGGAAAGAAGTTTAAATTACGTATACGTAATATGCTTAGGAAAGAAGTTTAAATTACGTATACGTAATATGCTTACGAAGTAGGGTAAATTACGTATACGTAATGTGGTAAGAATACAAGCTTAAGTCATTTTAAATATTAGCTGGACATGAAAATTTATTTTGCAAGTTATATATTTTTTTGTACTGTGGATTTCAAAACACCAAAACAATTTAAAATTTCTTGCCAACCAATAGAGCTGCCCTCGCTTCACCGACGGCTGGCGATGGCGGCAGTGATAATTCATGTCCCGCTGACATTTTTGGGTCAAAAAACTAAAATATTATGTGGTTGCTCTTGCCATTCGGCTGAAACGTGTGCGTGTGCGTGTGCCTGTCCGTCTGGGTTAGTGCTGCTGTGTCTGTCTGTCTATGTTTGCTGTATTTGTGTTTGCGGCTTGTAGTCATTATTTCTCTCATTCAACCTTCAGAACACCACCCCTTGCTATCCATCACCCCGTGGAGGCATTTTGCCTGTGGTGCGTGAGTCTGCCTGGCATTCCGGCAGATTAAAATTGCATCCGGCGCGCCGAACAAAAGACTGTTGACCAATTTCGCTTAAACATAAAACAAGGAAAAATTACCAGCGGTCCTGGCAAAGGTTCAACCCAGCGCACACAGTCGCGCACATTTACTAAATAGCGACAAACAAGGCGAGGACACAAGCACATAAACACACGGAGGCAAACAGAAATGAATTCATAGTAAAAGTCTTAATTGAAATTTTTGCCTGAAATGTGTACGAAGGGGATTTTTTACTGTTCTGCGCCACCTAAAATGAAAGCGATGTGTCCATGGCGGGACCTGTATATATATCATCCACATATAGCATATATACACCGATGTGTGTTCTGGCTCCCTGGCTGGCGGCAACTTTGTGTGCCACCCAAGCTCGGGACAAGCCAAGTCAGCCGAGGGGGGGAAAAAAAAGCAAAAGTCGTGACCTGTGGTGTGAACGGATCCGTTGAGCAGGACGCAAAGCTCGGGACGGAGTTTGAGATTCCTGGGGATTGCAAGGGGGATATGGTGGAACTTTGTTCAGCTCTTAGCTTTACCTTTGTATCATATTCTTTTATTTAACTTTGTGTATGTGTTTCGTATTTCTATTAGATTGCCTTCCACCAGCTTCCCAGCCGAGCGAGAGGCAATCAGCGTTGCGCAGGCAATGAGTTAAATGTTTGATTACAAAATTGCATTCTACACCTTGGGGAATTTCTTTTAATTTAAAATTCTCCATTTAGTTAGTGAGAGCTACGAGTCTCGAAAGGGTAATTAAGTTCAATTCTTTAAAAGGTTCAGCAGTGTGTGATTTGAATTAGCTTAACATTCTAATTAATAAAAACAGACTAAATAAATAACCTAAATGGTAGAGTTTCAATTTGAATTCTTAGCTCTTGTCGAAATTGTGACTTTAATTAGAGTTAATTGTGTGAAATTTTAATTATACTTAATATGTAAACATAGCAGATCTTTAAATGCAGGGGAATATTTCCTGAAATCGAATTTATTTGAGTAATTGTGTGAAAAACCGTTAAAACATAAAGCGTTCAGGTATTTAATGTGCAAACATTATTATTAATCGAGGACAACCTTTTCAATGTACTCATTTTATTGGAAAAGAAGTTAAATTTACCAATAATTACGCATACGCCATGTTAGCCGTCAATATGTAAATTATAAAGTTGAATTATTGCTGACCGTATTTAATCAGGCAGGAATATTGATTTTTTTTATGCACTAATAAAGCAATGCATACTAAGAAAAAACGTCTAAAGTTTGCTTATAACTAAGTTAAATCAAGCAATTGCGCATACGCAATGTGAACCGCAACTGAATAAATAACAAATAAAACTTTTGAACAAAAAACACGTATATATGTGTATAGCTGAAAAAAGAGAGTGTTAACATACATTCATTACATTAATTATATATTTATAAATGACATTAAATATGAACCGAATCAGTTAATGCGTTTGTTGAATGGCATTAATTAAAACCTTTTTTACACTTTACAAGAATTTAATCTAATCAACTTAATCTAGGAATATAAATAAATATCAAAGAGGAGTAGGCCATACATAATTAAATACTTTAAAGAGAAAATTCCCTTGAGTTTTTGTTGTTCCTATTAAATTTATAGTAAATACTTTATCTACAATTTTCAACGCTTTTATTGGCCTTAATTTAAACAGTATAACTCACTGTAGCCCCGAGCTGGCAAGCTGCGTCATTAATTTCGGACGCCTGATTTTTGCCGAGATGGCTTTTATAAAATATTATTTATGTGGCAAGTCAAATCAATAAAGAGAATATGATTTAAGCCAAGTAAACTATTTTAGAGAATCACTCATACGTCACGTTGCCAAGAGCAATATTTAAAGCCTCTCTGCAAAGTTGGGAAATCAGCATAGAATTAATTATCGTTTAAGTGTATAATTGCCATTATTATTAGAGGAAGTAAAAGCGCGTACAAACTGGGGAAATATCTAGATAAAAGTCGTGGTTTTAGGAACCAAAACAAAGATATATTTGGTAATTTGTTCAGCTATTAGCTTTACTTTTAGAAAATAACTCTTATCGAGAGTGGGGAATTAACAAATGGCCAAGAGATTAGGGGACACGAGAGCTGGTGGCAAATCTAACATGGCTATAAACACAAGATCCAACACTTTTGTGGCCAACATCCACCCGCACCCCTTCGCTGGCCCCGCCCCCGGCCGTTTGCCTTGAATGGGGAATGAATCTGAATCGAAACGTTGTGTTGGCTAGAATTTATGTTTCTATTGCCAAAGGATTCTATGCAAAGGAACACAAAGAGACGGCAGCCAAAGGAGATGAGCCTGTTGTGGATGGCAACAAGACGTAGCTGAAAAGGATGCTGGAGTGGGGCGTGTGCCACTCCCACGCCCTACACACACACACACACACACACACATATATACACGCGAGCGGGCATACATACGCAATTACACGCCCACTTTGCTTTATCTTTGCAACTGTTACAAAACTTGGCTTCATCTTCTCCATCAGATTCTTCTTTTACTGTCGTTTGCGTGCCGTGTGTGTGTGTTTTTTGCTTTGTGTGTGTGTGCGTGTTTATCTTGGCCAGAAGCTATATAGTTTATCTATGTGCATGTTTGTTGTTTGCTGGCGGTCGTCGACTGGTGTACACTTTTCCGCACTTATTCCATATTTAAGAGGCAATTTATATTCCCTTTTTTTGCACTCTCTATCTGCTAGCGCTGGCTCTCTGTTTCAGCCCCTCCGTCCGGCAGTCTATTCAGCCTGTTATTCAACTTCAGCTACAGTTTCCGCTGCTTGGCTCGGCTGATTCTGTTTCTGATTCTGTTTCTGATTTAGCCGCTGCCGCCAAAACAGGACACAACGCAAAAACAAGTGGAAACGCAGCAGTGGCTGCTTTCGGCGGCGACATACCGCGTACACACAGCACTGTGTCCGATTGCATTTGTTGCATACCCGAAAGTCGTTTGTAAGAGGAATGAGGATTCAGTATTTTTAAATACATTGTATACATATATAAGTCATAGAAGGTACTGTTATATTTATAAACAATATTTTTTACTATGCCTTAAAAAAAATCAAAGTAAATAAGCAGGTTATGGCTGATATCCTGAAATTACTTAACTGGTTATTAGGGATATTTATTTATTTATTTATATACTTCGCTAATGGATAATTCCTTACTGACTGCATAAGGAAAAGAAATACCCTACACCCCTAGACTACACGATTACCGGATATAAAAGGCCCCTTCCGCCCACTAAGAAGCAAACAGAGAAGCTAGCTTACCACTGCCACTAGTGCTCCTCCATTCTGTGCCCACTTTATGTGGTCTAACCCCTCGCCCCGCGGCTTGTGCTGCGGCTGTCAGTGGCCAATTATTATTTTTTGAAATGAATAAAAACGCTGGCTGCCGACATCCTCCCAGCTTCCCATCCTCCCTCCTCCCTCCTAACCTCTTGTCCGGACGAATGGTGTGTGTGTGTGTGTGTGCGTGTGCCACGTAGCATCCGCAGATGCGCGTGTATCTAAATGGCATTTCCATAGCCACAGTTGCCACGGACTCATCCGTCTTTGCCGCCGCCTCTTTGCACCTTGCGGCCATTGCAGCGGTTATGGCTCTGGCTACCGATCCAAATCCCAATCCCAATCCCAATCCCGTTCCAGCTCGACTTTTCCTTGCTGGCTTTTCCTGCTTTTTTATTGTGTCATAAATTATTCAAACGTAAACCTCATCAGCGGGCGGCAGGCAGCGGATCAGGATAAAGATGCGGCCCAGCCCCACGGCCTATCCTGCTGCTCCGCTCCTCATTATCAGCGGCAGACATTTAACGCACACTCCTTCGTATAGTCGTATATCCAGGCACTTGGCATGTCCTTATTTTTGTATCTTATACGCCGGCTGTCCCCCGCAGACAAAGCACACTGGTCTGGAATAAATAATTGTTAACTTATTACAACGAAATAAAATATATTTACGAAAAACTAAATATGACAAGATTGCATGAAGACTTGAATTGAAAAATAGGAGATTTCAACTTTACTTTTTATTAGATTTGGAAGTCGGTATTTTCTTGGATTTTAAAAATAGATTTATATTAATAAGAATAAAAAACATGCATCTAAACATAAAAAATTACTCATAGAATTCATTAAGCCACACTTGAATTTAAATTACTAGATTATTGATACGATTTAAATGTTTAATATTATTTATTAATATTCAAAGGGCAAGAATTCGCATTTGTCTCGACTTACCAATTTATGATTTTATTAACTTTATTCTTTCTATTGTCAGGATAATTTAAAGGGTTAACCGAACTAAGAGATATTTTTCCGTACAATATGAAATCAATTTATCGCTTAACATATAAGAGGGTTTAAATATTTAAAGCCATTTACAAAAATTGCATATAATATTTATTGCCTGCAAAAATGTGCATTAAAAATTAACAACTTACAACTTGCAATGTGTCATGGTGCATTTGCAATTTCCATAACTCATGTTGTTAGTTAGTTAAAGCATTGCCATTTTAAAAAGATTAAAATTCAATCTGCTTAAAAATAAATTCCATAAGTTGTTTATTGTGTGTATTACAAAATAAAATCAGTAATCTGATAAACCATATATCCCTTTAAATCAACTTTTGTAATTAAGGAAATATTATTGTTTTTTTTTTTAGTTCCCTTTAGCCCTCGCATTTTAAATTTGTTCACTTTACCAAAATTTTTTTTATAAAAGATATTTTGCAATTGTAAATTGTGAATAATTCGTTGGCGGCGTCGAACAAATTGTTTGAACCAGTGTGCAATGATGCGGAAGCAATCGGAAGCATGACCCAGCGGGTTGTGGGCAGTTGGCGTGGGTGCGATGGATGATACGCGAGGACTTCGCACTCGGCGAGTCACTTCCATAAATAAAGGAGGCGCTGGCTGGGACGTGGTGGCACCAGAGTCGCGCCATCACTTGATAAATAAGTAGTGCACGTAGGCATTCGGCATAATGAAGCGAACGCCCCCGATGCCGCCGTCGCCGTTGTTGCCACTCGCCGTTCGCCCTTCTCCCTTCGCCGTTCACCGTTCACCGTTCGCCGCTCGCCGCTCGCCACTTCGCCTTTGGAGAGGAACAGCAATTTGTTTGGCCCATGCGGCGTATACGTAATCACGCATTGATATGCCATTTACTGGGCCGACAGGAACAGATGAGAGAGCAGGAGAGATGTGGAGACAGAGCACCGATTCTGACTGATTTATGCAGTCGATTTTGCAGTTTTAATTTTACTGCGTTCTTTTTATTCGTCCGCCACTTTAAATGCCTCCCGGAAGTGCTCATCCCCTTTGGGGCATAAAAGGTTGGAGCCCAAATTTAATTTGCACTCCTCCACCTTTTATACCCCCAGTGATATCCTGGCCATATCCATGGGGCCAGGACCAAGTCGTTACCAACTCTGATTACATGTTAATTATAATTGCGTAATGAATTGCCCTTTTGTGCTCTCACATGTGTGTGTGTGTTTGCCCCACCGATTTTACAACCGAGAGTATTTAATGCTGCAGACCGGCATACAACTGTCGGAGGAATATAAAATATTCACCATGTGGAGTGCTGCAGGGCAAGAGGCTTTTGTGGTAGCTGCCGCTGAAGCTCTTTTGAGTGCCGAGGCACTCGTAATTTCTCTATCAATTTTAAAAATTATTTCATTTGATTTGCCCAACGATACCGCACGGAATTAAAACAATGCGGGTAACCCGAATATAAATAATTGGTTTTCACTTTCCAGGACATGTCACGTAATTGTTGATTGCTAAAAAAAAAGGGGAAAATGGGTAACTTTTTTATTTAAAATATTATATTTTTTTTGTATTCGATGTTGAAGGTATTACTCATGCTGGAAATTTAATTTAAAGTTTGATTTATAGAATAAAGTATTCTTAAATAAACTCAATCTCACAATAATTACACTCGAGTGCTAGTTTCTTACCTGTTTTTTAAAAGACCTAAATCATGAATAAGAAAAGAAAAGATCAGTGGTAAAAACTCGAAAACTACAAAAAAGAAACATTACCGGAAACTTTGAGTTTAAATCAAAGATAAATGAATACCCCGACTCACCTGGAATCGAATGCCAGCGGAAAATCGGTTGAGTCCAAAAAGAGTTCAGCCATATCCTAAGCGGAGCTTAGCAGGACTTTGTCGTTCGAACAAAAAAAACTGTGCTTGCGGCCGCACTCGTAACGTAAACCACACATCCTTGAGGAGTTCCCATACATATGTACATATGTATGTATTTTGGGGCGGAAGGATAAACAAGTATGGATACTCGAATCGCTCCCACACCTAGATACATACATAAATACATTAACAATACACACAGAGGAGTCCTTGTCTGGCAGTGCCAGTGTTTGTTGTGTGTGTGTGTGTGCGCAGGCTCAAATTAATTCCATTGGCACCGATTGAAAGTTTTCGGTTCACGGCAGCAATAAATTTCGATTGGATATATAAGCCAAAGGGATAGTATGTACATACGAGCACCGCATGGGGTATCGTATAAAGCAGCATTAAGTGCATACTCTTAATTTACATGCTCATTAAACTACAAACGAACTCAATTTCCGCAGAAACACAACAAAATAAAGTCACTCGAAGTGTGCATAAACAGAAGATTTCCCGCCGCTCATCAGTTCGAACGGAATGATGAATAAACTTGACTAGGCTCGACTCCTCGCAGAGGGGAACCGGCCGAGCATTTGCATTAAACCCATTTAATTATACTAAGTACATAGTAAATACGATAAGTGGAGTACCCCATCGCATCGGGCACAGCATCGACAGTGGTAGAGAGTAGTTTCCCATGTTTACATTTGCCCAAGTACCTCGACTCCTCTCGATGGCAGCCTTATTACACACACCACATTTTAGTACAGTGAGGCTTCTGCAACTAGAACATTTTGGTTTTTTAAGCTATACGTCCCGAAAAAGATTGAATGGGAAAATTGAATGGGTCTTCGAAGTTCGTTATTCAAATTAATAAGCATTTTTTTTCATTTGCATCTTTTTTTAAGCAAAGATTCGTCTTCCGTAAATCTATTTCCATTCCTTTTGTTTAAATTCTGAAAACCCGTATTTGAGCATTTTTCCAATCTACAATTATTCGAGGAAGACCGCTGGATAAGGGCGCAACTCTAATTCTGCGATCCAGGCTTCGATTTTTGGCGCAATACAAAAAAGACAATATATGATTGGTTTTTATTATTATTTACGTTCAATAAATCTTTATAGATTCATCTTAAAGACATTCGAACAGAGATTTGTTTGTGAGTAAAGACTGTACCTTGTGCCAACTATTAACATTTTCGAGCTGGGGCTAGTTGAGTCAAGTTGAGTTGGGTAGCATGTTGAATGTGTTTGCACGCCTGTTTGCCTCTTGCCGCAGTCATAAATAATTTATGCCTCCGTAATTTGGTCAACTTTACTTTAGTCGTCGCCACACAGCAGTGCCCATTTCCGCCCATCGCCGTGTATCGTATATCCTGCTCAGGCACCTCCACATCCCTATCTGTATCTTCATTCCCATGTTAATCACCTCCTACATGGCACTTGTACATATGCATATACACTATACACTTGCATAAATCAGCTTAGAATATGTTTCAATTGACCACAGTTGCCTCATTTGCATTTTGCGTGCAGCAACAAAGTCCTTAGGTCATTAGGCGTCAAAGAATCCTGGGGGAGTAATTATAATTAGAATTGGAACTAGTAGGACAACAGAGTCTGTGTGTTCCACATAATTGATAATTATTTCATTTGTCTGTGGGGAGAAATTTCCTTGTATACGAAAGGAGGTGAAAGCTGCCTCGGGCTTTATTAAGAATATTATGATTTGGGCATTAAAGCGTTGTGAGTACCAAATTTACACACTAACTATAGTTCCTAGTGATATTTATATGTAAAATAATTGTCTTAATTAATCGACTTCCCTTGGCTTAGTTGAGTTAGTAACAAAAACAAGCATTATACGGAAAAGAAAACAAAAAACAAACACAATGGACCTGTAAACAATATCAGTTTTTATACCCCCAGCAGGAGGGCTGAAAACAACCAAATGAAGTCCATTAAAAAGCAATTTCCCCCCGGTGCTAAAACAACAAAAAGGCAGAGATTTCACTGAAACTGGTTCAACCTTCAGCTTGCTCGGTTCAAACTTTATTTTCGATTTCCGTTCCGTGAGCCCCCAAGGGTTGTGGTGGGCCCTAATATGAGTGACTGTAAATGTCAGACACATATTCACTTTCCCATTGCCTTGGCAGCCCAGATATGGCAATAAATTTATTTGTCAACTTGTTCAAACTTTCCGCCCGACAATTGTGCAAAAATAAATAGAATTGTTTTCTAATTACCAGAGAGAACTGGCTTTAATATACATAAATCTTTGGGGTTGGTCGCCGGCGGGGGGGCGAGCATGAAGTCATAGTGTGTCATCCTGCGAGTCGAACGGAAGGCAAGTTGATTCTATATGCATTATTGACAAATCCCCTGTTTTTTTTTCGCCTCCTTTTTTTTTTGTCGGGCAACAGAAATGCATTTCCGAATGAGATTCGCCAACTCGGCAAATCTTCACTGAGGAACAACAACTTAAAAAAGTAAAAATGAGTGCGGAAAAATACATAACAAAGTTTGCAGAAACGAGAGCAAAAACGAGACCCAAAGAGCTTGCCAAGTGCCCGGGACGCCGCCCGGCATTCCTCCTCCTCCCCCTCGGACCCGATCCTCGACCGCGCCCCTTTCCTGTCTTATTCGGTTGTGGATTCAAGCAGCCATGTAACCTCGTTTATTCTGCAGCATAATGAAAGGGGAAAGTTCTGTGATTTCACCGCCCATGGTTCCGGCAAATGCCATCCAGTCCACAGAGTGCGTGTGTCCCCCGCACTCGGAAAAACTCGGCACTAATATTTACCTGGAAAAAAAAAACAGACAAAATAATGTAATCTCCCCTTGTTCATTTCTAGAAAATTTTGGATTAGAATAGTTTTCCATAACTTAAATCGTAGTTGCATCATAACTTTCAATGGTAATTTTGTGGTTTATTTATATGTATTCATATGTTAAAAGTTAATCGAAAATAATAACACTAGTTTTGTTCTATAATGTTAGCAATATATGTGTTTTTGTTAGTTTTGTTTTAATGCCTACAAATTAACCGAATTATCTAGTTTATTGCGTTTTACCACAAATTGTTTTCGCTTTTTGAATACTTCATGAAATTATTCTACCTCTGTTATTGAGCAATAATTAATACTAAGGTATTGAAATAAAATATACAAGAAAAAAACATATAAGAACTCTAAAAATATTCAACTATAAGTATTCAATATTAAATCTTTATTATATTAATCTTTTTATACTAAAAAGTAGTTAATTTTGTTTTTTGCCCTTATAAAAGTTAACTTAAATTAAGGAAAAAATGTTAAATGCTCACTCCATTTCAAGGAGACAATAAGTTTCATATTTTTCTCAGTGTACGTGTGCCTGTGAGCGAGTGAGGTGCAACAACGACGGCTGGCACTAAATGGCATTTGAAATGTTTTGTAGTTCCACATTCTCGGCCTGGCCCGGGCTGGGCTTGGGCCTGGCGCATGGCTTTCGCCTTTTGCCATTTCGAGCAGACGCTTCGTCCTTTTTCTGACAGCCGGGCAAATGGAGGACCCGCACACACACACACACACACACACACACACACACACACACGGTCGCTTACCAAAAAAGGTCAAACGAGAATTATAATTTAAATGGCAAATAAAACAAAAAACACACTGCGAAATTAAAAGGGATAAGGGGGCGTAATTCCTTTTTGGTGCGAAATTGAAATCGCTAAGGTCCTCGACAGCCTGTCCACGGCCCTTTCACAAGTCCTTGTAACTTGGCTGCTAATTATATCGCATTTTCATGATTGCACCAAATGGGTTCATCAAACGATTTGCAAACGAGGGTCGAGTGCTTTTCGCCAGATGAAGAAATCCAAATACATTTTTTTGGCGACCCTTTGCCACGGGGTGTGGAAAGATTTCTGAACATGACTTAAAGCTGCCAAGAGTAGAAAGAAATGTAAAGCGAATTTTTAGCTAAGATTTCTTCGATTCAGCAGTTTCTGATTAAGTTTTCATGTTTACTGAATCGAATCGGGTCGACAAAAGTCGAGTAGTAGAATAGCTACCGCTGTTTGTTCCTGACTTGGCAGAAATAATTTATTGTCCTTGTCTTAAGCAAAGCCAGTTTTTAAGCCCACAATGCAGATTTAATTCCTTAAACAATATTTGCCTTCAGTGTCATCTAAGAAATTAATACATTGTGCTTAATGTTTGAAAACAATAACTCTAAGTGGTGGCTTTCAAGCAAAAACCTGAGCTCAACATAAAAGCACCTGTCAAATATTTGCCAAATTGATTTCAGTAATTAAGTTTTCCGGCCAAGGGACCGGGCCAATTAAATGTAACAAAATTCCATTGTGTGACTGCAAAATTTGATGGACGGCAAGGCAAGGCTCAGCTTTTGACTGGGAAACTCAAAACTTGCCAGCTATCTTTAAAGTTTCGCATATGTATATTCGCCTAACTGTCTGCAGATTGCTATCAAATATTCCTTTGTGTGCCACAGAGCGTAAGAAAACAAAAAATAACATTTTGCCAAGCTCTGACAAAGAAAAAAAACTTAACCGACATGGCTGAGACTCAGTGGGGATGGTAGATGGTTTATGGTAGACCGAGCTATCTGTATTTATTTTCATAAATATTTTCCTTACTCCGTCGCCTAGCCATCATTGTTTCTCCTCGCCGTCCTTCGTCTCGGTCGTTCGCTTAAAGCTTATTTCCTGATGTTCGCCGGGGAAAATCAATTGAATGCTCGACTAAACGAGAGATATTGCTTTGGCTTGGATTTTCTTTGGCAATTTCCTTACAATTCTCAGTTGTCTTTCCGTGCGCTCTGGGCGGGCTCTGGGGGGAAACACGAGTTTATCCAAGATTCATTTGCGAAACTTATTAAAAAGTGTTCCAGCCAGAACCGTCAATAGTCAACCGGCATCGACATCCACATCCACATCGGCATCAGCCACATCGCTGTCTCTGGCACATCTCAGAAATTCCAACTGCTGTGCAATTGCCAACGCCATTGCCATTGCACAATCGCAATTCCTTCGCAATTGTAAAATGCAACAATTTTTAATGCGTCTTGCAACTTTTATTTCCACTTTTAATGCAAAAACTTCACCCAGCGCATGGCAATGACAGGGTGCGGAGAGCAGCGCCTCCATCTGTGCGCGGGAATGTGTTATTTTGCGGGTGGCCTGGCCCTGCCACTGCACTCCTTGGGGATCGTTACCCAGTAAAAATGTGATGGCGGGCATAGGACCACAGGCGTACCTAGTGGGGAGCAGCCAGAAACGAGCCTTTCCCGTAACAAATATTCGAGATTACTTTGAGAAATCGCTACTTTTAGGGAGTCCTGCCTGGAGTTGGTTATATCACAGGAGGGATTTTGGTCACTTTATTACTTAAATAAAACGATCTTTTTGTGGTCTAACAAGTGCAGCAGGTTGTTTGTTTGTTTTTCTGGAGCTAAACATTTATTTTTAACATTCTTACAACATACTTTTACATGTCACGTAATTCAGGCTTAATATTTGAAGAAAAAGAGAGGAAACCCTAAACTTTTTGATTACTTTAGTTGGCAAAAATTTAATATTTTGTATAAACCATTGATTGCAACAGGAGATTTATTCGTATATTGAAATCAGACCCATATTACATATATCCGCAGTGGAAAATAGCTGGAATGGCTCCAACCAAAAAGCTGGCCTACGCCCATGCTCTCCTTTGTTCAATCAGGCCGCCTTGTTATCTGTAAAGTACAAAATCAGAAACCTGTATTAGATCGAATCGGTAGCATGCCATTGGAGGGGGTCCCTGAAAATCGGTTGGCATTTGAGTGATTCCCTAAAAAAGTGGGCAACCAATAGTCTGGCAGTTGCCCGCAGCATCCACATTACCTCCTTGGCAGCAGAAATGAGAAAAGGGACCTGAGTAAGTCGGGAGCGTAACATTTCCTGTTTGCGTTGCCATGATTTCCATGCCAGCTCCTCGCATTTCCGCTCCGCGTATGTAAATCCATCTGCGTGTGTGTTTCATCTTCTGCATCTTCGGCCCCATCGGCCCCATCTCGCCCAGCTGTTGTGTGAATGAGCGCTCGTGATGCCTGGGATAAATGTCTGGGCCCCCATCTCGACCATTTTCCCCCCTATTTTTTTTCTTCACTTTTCCGCCGGCGGGGCCAACGCCTTTCATGGAAAATATGCAATTTTATCGGTCTTTACAGATTTCCCAGTCTGTATGATAAAAAGAAAGTTGAAACGACATAAAGAGGTAAAGAAAAGCCATGGCATGAAAGACATTTGCCAAGCAAAGCGTAATACTCGTAAGGGGAAAATGTAAATATTTATCATACCGGAGACAGCGGCAGTGGCAGCTTCAACTTAAGGCGTCCTGCATAAACATAAATACTGAGCGCTGCAGCAGGAATGCCATTTTCAGCTTTTAGTTAATTGAAAAGTTGAAATTTATTCGAAAAATCCGGGCAGCCATGACTCACGGCATTACTACTCGCACAGCACACAGCGTTCAGCGAACCAAAGTCAACTGGAAGACACGAGCAATTTTTCCGTTAAAAACGTGCCGACATTTCGGTTGTCAACACACACACACACACAGGACACACAGGACACACACCACACACATAGCTGAGTGCTGGATACAAAGGATGGCGCAGGGGGGACAGCCTTGATATGGGGGAAAAATGTTAAGCTGTCCATGGGCAATACTCTCCGGTCCGCAGCATAGTTAAACTTTAGTTTTATGGCTGCAATTTAGTGAAATGTGTGTTTGTTTAGCCCGGCTCAACCGGAGTCATCTCAACCGGGCTCAACTCGTCTCGTTTTCAGTCCGCCCTGCATTGTGTTCGTTGTTTTATTTTTGCCAATTGTTTAGCTTTATAAAATATACGGATTTAAACAGCTCTGCCTGGTAGTGGCAAAGATATATGGCCGCACTCGCACTCCTGCTCCCTCCCAGCTTCGCCGCTTCTGACCCGCAGAATGGAGCCGGGCGCCGCATTTGTTAATGAGGCCCACAAGAGCTTAGAAGTCCATAACATTTGTGCCGCTGCTCCGGGTCCACAGTTTTCCGAGTTTCCCAGCACCGAGTGTGTGTTCCGTGTGCTTATGGCAGGGACAACGAACCGGCTAAGTACATTAAATTAACACCTAAAAGGTTGACAGATTTACACATTTTTATCTTAACCCAAATAAAACCACTTTACCCCATTCTGTTGGCGAGGCGAGTGCGTAGCCCACATTAGGGATTAACATTGTAATGTGGTGAGAGCAGGCAATGTGTATTTCCATGCAAATGGACTAATATGTTGGAATATGCTATCCTAAAAGGATATAGGTATTTGAAATAGGGTTCCGGGGTTCCCTTTTTTGTAAACAGCCTTGGTTTTCCTAAGGTTGAATCCATTGATTGGATCTCGGAGCATGTGGGAATTAGCCATCTAATTGTCTACATTTAAAAAAGCATATACTGGGGATGTCAATAGAGTTTTAAAATCCATTAAAAGAGTGTTTCAAATAATGCTTGAACATTTCGTAGAAAAAGTACGAATTAACACTACATTTCTTACCTGTACATTTTGTATTGACACCTCTTAAAAGGTCTAGGAACTGTAGTGATCTGTGTTAAGCCATTGTATAGATTTTCCTACTAGAATTGGGTTTTGTGCTTTGAAATCAATTATAATATTCAAGAAAATTTGACTTATGGTGAATTTTAAACATTTTAAATCCATAAACTTACGGGAAAGTTTGATTACACTTCTATAACGATAAATCAATGAACAAAAATTGAATAAAATCAATATAAATTCAAGGCGTAACAATCTTTAAGCCAAGATCGAAATGATAACCTACTTATCAGAGTTTAATGGAAATAAAAATCCTTGCTAAATCAATAAAAGATCATGGGCTATCGTTAAAATTCGAACCAATTCAAACATCAATCATTCGGTTTCTTATTTCCCATAAAACACATTTGCCGAACTAGTTCACAGTGGACCAACACGTTCTCCGGCAGCCTTGTGCCCCGAGCTGCAGTTCTCAGAACAGCCACACCGGAGAGATGTGAGGCCCGGTATACGGAGGAGCAGTGGGATGGAGGGCAGAAGGCGAGGTCAAACGGTGCCATAGCAAAGCGCTTTGCACCTGCAGCACCGGTGACAAGGAGCAGGGGTTGAAGCAGCCCCATCAGCATCAGCCCCGGCACCACAGACGTGCGCCGTCCTTAGTGCAGCCATAAAGTGGGCGCCAAAGCAGACCCCATTACGGTGCACTTACGAAAACGTTGTGAAAATTAGCTTAAGTGGGAAACCCCTTTCCCCAAAATAATCTGATTAATTTGAAATCACCAAATATGATGTACAAAAGCATGCTGAGAAACGGTCGTAAATATTTCATTGCCTTCTTTTTGTATGTTTCAAGCGATATTGAAATGCTAAATATTTTGTAACTTAATGTCGTGTATAACCGTAAAAGAGTTAATTTTTTAGGGTTTGATTAATCAGAAGCAAAAGCACTGCTTACCAAGTTGGAAGTAAACCACCTACTAATTAAAAACTTTCCGTTTCTTAAGTGTTTCTTTCATTTCTCTGACATAAAGCTTTACTTTAATTCTTTTCTATTTAAATAATAATTTCACTCAATACCAAAACTGCATCTAATACAACTTTTGCTTTTAAATCCGATTTAAAATCCCACTTAGTTGGATTTTTTCTGCGTGTAACGAGTTGGTGGTGCTGCTGATGCCAGTGCTGCATCTGCCGTTGCTCTATGGCTGCTTGGCCGGATGCATTGACCAAGGCTATTTAAGGATGCCACGCTCTGATGCGTGGCGCAGTTAAGACCCGAGCCTGGCAGCGTAAAGGTCCTCTCCTCTCTGCTCCGCTCCTTTCCTCGCTCTGCTCTGAACTGAACTGAACTGAACTGCACTTTGCTCCGGCTAGCAATCTGCAATCTCATAAAAGGAAAACTGCCGCGCTATTCGCCATTCTCCCAATTGGTTATAGGTTAGAGTCACCATTGCTGCATCCTCATTTTTGCCGCTAACGTTAATGCATGAAATTTCCTTTTCTCACATTTGCAGATATTTTGCTGGATATCCGAACACGGAGGACGGAGGATTGGAAGTCGGCGACGGGGACGGACGCTGAAATTGCGGCTCTAATAGAGCACAGGCCACCACGTGCAGTGTATAATATTTGAAATCAAAGCGCTAAGGTCCAACCATGGCGACGGTGCACGTGAATCACAAGCTCAACATGCGCACAACGGCTGTCAAAATGAAGCGGACCCGATATCCTGCCGCATCCTGCTTCGATCCCATTCCCATTCCCATACCCATTCTCAGTCGCTGTCGCAGTCCACGTCCACATCGCAGTCGCAGTCCCACGCCCAGAAACTGAGCTCGGGCTCAAGGCCAAGAAGCCGCCAACCGGCGGAGACTCGGATAATTCAATCGCGTTTTCTACAAATTTACGGTTTACTTTGCCTCGGTTCCTGGATGGCTTGCATTAAAACTATTGGCGCTTCAATTGAGCAGCAAACGCTTGCGGAAGCGGATCCGGATGCACAAGATAAAGATAAAGATAAAGATAAAGAGCGGGATGCGGAAACGGAAACGGACGCAGAAGCGGAAACGGAAACAGATGCCCGCATCATGGCAACGGGAATTTGCATTATAAGACTGATAACATTAAAGAGATTTCTAGAGGATTCCACAACCGACGAACACAATCAAAGGCGCCAGCCATCATCGGCCACGTCAGCAGCGTCAGCCGGAGCAGCTGCCGCAGCTGCCAGCCAGCCAAGAAGGAGGCCACCCCATTATCCTGGAACCAGCTCAGCTTCCCCTCCTGGCCATCCGGAGGCCACCCTGCTGCTGCTGCTCCTGCTCACCAGCCTTTGGCCCGAGGGCTGCGAGTGCCTCCATGGCGGCAGCCACACGGTGAAGACCAAGTACGGCCTCCTGCGGGGGATTGTGGTGCGCTCCTCGCCGCTGGTAGAGGCCTTCCTGGGCATTCCCTATGCCTCGCCGCCGGTGGGCAGTCTCAGGTGAGTCTCAGGTGGAGTCGCGCGATTCAGTGTTGCTCAAGATTACGCCTCCCCGGAGAGTCGTGGTTAAGTGGTGGGGTGGATGGAGTGCGGGCCAACCAAGTGGAGCAGGCAGCGTGACACTAACGGCGAATAAGCATTTTTTGGGTAGTCAAGGAAGCCAAAGTGGATCCTGTTTTTTTTTGTATAAATAATGTTTAGTTTTCATTACAATTTCAGTTAATTTTAAAATAAATGTTAATTTTCTTACAAATTTAAAAATAAAGGTGGAATGTATTTAATTTCAATTGTGTCCCAAAAATTGCAACCGTATTTATTTAAAAGAAAAAGAGACATGAAATATTTCATGCCATATTTTAAGGCACATTTTTTGTTGATTTTAAATATACCTTAGTTTTGTTTTCTTCTTATTTTATTTATCTAAACAATTTGTATGTTATTAATTATTAAAAGGCGATTTTTTTCAAGAGTTCTCAAGTTTTACACAAATTAACTAATTTGATTCTTAAATGAAATATTCATTATTAATCAAACTTTCCCCTTAATCTCTGCAAACACTTAACAAAGGGACATGGGCATTACATTTATATTTTAATAACACTCAAACCTCTTTCTTAAGGAATAATGTCTCCTATTAAAAGCAATATATATTTTTCATTTGATTGAATTTGATTTTTGCAAGGCTCGTTAAGTTTGCTTGGACAGAAATTAGCAACTCGGAAATGAACTGAAAGTCCTTAATTTTTGTCATCGTGCCTGGGCTGCTCACGCCCGCACCTTCGACCCGACCAGATATCGCAATCTGAAAGCCACATGGGGGTCGTCTCGGGCTAAAAGGCTCGCCTCTCTTGGCCAACTTTTTTCACACTGCGCCGCAGCGCAACTTTATCCAAAGCAATTTTAATAATTATTCTCATGAAATATGTGTGTGGATGGTGCCAGGGCACTACAGTGCGGGTGCGGACTCAGGTCTCCGGACTGCGGACTCTTGCCGGCAAGTGAGAAGTTTACAGACCCCGGGCCCCGGAAATCCCAAAGCATTGTTTGAGGATTTAAAGTTCCGCAGGGACGGGAACGAAGCCGGTGGGCTGGAGCTGCTCGTAATGAAGCCAAAGTGCTACTTGGAATTAATCCACAACTTTGCACTGTATACGTAACAATTAAAAAAGTTTTTTTCTCCGCGTTAGTTTTGCGTTGCGATTTAAAAAAAAAAGAGAGAGGAAAAACATTAACTTCCGCGGTTGTTTCTCTCAAGGAACCAGCGAACCCTCACACCCAATTAATAACAAAGCAGTTGACGGCTCCGGAGAGCAACACGGCCGCACACGGACCGCCGAAGGACCTCTGAGCCGCAAAGTTCGATAAGCCATTGCCAGGCAGTTGATGGTATTGAGCGGAAAGCTGAGCCCCCGAGTGAAGTTTCAGGGATATTACAAAAGTTTCCTCCTACTTGGGCACTTTCACACTTCTGTGCCACATACATACATTGCCCGATACACAGGCGTTGGCTTGCAAAGGAGTAAAAGCTTTGTGTGACATGCATGAACAGCAAGTGTGTTTGATGAAGCGATTGGATGAAGTACTTAAAGGGTCCTCCAGCAGCCGCCACCATCACCTTCTCTCCGAGCTCCATGCTTCAAGCTCCGTGCTCCGTGCTCCGTGCTCCATGCTCCGTGCTCCGTGCTGTTTGCTTAGCCACAATTCATGAAAATTGTTCTTTAATTACTTCCTGCGGGAAAGTGTGACGCCTGCGGAATGAAGTCGTTTATGAATGCGGTTCATTATCATGCAGCAACAGATGCCGAAAATCGACAAACAGAAGTTAATCAAAAGCCAAATCCCCCAGATCTTGGGGTTCCCCCAGCTTCTGTAATGCTGCTGCTGCTGCTGCTGCTGCTGATAAAACGTGAATTTTGATGCCAGCTAGTAGTGCTGGCTGCCAATTAATCACGAGCATCTGTTGCCTATATTTTCTAATCAAAAATGCACAGAATATTTAAAAGGGAGCTGAGTACGAAAATCGAATTCTGCAGAAAGCTTTCAATGTTTTAGATGGTTATTTATACTCGCTGTAATCCTGTTATCTAAACTGCACAACAAATACTAGAGGAGGATGTTGGGGCGGGGGAGAAAATTCAAAATTCAGTGTACCCCAAAAAAGCAAGAATAAAACATCGAACAAAACGTTAGCTGTTAACACTCGCAAAAGTTTGCCAAAAACAACAAAAATTGTTATATTTCGTTTATAAATAGTTTATACGTAAAACTTTTTGCCACGACTTTCATTCGAAAAAGTATTAATTTTACCCGGAGAGCCCAATGTCGAATGGGTTTTTTTCCGGGAGGGCGGAGCTACCGAAACTGTGAACGTGAAATGCACACGAACCAAGTCACGTAGAGCTGAAAAATTATGCTCGCCGCAAAGCGCGAGCTTTTTGTTTATGCGGTCCATTGTTTGCCTTTTGGCCGGATGGCCAAAAACGGAGCCGGAGCGGGATTGGGAAAGGAGACCTGATAGCTGCTAACTGAGGCTTGGGGCTTGGGGCTTGTGGCAGGAGCCATAGCAGTAGCCACAAAGGAGCAAAAAACAATCAAAACGTTTCGCGTCAATTATCGCGTCATAAAATCAACATAGCAGCAGTCAAGCCATATTTATCGTCGATGCCTGTCTCCTTGGCTCATCCAATCCGCAATCAACAATCCGCCCTTATGATCGATGGATTTCAACGCAAAACAATAAAATGCACAATTAATCAAAAGCAGTTTGCAATTTTGATTGATGGCCGGTACTTAGTTTCTGTGCTTTACGAGCCCTTTCCGCTTAATCACCAACATCTTCCACATGTATGTATGTACATTTCACGTTTGTATGTACATATATGTCGAAATTATAGGCCTCCAAAATCGAATTGGCATTTAGGGATGCTAAATATATGGTAAATTATTGTGGTGCTTTGATAGCTGATAGGAAGAAAATTAAATAAAAAGAAAAATATTTTATTTTAACTTACAACAATAAATTGAGGCAAAAATATCTACACACAAATCTTATTAAAATTTTGTTTCTCACTGCTTTTAGTTGACTAAACTCATAATTAGGGCACTCTTAACTGTTTTCTGTAAACATAATTTTAATCTTGTATAAGTTTTCCCAATTAAGATTATTAATAAAACGATCGACAGGATAGAGGAAAAGGTTAAATAATACCATCGAGGCTTACTTATTTTCCAAATTGAATTTACTTGAATTATACACTTTTATATTTTCATCATAATCGACTTTGATATTTTAATTTAACAATTTTAGGAAGAGAGTTTTTAACAACATTTTATTAACAGATGCATTTAGTCTAAAAACATCTGTTAATAAAATGCTGTTAGAAAAAATCTTCCTAAAACTGTTAATTGTTAATTGTAAATTATTTTTACGTAAATTATATTTACGTCATGTAACTGTTCATTTGACTTTATTGTTTAATAAAATGAAAACTATAAAATAAACTGTGACATTTGTTGGCAAGCGCCCAAGTACCTAGAATATGTTCATTAACTTTAATATTTATATTTCTTGAATGGCTTCATCCATTAGATTATACCTATTTATGTGACCGGAGTAGTACGTATATATTCGCGGGAGTACTCTTCGTATACGTGATACTCCTTGCTTTTTGCCCGTGTGGCCAAAACATTAAATTTACTTATCGCAACGAATATTGCTCTTCTCCTTGTGCCTTTTGCAGATTTATGCCCCCCATAACGCCCTCGACGTGGAAAACGGTTCGCAGTGCGGATCGATTTTCGCCCGTCTGTCCGCAGAACGTTCCCATCCCGCCCAACGGACCGGAGGCGCTCCTGGAAGTGCCCCGCGCTCGCCTCGCCCAGCTGCGACGCCTGTTGCCGCTGCTCAAGAACCAATCGGAAGACTGCTTATACCTAAATATCTATGTGCCCTACGAGACGCGCCTCCAGAAACGTATGTGTTCACAGTGAAAGTTCAGCAACCTTAGAGAGTGAAATATATATTGGTCTTCCATATACAACTTGAAAAGGTATCGAAGCTTTCAATTCCGTAGTGCATTGCAGTGTTTCAAAGTCTCAACTGCAAGCATTGTGGGATTGGCAGCATTGACTCACCATTAACATCGCCTGCCCCAAAATTGCCTGTGAATCAAATATTTATACTCTCGTTGAGAACCAAATCATAACATGCGCTACCTCCTCTTTTGGCAGGTAATACCGATGATTCTACTGGCGAAGCTAAGACCAAACTGTCCACTGTGGTATTCATACATGGCGAATCGTACGACTGGAACTCAGGGAATCCCTACGATGGCTCCGAGCTAGCCGCTCACGGCAATGTCATCGTCGTGACAATCAACTTCCGGCTGGGGATCTTTGGCTTCCTCAAAACCGGCGGCAAGGAGAGTGCCCAGGGTAATTTTGGGCTAATGGATCTGGTTGCGGGCCTGCACTGGCTCAAGGAGAACCTACCCGCCTTTGGCGGAGATCCCCAGAGTATTACGCTCCTGGGCTACGGCACCGGAGCTGTGCTGGCCAACATATTGGTTGTCTCCCCAGTGGCCAGTGGTAAGACGTGTTTTAACTTGTCAAGTCTGTTCGTCTGTAGATTATTCTTCATAATTTGAGATTTTAAAAACGAAACAATGCTTGTGTTGTTTAGTAAAACTTATAAACTAAACTTTTGCCAGATTTAATACAGCGCACAGTTCTGGTCAGCGGCAGTGCCCTGTCGCCTTGGGCCATCCAAAAGAACCCGCTTTTCGTGAAGCGTCGGGTGGCGGAGCAGACTGGCTGCCATGGCGACATGCTCTACGACGACCTGGCGCCCTGTCTGCGCACCAAGAGCGTCGCTGAGTTGCTGTCGGTGAAAGTGGATCACCCGCGGTAAGTCGGCCAATTGGGTTCTTAAAATAATATATGTATTATTATAAATACCAGGTGTGAAAAGCGTGAGTGTAAACTGTTTGTTATCCTTATCCTTGTTGCCTTGCAGTTTTCTCGTGGGATTCGCTCCCTTTGTGGATGGAACTGTAATATCGCCAGGCGCCAATCCCTTAGGCAGCACCTCGCTGCCTCTGGGATCGGCTATTGTTAGGTAACTTTGCAGAAATTAAAATAATGCTTTCCGCTTAACCGCTTTTGTCGAATCGACAGTACTTCAGGAATTGAATATGCAAACTTTCCGAAACGAGACCTCATCTTCTGCCTTACATCTGTGGAGTCCTATTTGGATTTGAGTGCCCAGGACTTGGAGTTCGGCTTCAATGAGACGCGGCGGGATCGCATCCTGCGCACTTTTGTGCGCAACAATTTTCACTATCATCTGAATGAGATATTTGCCGTGTTGAAGGTGAGACAAAATACCTTTAAAGTCTGTAGCTTTGCCTTAAGCTTGTATATGTCCAGAAATCACTTTGGCTTAAATTCAACGATTTCATATTCTGAGCTTCATCCCTTCTCTGTTCTGAAACTATATATAAGATCCATAACTTTATTTATTGCAGAATGAGTACACCGACTGGGAGAAGGCTATACGAAATCCTCTTAGTTCCCGCGACGCCACCCTGCAGTTTCTGAGCGATGGCCACACGGCCTCGCCGCTGATTAAATTGGGCTACATGCACAGCTTCCGCGGGGGACGTGCTTATTTTCTGCACTTTAAACACAAAACCATCGAGGAGGAGTATCCACAGGTATGAGCGGTCTTTCGAGGAGGAGGGAACGCTACTTAAATCCGTGATTAAATTCCTCAGAGAACTGGATCCGTGCGCGGCGAAGATGTGCCTTTCTGGCTGGGCCTGCCCATGTCCCCGCTCTTTCCACATAATTACACGACTCAGGAGCGCCAAATTGGCAGACTTATGCTGCGATATTTGTCCAATTTCGCCAAGACCGGGTAAGTTCAGCAAAAATGCCCATCAGAAAACAGAAAAACTCGTAAAATGTAAAGTTCATAAATATCTATATGATTATTATTTTATTGTATTTTTCTTTTATTTATTTGATACCCACAGCAATCCTAACCTATCCTCGGCCCAACCAACGTTAACCAATCCAAACGAGGACCTTAATTCTGCCCTACATCATCAGAAGAAACGTTCCACTGGCCTTAGCCATCCCAATCTTAGCGAGGCACTTAACCTGGCCGTGATCTACAACCAGCGCCGGAGCAATGCCATGCACGAGAAGCGCTCCTACATCCGGAGAAGACTGCGGAGCAACGATGCCGCCTTTACCCAGCTGGGCATATCCAGTGACCGCGATGTAGGTAGCTACGATGGCGACGAACTGCCCTTTTGGGATGCCTACGATGTGGTCAATCAGCTGTACGTGGAATTGGGTAAGCAAATTGAATAAAATTTCAAAGATAGATATGTAAATTCAAAATAAAATAATCCATTTCAGGCAACAAGGCCAACATTCAGAGCCATTATCGCGGTCATAAGCTGTCCATGTGGTTGAATCTCATCCCCCAGCTGCATCGCCACTTCAACATCAATGACCAATCCATGAGACATCATCAGTTTCAGGACGATATGAACAACAGGGACCTCTATGAAGGTACGGCTATTGCGAAAGAAAAATATCTCTAAAGTAAATCTTTAAATTGAAATCCACATGTTTCCGTAGGCGTTGTTCGGCCACAGTTGCAGACAAAGCCAGCGGACGATGATCACATACTCATTACGCAGAAAAGCAGAACAACGACGACGACGCCACCGCCGCCGCTTCAAAAGGTCCCAAATACAAATGCCACGCAAGCCTTGAATCCCATGGCCACGGGAGCAACCACCACCACGGGTAAGGTTAAATGACAGCCTCTGATGTAGCCATCCCCTATTAATCGCTTTCCAATCCCTCTCATTGCAGAGTGCGGCATTGATGGAGCAATGTCTGTATCCGAACTGACCACTACCCAGGCGCCGAAGGACAATCGAACCGGAGTCACGCGGGTGGAGACGCAAAAGGACCTGGCCACCGCCTCCACGGGTATTATTGGGAACCTGGAGCTGCTCAGAAGACTCAGTGGCAAGCAGTTCCAGAGCTACACGACCGCCCTGATTGCCACTGTGGCCGTGGGCTGCTTCCTGCTCATCCTTAACGTTCTGATATTCGCGGGCATTTATCATCAGCGGGAGAAGCGGGCTCGCGATGCCAAGACCAAAGAGGAGCTGCAAGAAAGCGACACCAGCAAAAACTCCAGCATGCTGAAGCTAAATGCATTGATGGGCGCTAGCGGAGGAGTGGGCGGACCCGGTACCGGTGATATCGCCGATGCCTACACCTTAAGCGGCTCCGTAGTAGACAGCAAGGGCGGGGTGGGCGTGGTCTTCGGGGAGTACAGCTGCTACGATGAGAAGACCAAGCAGCTGAAGGATGAGAAGCTTCTGGTAGAGCTACCGCCAGCTTCGTCCTCGTCAACGGGCCAAACTTCGCTAATGATGGACACTTGGGGAGCTTGCTCTACCAGTACTTTGGATCTGCTCAAGACCAAGCCCGGGGATCCTTCCATCGAGATGGTCACCTACGGCGTCCTGCCAACGGTGATGGAGTCCACATCGGCGCTTAGCAGTAAGCGCGGCTCCTTCGTCGACACAACAATGCAGTTTAACAGTCCGCAGCAATTCGACTATGCAGTCCAGTCCTCGGATCAGATGTCCTTCAAGGCGATAGAGGAGGCTGTCAAGGCGGCAGCCGTGTCCGACACGGAGATCACCAGGGACGATGATATACCCGAACCGCCGCCACCACCGCGATCATTTCTGGCCGCCCAACAACAGCAGCATCAGCAGCAGCAGCAACAGACGGGCATCTTGCGTCAGACAGGGGCCGGGGGTGGCTCGACGACAGGAGCCGGGGGTACCAGCGGCAAGAAACGTGTACATATTCAGGAAATCTCAGTCTAGCAATCATTACCCTCCTAGTAATCAATGTGTGAGCCTAGTTTAATGTCTCCTTCTAATTATTTTTTCTGGCTTAAACAGAATCAATAACCTGAAGCTGCCCAACATTTATTGAATAAATTCGGTTGGCAACTAAATATGCGATCTATTAAAACGATATTCTGAAGTTAGTTTAGTTCGTTTCTGTATAGCCTTCTTTTGATTTGATTCTCTCTGTTAGTTTCTTTACTGTCTCCCAAAGCTAATGAATATAATAGTAGATGGAATCTGTTCTTTCTCAAAAAAAAGCCAAAAAATCGTTGTAACCGTACGTATTATGTATGTTTGTATATTATGTAAATGTTCCTTGTAGAAGCGAATGAGAGGATATGGATATGTATTATGTAGGAATCATTTTTCAACGTGTTATCATTGTGTGTATAGTTTACGTTCCTTTTTAATGTACGATTAGGATCTGGTATTATAATGTATTTGCTTGTTATTTAATAATTAGCGAAATCAAACGGAATATGTAAGAAGCTTTTAATAATTTATAAAAAGAAACAAAAAACAAACCACAAACTAATAACTATGATAAACATATTGTGTATTTAATGTATTGTAAAATATTGACTCTATTTGTATGAAATACATATGTATTACAAAAGTACTCATATTACTATTTTAAAATCGACTTTCTTGTAAAGAACAAGTGTAAAGTTCATGCATCTCCCATACCTAAAGGCCTATAAAGAGAAGCAATTAAAAGGAAATTAAGCTTCTCTTTCGGCTTTTTATATAGTAGTTGGTAATTTGTACTGTACTTATTATTTGTTTAAAACAAGAGGGATTTTATGCTATATAGGTTCACTTTTTATTTCTTTTTTCACTTTTTTCGCCTTAGTCGTCGCTTCACCGTTTTTAGCCGGCGTACTTCGCTTTAACGAAGATTTCTTTTTCGGCGAGTTCACCACATCTGGTTCCTCCTTTAATGAATTTAACAGAGCATCCAACATGTCGTCGGGATCCTCCTCTTTGACTTCTTTCACATTTTCCTCCGGTTCCGCGCTGCCAAAGCGAATGGATTTGTTCTGTTGACGATATTTACATATAAATAGCAAGCGAAATCGAAATGAATTCCCATGGCTTTCTCACCTGTGGCGCCTCGCCGTTCTCCAACAGCAGTTCTCCCTCTATGTACGGCATAGCATTGCTAATGTCGAAGTTCTTGATCCGAAACTTGATCTCCTGCTCCATGGCCATACTCTCGCGGCTATGATTCTTGTTGGTGAAGCGGATGGTGGTATTAAACACACGGTAGATGACGGCACTGACTTGATGCTTGGATATGTGCCGCACCACTCCGTCCAGAATGGCCCCGGTCACCGGACGGAATACGTAGAAGTCCGCATTGATGATTAGGTGCATGGTAGGATCGTCCGCTCGCAATGCCGCCGTGTGACCTAGCATCTTTATGTTCTTGATGCCGAGCACTATGCCATCGAGGCCGGAGTCATAGATGCCCACCTTGGTGCGGACGAGGAGCTCGTGGAGCGCGTGCTTGAAACTGGCCATGCCGTACGGTCCCATTGCCAGGTGCATGTCTGTGTTGATGCTGCGCACGCAGGATTCCGGGTTGGCGGCGTACTTCTCCAGCTCCTTGCTGGAGAATTTGATGTATTTCTGTAGGATTTTGGCCATAGCTAATAATAAAAACTGCCGTTCGAAATCAACCACATGAGTTGCATTTGGAGATCTGGCAACCCTCCTTACGATACGTAAAGGGCGTAGAGCTGCCAGATCGAATTTTACTTGAAGTTCGACGACAACCTTTAATTCGGAATTATGTTGTTTTAAAAAAAAAAGGAATATTTGAAATATATAAATGTTAAATTTATTTTCGTTTACTTAGGGTATTATGTTATATTTAATCACACAATCGTTGATTCATAATTACTCATTACACAATTTATACATTACATATTTTTATTTTTTTAATCGTGCCTTTCACATCTGGTAGCGCCAGGACGCAGCGCTGCCCACTCGCCAATGGAGCATGCTACATTGTGGTGAAGAAAACGCGAAAGTGCTAGTAAAAGAAGATAAAGTAATAAGAAGTTTTTATCCATCAATATGGGAGTTCCAGCATTCTTTCGCTGGTTGAGCCGGAAGTATCCGAGCGTAATCATAGAGTGCAACGAAAACAAGCAGGTGGATGCGGACACCGGCCGCAATATCTACGAGGACGCTACGTTGCCGAATCCAAACGGGGTAGAGTTCGACAATCTGTACCTGGACATGAACGGCATCATCCACCCGTGCACGCATCCGGAGGATAAGCCGGCACCGAAGAACGAGGACGAGATGATGGTGGCTATTTTTGACTGCATCGATCGATTGTTCGGCATAGTGCGGCCAAGAAAACTACTCTACATGGCCATTGATGGGGTGGCGCCGCGCGCCAAGATGAACCAGCAGCGGTCCCGTCGCTTCCGGGCGGCCAAGGAGACTACAGAGAAACGCCTGGAAATCGAGCGGATCAGGGAGGAGCTGCTCAGCCGCGGCTGTAAGCTGCCGCCCGAGAAGGAGAAGGGCGACCACTTCGACTCCAACTGCATCACGCCGGGCACACCCTTCATGGACCGGCTCAGCAAGTGCCTGCACTACTATGTCCACGACCGGCTGAACAACAACCCAGCCTGGAAGGGCATCAAGGTGATCCTCTCGGACGCCAATGTGCCGGGAGAGGGCGAGCACAAGATTATGGACTATATCCGCAAGCAGCGCGCCCAACCAGACCACGACCCCAACACCCAGCATGTACTATGCGGGGCCGATGCCGATCTCATTATGCTCGGGCTGGCTACACACGAGCCGAACTTCACCATCATTCGCGAGGAGTTCCTACCCAACAAGCCGCGTCCCTGTGACATCTGCAACCAGTTCGGCCACGAGATGGATAAGTGCGTGGGCCTGGGGGCCACGGCGCCAACAGGCGCCAACTTCAAGCCCGATGTTCCCATTGGTGCAGAGGTGAAGTTTATCTTTGTACGGTTGAGCGTTCTGCGGGAGTACCTGAAGCAGACGCTCGAGATGCCGAACCTCCCGTTCGAGTACAACTTTGAACGCGCCCTAGACGATTGGGTATTCATGTGTTTTTTTGTGGGCAACGACTTTCTGCCCCACTTGCCGAGCTTGGAGATTCGCGAGGGCGCCGTCGATCGACTGGTGGAGCTGTACAAAAAGTGTGTCTATAAGACAAGGGGATTTCTTACGGACTCAGGTGAAGTTAATCTGGACAGGGTGCAGCTAATCATGACTGATCTGGGCAATGCCGAGGACCAGATATTCAAGAACCGACAACGGCGCGAGCAGCAATTCAAGGCCAGGGACAAGATGCGTCGTCGGCAGGAGAGAAACCAGGACCACAAGGCACTGGACCAATCAGTGTTTGGTGCCACCGCCGTGGGGCAAAACAACCCGATATCGAACATTGCTAACTACAAGGAGGCAGCCTCAGCCCTCCGGCTGGGCAAGAGGACGAGTGACGAGGCTGGATTACAGGATGACGATGACGACGAAGAGGAGGAGGTCAACGACGAGGTCAGGCTGTGGGAGGATGGGTTTAAGGATCGCTACTACGAGTCCAAGTTCGATGTGGCGCCTGGAAACCAGCAGTTCCGCTACGCTGTGGCGCTACAGTACGTAAGGGGCCTGTGCTGGGTGCTGAAGTACTACTACCAGGGCTGCGCCTCGTGGAACTGGTATTTTCCGTACCATTATGCGCCCTTTGCCTCCGATTTCGTCAACATCCAAGGCCTCTCCACAGTTTTTGAGCGGGGCACCAAACCCTTCAACCCACTGGAGCAGCTGATGGGCGTCTTTCCGGCAGCCAGTAGCTCCCATGTGCCCGAACCATGGGCCCAACTTATGTCCAGTCCGGACTCACCAATCATTGACTTTTATCCTGAGGACTTCAAGATCGATTTGAATGGCAAGAAATTCGCCTGGCAGGGCGTGGCCCTTCTGCCTTTTGTCGATGAAAAGCGTCTCTTCAAAGCCCTTGTTCCGTACTACGATCAGCTTACCGGCGAGGAGGTGAGACGCAACAAGCGGGGCGACAATTATCTGTACATCAGTACTTCGAGTCCTCATTACAAGAAAGTCAAGAAAATAACAGAGAAGTCAACTGAGGATGATTGTAACGCAATCTCCTTCAGCGGAATGCGTGGCACTCTGGGCAAATCGGAACTGAACACTGCCATCAGCGGCTGCCTAAGGTCGCCGATATCTGGACTGCCGGATGTCAATGAGAACACGATTGTGACTACGACGTTCCGGGACCCTGAGTACGATGACGACTACATCTTTGAAGCGAAGCGACTGCCCAATGCCGTTGATCCTCCACAGGTGCTGCCCTCTGAGCAGGGACAGAAGCATCGTCCAGTCATCGGGTTCAATAGCCACTCGAACCGGGCCTATATACCGGACAGTGGACATCGCATGTTGAATGCCGGAATTCGAAATAGTTATATGCAAGGTGGCGCCGGTGGCGGAGGCGGAGGCGGAGGCGGAGCATACGGGCAAGGAGGAAGCGGCGGGCGGGGAGGACAGGGATATCAGAATAATAGTCGGAACTATAACTACAATTATAACCAGGGCGGTGGTGGGGGCTATCAAGGGAACTTTAATAACCGCCAGCAATACGGTCAAAATCCGAGATACCAACAAGACAATTCCAATCAGCAAAGGAACTTCAATAACTATAACAATGGCAGGAATAACAACTACCACCAAGGCGGTGGTAACTGGCAACAGCAGCAGCAGCAGCAGCAGCAAAATTATAAACGATTCTAATCATATAACAAACACGTATATGTAAGGGTAACATCATAATCCAAGTTCATTTACAGAATTAGTCTAAGAACAATGCAAAAATATCTTTTACAATTTTTAATCATACGAAATCAGCTACATTAATTTACACTCGACTTAAAATCTGTTTTTAGTATCTCAATTAAAAGTCAAATTATTTAATTCACTCCCTTTGTCCAAACAAAATAAAACAAGGTCAATTGCCAAGCATTACGCAACAATCATAGGCACATTTTCTGTTGAAATTAAGAATAAAATACTATTGAAGCACTTTGTGAACTGCGTTTAATAATGAGTTTACCTGCCAACGTCAAACAATGTCAAACGTCAACGTCAAACATCAATCAGCAAAGGTCAACCTGTCCGTTTTCAAATTTTTGAGCCCGTTCTTTTGCGCTATTTAAATATATTCAAATTTTGCCAAAAATATCAATAAATCTTTCAAAAACTGAATTTTCACTGCCACTAACTGAGCGTCAAGTAATTCGGTTTGGGTAGTTATTACACATTTATGTAATTCTCGTAAGCGATATCTATCACGAGTTTTAGATCAACAGAGCGGCACTTAGAGCAATATTTATAAAATTACCGACAGAACGGAATAAAAAAAAAGTTCACCATATGCAACTAGCTTTCGTTATATTTAACGAATAATTTCGTTTATCAGTTTCGCTTTCCATATGTAACACAATAAATAGTTTAATTTTGAAAACAATACTCATTTACAGGTGGGCGTTTATCTTAAACATCTACGAGGGGAGCTTCTAACTTAAGACAAAGGTGTGTTTTCTCTGCAAAGAAAATTTCACTGAGCTGTAAAAAATATAGATATTATATTAGCCATGCTTGTTACTTCACGAACTGTGACAATAATACGGGAATGGCGGGCGCACGATCGGCCGAAACGGCAACTTTAAATTATGGTACATATATCTTTAATATGATTAGTATATTAATTGTAACACAATGTGAGCTTAGAGTTCACGTTCTATTCGGAAGAGTTTGGCTATCGGTGTTCGCATCGCGATCTTATCAAACATTGCTGATAACATTCTTGTTGCGATCGGCCAGGCCCAGGCTATCGAACGGTGTGCGCATGCGTCGCGTGAAGGAGCGAAGGCATCGTTGACCTTCCAGACTATCTGGGTTGTTGTTCACCGCCAGGAGATTAACTGCAAACGAACCAAATTTGGTATTATTTGTAGGCAAAATTGAATATTTACAGTACAATAGGCTTAGCTGCCTCGAGAACTTTTGACGCAAATTGAAATTTTATTTTTTTATATACAATATGCTTGCTGCCTTGAGAACTTTTGACGCAAATTGAAATTGTATTATTTTTATTTGTATAAGAGTATTGAGGGAGCTATTGAGCGATTTAATAAAGTGTCGAAGCTGCTAAGCAATCAATACTGTACTTGTATAAAACGTATAAAACAAACGTAGTTATTACTGTTTTGTACAGGAACTTACCCCGTTGTTCAAGTGTTTTTATTTGTTTCTTTGCCTCTCTAAGCTTGTTCATCAGTATCTCGTTCCTGCGCTTCTCCACCGTAAGCTCTAGTCCTAGCTGAAGTTTACTTTTGGACTCCACAGAGCTTAAGATTCTGAAATACAGATAAAGCGTATTCTTGTTTATTCGTTTTTTTTTATCAGCAATTTACAACTTACGAATGACTGAATATGGAATGTGAGCTGGGTCTCTTCTCCGGATCTGGGTGCATCATCTGGGCGATTAGTTCGTTGAAATCCTTGCTCAGACTGGGCAGAATGGGAACCTCACCGTCTCGCAGCTTATGCCAGTCGGGACCATTTTTGGGCAGCGGACCGCCGCCGGCCGCCTCGTACAGTGTTATGCCCAGCGAAAATATGTCGGCCTTGAAAAGATTGGAGTAGTTCTCCTGAAGGATCTCTTTGGATAGGTATCGGCAGTCGCCCTCCTCCACATGCGGCTCCTTGACAGACGTCACATGGCCCAGGTCGCCAATCTTATATGTAACCAGGTTGTCTGAGTGTCGCAGCTCTTCGTAAACGCTGTCCATCCCATCATCGTCATCATTTTTGGTTTGCTGTTGCGACTGCACCTCAGCCAGCTTGTGTGCGTTCGGGTTCATAGTAGAGAATATGTTCTCCGGCTTGATATCCATATGCACCAGGTCATTAGAGTGTATGTAGCGAAGGCCCTCGATCACGTGCATAAGAACAATTTTAAGCTCGGCCTCCCCCAAGCAGTGATCCTGGATGCGCGCATGCAGGCTGCCGCCATCACAGAATTCGTTCTGTATCAGCATATGATCGTCCTCAGCCCAGGCGGAATAGTACCTAACCACATTGTCGTGCTTACCCAGAACGGCATGAGCCCAGACCTCGTTCAGAGCTCTTTTTCTGTACAAAGTAAAGTAAAGATGGTTGATTATACACTAAAAAAGCCCTGTGTCTAAAATACTTACTCAAAGGAGCTACCTGCCACCGGCTTTTTGCTCTTCTTGATCGCATAGATACAGCCGTCCAGCCGGTTGACGCACTGAAATACCACACCGAACTCGCCAACGCCAATTACGTTAACTTGCATAAACTCGCGCTTGAAGCGGCTAATGTTGGTGTCGTGCAGGGCGAGACGCTTAGGTGCCTGCTGGTGTATTTCGCGACCCGAGTCGCCCTCCGCATCCGCCGCATCCTCGTCGAAGGCGTCTGAGCTGAGCAAATACTTTTGCATGGCATTTACATTCAGGTTCTCGCGTCCGAATTGGGTGCGGCAACGCTTCTTATTGTGTGCCAGGAGGCCTGCCAATGAAAAAATATAGAATAAAAAAAATATAGTTTAATACAGTAATAGTTTGCTTTATTTGGTTAAAAATATGGTTAATAACTTGTAAATTTACCCTTTTTACTGCTGTCTACTTTAGGATAAGGTATTTACTATTTACTTTAACTCTTCAACTTTTCGTATTACTCTTAAAGTCGAAGGAAATCAAAACAAAAATTGTGACTTATAGAAGGGATCATCACAAGGGAAGAATAAGCTATTTGCAGTTTAAGAGAAGACTTACTGTCGGGTGTGAAGGGATTCACATTGGCCGTGTCCTGGACGGGAATGTTGCGGTTGTGCAGTGGCAAGGACCGCGGGCGCTCCGAGACCCGATAGAGCTCCTCGCGGGATGCATTCACGGCCGCCGCGGCTGCCGAGAGATGGTTGCGGCATTGAGTCGTTGACTTCTGCAGGATTGTTTTCGGTGTGGCTGGCGTGCTAAAAAGGCGCAAGGCTCGCACCTTCTGGCACGGCGGCGACATGGACACATCGCCGCTTCCGCCCTCCTCACCAACGGCCAGCTTCTTTTTCTGCTGCTGCTGCTGTTGCTGCGGACTGGCACCGTCGGGCTCGTCCTTGTCAAAGTCGTCGTCGGCAAAGCGTAACTTGCGCCGATTAAAGAGCTGCGGCGACGGTGAGCGCGATCGCAATTCGACGCTTGAATCAAGCGAGGTGACGCTCATCTCGTGGTCCGGTTGGCGAAATGCCATCGTTGCTGCTGTTATTGCCAACCGTTTGATTGGGATCCACTTCTTTCAAATTCGATAATACTCGGCAAACTCCACAAAATAGTTTTCAGTTGTTAAAAAAAAGGCAAAACAAAACACAAAACAAAATCAAACCGAAAGAATGCGATGACAATAATGTGACCGTATTCAGAGCACCGAAAAATAACAAACGACCAATATAAATGTACTAAAATATACCACTAAAGTGATCGCCGCTCCCAAGGTAGAATTTTACAAGGTGGTCTAGCGGCTATTAAAGTGGTCGGGTTTTGCTTCAGTGCTTTTGCTGCGGAGGAATTTTTAAAGTTTAAAGTTTGGTACTACCATAAGATAAATTTGCTTTCGAAAAGTTCCGAACAAAATTGCTATATATTTCGCTTGGGAACCAGTGTGACCAAATAGTTAAAAGAATATACGGAAAAAGGGTCCCACTGGTACGTATAGCCAGCTGTGACTTTTAAGCTAACGAAAGTGATGCTCAAAATCACATTAAAATGTCCTTTGTGAATTAAATTATTATGGGCATCGCCTTTACTGCACTTATTGACTTATCCCCGCGTTCTATATTCTTATTCTACTCTAAGCTCTTTTTTCTTGAAATTTCCCTCCATATTTGCTTTCGAAAGATATCAATTCATTTAAATTGCTTCAATACTAAAGCTGTTAATATTTTTGATTTCGGCAAGGCTTTTAACTTTTTCGCTCTCAACATTTATTTTATGTTACTACCCGTGAACGCGAAATCACAAAGTTCTTCTTACCCTTTTCTTTTGGTTTTTTTAAATGCCTTATCTTATGTTGGTACTAGACTTTTATTAAAAATTCAGATTAAGAAGTAAAGCAAGACTTGCAACTCAAAAACAAAGCAGAGTACCTTATATAATTATATTATGGCCGCACCGTAATGGATTTTATAATTGTCCCTTCTGCTGCCGCTAACAAATTCTATCCTTTTTAATTAATTTTAAATAAAAATTAATTAATTAATTAATTTCTTTATTATTAGTGAGTAATTTAGTGTTCAGTGCACTCTCTTTATTTGCAGGACATGCCAGATTTGCATAAGATTAATGCAGGCTACGTTTTATATTGAAAAGCCCAGCCCAGAGCCATCAGACCAAAGATTTAAATTTAACTGAAAAGACCCCCCAGTCGTTTGAAATTAAAATTTTTTTGGCATTTAATTTATTGATTGAATATTTGTGTGTATTTTAGTGTCAAGCGTACTTGCTATATAATTCAAACACACATCTCAAGAATCCATACATATGTATTTTTTTAATACTTAACTATGACATCAATGTACGAATATAATAATAATGCAGCTTCAAGACTTACTTATTATGAATATTGGAAATACACATCATACAGATTGGGAGTCGAAGAAATATCGAGTGTATTGTGAGTTGTATTGGTTGGGTGTGTGTTAATGTGTAGAATTGACATAAAAATGGTGGCGATGCTTTGTTGATTCCTGCACAATTTCGAGTATATAATTCCAGGTGTAGCAATAAAAATCCAAACGCAAATCAATTTACAAATAGCAAAATCTTGACTAGATCGAGAATCTGAGAAAATCCGCGGCTGCCGATCCATGTTGAACTCTCTTTCATTCCGTCAATGTCTAGGACCCTCCGAAGCGTTTTTTTTTATTTGTTCTGAATGTGCTTATTATTGTTTGCTGTTGTTGAAACAGAGGAATACCTAAAATATGCATATTCGCGAGTTCCACTATAAATTAAGACCCTTAACTAATATGGTTCTGGACAACTATGTAAACCCTAGAGATGGATACTGCATAAAAAAAGTATTTTTGGGGAATTTGTCTGTCTTGTTACATTGTGAGGTCTGGGTCTGGGAATGAGGGTAAGTCCAGTTGTCGCCCCACTTCGCCGATTCATCAGGAGTTGCAGCAGGTTCAGGCCCTCTTCTTCGTCGTCGTTGTCGTCGTGCGCCGGGCCCTGTCTGCATCCGTCCGGTGTCGCTAGTCTCTGGATACGGACCGTGAAGCGGACGAGTCACCGCGACGCCTGGGTGGCGGCGATCCACGACGCACTGCCGGCGACGCCGATCTTGAGCGGGAGCGTGATCGTGAACCCCTCACTCGGTCATCGTCATCGTCGTCGTAGCGCCGTTTTGGCGGAGGTGGCGAGTCCACGGCACCGCTGCCATTGCGCTCATGATCGCTGTAACGCGGCACAGAAGATCCGTTCTCGTCGCGTCCATTTGAGCGACCGGATCGGCGGCTCACCGAGGCGGCAGAGCGGCTGCGGGAGCGAGTGCCGGACTTGGAACGAGTGCGCCGACGACGGGATGTGCTGCGAGATCTACTGAACGAGTTGCTTCTGTAAAAAACACAATGTTAATTTAGAAATCGGTTTAATTATGGTGTAGTTAGAAAATTTAAATAATTGATTAATAAATATATTTTTTTCACCTTTCCCTAAATGTCATAAAACTTTTCATGTACTAGATTTTTGAAGCGTTCTCTTAAAAAATTGTAAAGTAAACTTAACAAGACAGGAAGCTAGCTTCGGCTCGCCAAAGTTTGTATACCCCTGCAGATTACAATTGGATCAACACCGAAATTAGAAACGAACGTACTGCGTTGCAAGCTTCTGGCTAAGTTTAAATTATACTGCAAGTATCTAAAAACTAATATGTATATAAAATATCAACTTTCAAGTTGCCAGCCAAGTTAATTTAAACATTTTGCTGTGGCATTAACTTGAAAAACAGTGTTTATTGGACATTTACTAAAGTTTATGTCCCATTGACAATAAATGAATAAAACGGAGCTTATTTAACCATTTCCCAAATTTTATTCAGCAACCTAATTTGCACATCACAAAAGTTTTTATTACAGACGCTCGTTTAAAAAGCACTCCTAATTTTTGTCTACTCAATGTTTGCCGCCTTTTTTCTTGTAGTGCTTTTGGCCATGTTTCTTGGAACCCTTCTCGCCGTGCTCCTTCTTTTCCTCGTAGCTGTCGCCGTGTTTGTGCCCCTTCTTATATTTCTTGTGATCCTCGTCGTGGTGTCCCTTCTTGTAGTGACCATGGTGCTTCTTGTGGCCCTTCTTTTTACCACCTTCGTGTTTCTCGCCTTTCTTGTGCTCGCCGTGTTCTTCGGCATGATGGTGGTGCTCCTTTCCGTACTTCTTGTGATGGCCACCCTTGTGCTCGTCATCATAGAATTTTTTCTCCTTAATGTATTCATCCTTGTTGAAATTTTTGTGATATTCAAGCTCCTTATGTCCCTTCTTGTGCTTCTTTTTGTGATGATGCTTTCCGCCCTTCTTGTGGGCACCATGTTCATGCTTTTCACCATGCTCGTGCTTCTCGTCATAGTGCTTTTTCTTCTTCGACCCCTTGTCGCCGTGGTGGTGTTCGTGATCCTCCAACTCGTGGTGTTTCTTCTCGTCCTCCTCCCACTCCTTGTGCTCCTTGTGACCGTGTTCTCCTTTGTGTTCTTCGGCACCAAATTTCTTCTTTTCAAACTTGTCGCCGCCTTCCTCCTCCTCCTCGGATGATGACCCTTTCTTTTTGGCCTCCGAGTAGGTCAGCAGCAGTCCCAGGACCAGCAAGAGCTTGAGATAGCTACCATGCATATCGCATTCTTTTCTCTGTCAACTGAACGGCAGGCAGTTGCAATTCCTTTTATATTATTCCGACCACAGATTGCCTAGGGTCTTGTGGCGACGTGATGCAAGCAAACCTCGGGAGCTGATGCAAAAATGTTCTGCTTCACTGGCTCCGCACACTATACCGCAATCAATCGAACTTCTTGCCACTTGGCGTGAGAGTGAGAGATTGGCCTCCAAAGTCATATGTTTTTTACTTTAGCGAGGTAAACTGTGAGCCTTTTATTGGGCTTAATTCTGCTGTTGCAAAGCATAGAATAAATTCTTTATAATCGAGAAATGAATCAACTTTTTTCAAGCGAATAAAATGTAGACGATAAGGGTTTCTTCACATAGAAAACAAGATATTCAACACAACCACTAAATCATAGGGGCTATATGATCCATAAAATGTGAAAAATTCAGAAATAACCGAGTTCATTGCTGCATTAAGTAGCTTAGATTTAAAATACTATTTGACTTTGCAATTATTACATTTTATTTCTAATGTACAACAAAAACTTTACTCTTGCTGATTATTATTATAAAATCCTATACTTTACAGTAAGGTAACCTAAAATGCTACGATTTAAGACCTAAAGCTACAGCCCATCGATATCAAGAAACTATTCCTGGTGCTTGGACTTTTTCTTTTTCTTGGCTGGCGTGGGCTCGTCTACAGACTCTGGTGCTGCCGCCTCCTCTGGGGCCTCCTCGTCCTTTTGCTTCTTCTTCTTCTTCTTTTTCTTCTCTGACTTTACTTCCGCCTCTCCATCCTCAGCGGCATCATCAACCTCTTCCTTAATTTCCTTCTTCACAGGCGTCTGCTCCGCCTCAGAGTGCTTTCGTTTCTTCACGTTCAAGGTGTTATCAGCCTCGGGTTGGTAGGTAAACACCTCGCTAGAATATCGAAATAAATTGAGTTAATAAAGGAAATAGTAAAAACTGGGCCTAAACATCAAAGGAATTTCGGTCAGACAGCCAAGGTTTATCGTCATTGTAATCAGATAAATGCGAAACCTTTTAGGTATCATCATTGGAAATCGGTTTTCTGTGTTGCATAATCTCTTGATTGAACCCACCTCTTGGATTGGTATTTCTCGAACTTGGCCTTTGCCTTGCCAGTACCCGAGAGCTTGCGCAAGTTTCCCTCCTCCAGCAGGCGAAGGCGTGACTCCAACTTCACCTTGTGCGCGGCTCCCAACTCGAAGGTGGCTTCCTCGCCAAAGGCATCAACTCGAGTGGCCAAAGACGCCTTGGCGGCCAGCGATCGCGACATCTTGCCCTTGTTTTTCTGGCTCGCCTGACCCACCAGCTGGGCGTGATAGATCAAACCGTACTTGGGTGTATCTTTCTTAGTCTTCAGAGCTCGGAAGAGCGCCTTCTCGGCACCCAGGATTTGTACTGTGGACGAGGGATGCTTGGCCAGGTTAATTAGCGAGCCAGCATGAGCAATCAGCCTAGCGCCCACTGTGTCTCCAACGAGGACTGTCAAATTGGGAGCCATGGCCATCATCCTGGCCTTGAGGTAGTCATACAAGTGTATGCGGTAATCGTTTATAGAGATGATCTCGTCGCACAGGCATTGGATATTCAGCACATCCTCCTCTGAGATTTCCGTGCCCATCGAGATCTCGGCTGCCTCCTTGACCTTCTCCTCCACGTCCTCAGGCAAAATGTCAGACAGATCGGCCGCCGACATGTTATCCCTGGTACCCACCAATTTAATCGTCTTCACAAAGGCAATGTTGTCGGTGATGATCTTGCCCAGCTCAGGAAAGTGCCAGCCGTACCATTCGCGGGCTCTCATCATGTAGTTGTTCAGCTCCTTGTCCAGATCGTCGAGCAAGCACTGTGCCTGCACGATCATAGTGTCAATCTTGTCAGGCGAGAACTTCAGCTTGTAACGCGACAGCGAGTGGGCGAGACCCAGGGCCATGGCAGTCATCTCACGTTTGGGCAGGCCGCCAAGAAGACTGTCCGCCTGCTGGCGGATGCAGCGCATCAGTTCCTGGACACCCGTATTGTACACACACTGTACAGACAGCTTGTCCTTGATGGCGGTGCCCAGTTTGGCATCCGCAACCAACAGTGACGACTGCACGTCGTCGACCAGCAGCTTTTTCAGAGTCTTCTTCAGCGGCTTCGCCACCTTGCCCTCCACCGCCGCCGTAGCAGCTGCCAGAGCCTCTGTGGTATCGTTGAATTTCTCAAAGTGCTTCAATTTCAACAATTTGTTGGCCTTTTCTGGGGTCTCGAACTCCAGGTACAAATTATCGACCTGTTCGAGCTTCTTTTCGTCCAGCAACTTGAAGATTGCGTAGCCCGCCGGCGTTTCGTAAAGCACAAACATTGTATCACGCTGTGCTCATTTAGTTCAAATTTTTACTTAAAAAACTCAGTAAAACTTAGCAACGAGCAGCAGACTTAACCTTCTTTTCCGTATGCCGCGTGTAAAAGAAAATTCCAAAATGAAGCGTGAGCACGTGTATGAGCGGCCGACAGCGTTGCCACCCGATTCGCGTTTAACAGCACATTTTCACAGATGTCAACAGAGCTGTTAACAAATTCACCACGAAGAGTAAAGCGCGCGGAAAGAAAACAGGGAATATGTCTCAACTACGTGGTACCCTATATCTACAAATTCGTACACAACATTCAAATATATCTATCAAGGGCTAGATATATAATTATAAGGAAAATGTAAAATTGTATTAAACAAGTATTTCTATTTAAAATTCTGCAATTGTTCGATTTTATGCGGATTAATCCAATTAACTAATTAATAACTGTTTATAATTTAAAGATTTTCGACGTTTGATACATTCCTTTTTTTATTTGTAAGGAATTTTAATTGGCATTTGAGTAATAAGATATACCCGAGTTTGCAGACAAGGGGTATTCAGACAGAGCACGTGTGCGTGCTGATATCGGACAACTGCGCATTACATTACTTTTCTGGCCTAACAGCACTCACTAACATACGCTCGGATGTTTGTTGCCAACAGTCCACCACGAAAACTGTCCAACTCCCCACTCTAAACAATTCAAAATTTTTGCATGGCACAGCTACACACACACACACCCTCATACAAATCTGTATGTATGCGATCTCGCCATGTTACAAAAAGGATGAATTTGGCAATGAATGAAAATGGAAATGGCGAACCACTTACCTGCGTCGCTGTCTGGCCTTGCGCTCGCGGCAGTGACGGGCGAAGTGCCCACGGCCTCCACACTCGTAGCACTTATCGTCTCCTCTGCCGCCGCCACCACCACCACCGCGGTCTCGTCCTCCGCCGCCGCCGCCCCCACCACCGCCTCCGCCTCCACCAGATCTGGCGTATTTTCCAGTGGACAGTTCCACCCGAGCACGGCGTCCGCACACTGTCCGGCCGTCCAATCCGCGCACGGCGTCCGCGGCGTCCCTGGCGCTCTCGAATTCCACGAATGCAAAGCCCGGTGGGTTGCGGGCGATCCAGACACTGCGCAGACTTCCGTACGCCCCGAACACGTACTCCAAGTCGTTCTTACGGGCATTGTTGCCCAGGTCGCCGACGTACACCTTTCTATCGCTCGGGTGGCGCGACATTCTGTTTATTCCGCTTTTCTCGGCTCGGCTTGGGCTTGGGGGGCTGCTGTGTTAATGTGGCAGCAGCGGCCTCTGCAGCGCAGAAAAAATCGATGAGGGTCGGTTATATTCACTTGCTACGCTTCCTCCGGAGCTTCTTCTATTCGACGCACTCTGGCGATCGCTTTTTTTCACTCGGGGCGAGCAGCAGTTGCAAATTTGTGTTTATTTTCTATTTTTTTGCAGCACAAAACTCATTTTACCGGGTAGCAAACAGAGGGACCCTGCGTGGGCTGTGCAGATATACCGTAGGTTTTTCAAAATATACCAACCTGCCAGAGCGAGCTAAAAAATACTACAATGAAAAACCCTTGGTATTTTACTGAAAATCTTGCGCGTGTCGTAAGGATCCAAGAGGTTGAAATGATACATTCAAATTATACACACAGCGTTGCAGATGAGCGGAAATGTTAAGAAAAAGATTCCACAGAAGAAGTTAGATGCTTTTTGAGCCTTTTACTATATATATAATTCCTTAAAACCAAAACCTTATAATTAAACTTATGAGCCGGTATATTGCTCGGCGCCCATCGGCGCAGAGTGGCTGCTATTTGCATGTACCAAAATGTTCTTTAGTATATATCGGCGCTTCCGATGGTATATCGCATCAACAGGGTGGCGGTCACACAGCATTAAACGTGGCGGCGATTTTTATCATATAAGTTAGGTTATATCGTATGCATCAAAATCATACAATTATTTATAAGCTAGTTTTTTAAGGAAAAAACACTTAAATTTAGTGAATTTGCAGTGCGAAATCTTTAAAAAACCACAGACGAACACTTGGCACAAACGGTAAGAATGGAAAGCAATTGAAAATCACATTTTACATAACAATTACGGGGCTTTAACAAAATGCCTGCCTTTCCAAAACGACTGAATACCTGACGCAGCTGCCATTGCTCGGTGTGGTTGTGGTAGTGTGTGTAGAGTAAAAAATGTTCGGCTCGTCTTGATTGTGGCACAGTAGCTCTTTGTTTTTTTCGCCAAGCGCTTGTGAGTTTGATCTGTGCAATTTTCGCCTGGGGCGAGCGTTTTTCCGTGCCAATTTCGGAACATTATTTCCACCCAACAAAGTGGAAAATTTCATATTTTCATACATACATACAAGAAATGCTATGTATAACACCACACCAACGCACACACACACACCAATGAAAATCGCTCGGTTCGGTCTGTCGGCGGCGGCCATTCGCGCACACACACACCCCCATGCCAACTCATGCACTCACACAAACGAACCAGATTGCGGTGCAAAATACAAAAATCATGCGAATTTTTTAAAATTGCGTAGTAGAAATCTTGGTTAATTTCGCTCCCTTTTACCCGGCACGTAAGCGAAAATGTAACAGAGGTAGCCCTGTGTGAACTGCTTTTCCGGTCTCAGCCCAACTATGTTCATAAACCAAATAAGCATACTTCATGCTTATAAAAATGAAAACTTCCAGTGAAATGTGTGTTTAGATTTCAGAAACATAAACTCAAAGGAAGACAACATATTTCTTTGTTGTAGCTTTTTTTTTCATCAGGCACGTCTTCCATTTTGTTTTTTTTTTTCTTCGTTGCTGTCGCCGCTGCTGCCTCATTCTGCCGTGGTGAATTTCCCACACACTCCGCCGATATTCATTCAGTTCGCTTCGCAGTCTGCGTACTACAAAAAAAAAAGAATAGCCCCCATCTGGTGAGACTCCGCAGAAGTGTTTGTTTTTTGACGGAATTAACATTTCCTTTGGCCTGCATTGCGAGGGGGCATTGCTTTTTGGTACGTTTCTTTTCGCCATCAATTCGCTTTCACGTCGCACATGGCGTTGCCACATGTCTTCACTTGCTGCCAATGTAACAATGTCTGCGCGACACGAAGGTTGCTGTTAGTGAATAAAATACGAATTAACAAACACGGGAGTGCAATTAATAGCGGACTCCGAAATTTTGCAAGACGTTTGTGCTGGTCGCATTTTCGAACAACTCAAGTCATCCGGCAATCCCGCAGTAAATGGCGCGCAAATGTGGTGAACCGGCGGCTCTCTTTTCACCTTGGAATAAGTTCGTTGTTCTCATTGACAGGCGTCATGTGTTTGTGTGTGTCGGAAGAGCTGAGGCTGGGGCATGCTGCAACAACAAAGCCTCTCGTGACGCAGCGAAAAGAAAACAATACTTTCACGTAGCCGTGTAAAAGCGGGTGAAGAAGACGAGCTGCTTAGAAGCGGAGCGAGCGGAGCATTGCGAACAAGCGAACAAACTTGTGAACGTGTACAAAAAGCAGTTAGACGGCAAAAATCACATAGATACTGGTGTCCAATGCCCATCTTGTTTGTGTGTGTGTACCGGCCGGTTGCTTTTGCTGCCTACCTGTGCCTTTCATAATTATCTGTGCCTATTTCGCTGGCTCTCTTTCTTTCGCCCCGGTGTGTGTGCCTATGTGCCTGTGTCCCTCGTTTTTGTCATCTGACAATTCCTACCACATTCTCCATACATACATAAGTCAAGATCAGTTCTTCAGTTTTGATTAACAAGATTTCTATTTTATTCTATCTTTATATCTTTCCATGTGTCTACTACAAACAACAACATCATCGATAATGTGTAGAAAGTTACGTGTGAACGTCGTGGCTTTTGTTTAATTGTTTTGAACGGAAAAGAACTTTGGCAACGTTAAAACCAACCTATAAGATAAATAAGAACACCAGCAACAACAACGGCAACAGTGTAAAAAATTCTATAAGTGCAAAAAAAAAAAACCAACACAACACAAGTTAATTTATTTTGCACACCGGGTTAAGAAAAAAGCGGCAAGATTACGTCAATTATTGAAAACCTACCCGGCGCCATAGCTCACAACCACAACCAGAATAACATCATGGAGGAAGACGAGAGGGGCAAATTGTTTGTGGGCGGCCTATCCTGGGAGACGACGCAGGAGAATTTGTCGCGCTACTTCTGCCGCTTCGGCGACATCATCGACTGTGTGGTGATGAAGAACAACGAGAGCGGCAGGTCGCGTGGCTTCGGCTTTGTCACCTTCGCCGATCCCACCAACGTCAACCATGTGCTGCAGAATGGACCGCACACGCTGGACGGCCGCACCATTGACCCAAAGCCTTGCAATCCGCGCACGCTGCAGAAGCCGAAGAAGGGCGGTGGCTACAAGGTCTTTCTTGGTGGCTTGCCTTCGAATGTCACCGAGACGGATCTGCGCACCTTCTTTGGGCGCTATGGTAAGGTCACCGAGGTGGTGATCATGTACGACCAGGAGAAGAAAAAGTCGCGCGGTTTCGGGTTCCTCTCCTTTGAAGAGGAATCGTCCGTGGAGCATGTGACCAACGAGCGCTACATTAATTTAAATGGCAAGCAGGTGCGTGACCGCCGATCCGGTAACCCAATTATTTGTATATTACTTTATATAAACTTTTAGTTCTTAATTTTTTTAATATTGAACGCCTGCTTTACCCCTACTTTACCTAAATCTTGAGGTTCTTGGGTTAATATCGTTGTTTAATAGCTATTTAAGTTTGCCACCTAAAATATCCACTAATAAAGTTTGTTTTTTCCGCTCTGGATAGGTTGAGATCAAGAAGGCCGAGCCTCGGGACGGATCTGGCGGGCAGAACTCCAACAACAGTACTGTGGGCGGCGCCTATGGCAAGTTGGGCAACGAATGCAGCCACTGGGGACCGCACCATGCTCCGATCAACATGATGCAGGGCCAGAATGGTCAGATGGGCGGACCACCGCTCAACATGCCCATTGGTGCACCGAACATGATGCCCGGCTACCAGGGCTGGGGCACGTCACCGCAGCAGCAGCAGTACGGCTACGGAAATAGCGGACCCGGCTCATACCAGGGCTGGGGTGCTCCACCCGGTCCCCAGGGACCTCCGCCGCAGTGGTCGAACTACGCCGGACCGCAACAGACGCAGGGCTATGGTGGCTACGACATGTACAACTCTACGTCCACCGGTGCCCCTTCGGGACCATCGGGCGGCGGTAGCTGGAACTCGTGGAACATGCCTCCCAACTCGGCCGGACCCACCGGAGCACCGGGAGCTGGAGCAGGCACTGCTACGGACATGTACTCGCGGGCCCAGACTTGGGCAGCGGGCGGTCCATCGACCACCGGACCTGTAGGCGGCATGCCACGCACCGGGCCTGGTAACTCGGCCTCGAAGTCTGGTTCCGAGTACGACTATGGCGGCTATGGTTCTGGTTACGACTACGACTATAGCAACTACGTGAAGCAGGAGGGCGCCTCCAATTATGGAGCTGGACCGCGGTCAGCGTATGGCAACGACAGCTCCACGCAGCCGCCTTACGCCACTTCGCAGGCTGTCTAAGGAGGCGGAAAAGCATTGGGAGATGGAGGAGGATGCTGTGGAGATGGCGAAGGAGTAGGAGTTGGAACCGGAGCAAGAGAGCAGAATGATGTCGTCGTCGGCGAATGATGAAGACAGAAAAGATGGTGGTAATTGTAAGCTAAAGCGTCGTCTGTTCGTTTTTATTTCAGATCAGATCAGTTGTTGAAATTAATATTTAAAAACTCTTGTACAACTATTATTTAAAGCGAAACCAATTTAACAACACGAATGAATACCTAGCGACAAGTCAGATTTATAGATATATATATACATGTATGTTCTATATAGCAATGAGTATGTAATAATAGGCAAAACCATCAGCACACAACACCAACAACAACCATTATTCAGACAAGAGAACCCAATTTATTTCATGCGCCCCCCTCCCACACACACACAAACACCATACAAAAACCTACCTAAACACACCTGTCAGCCAAGCAACTAACAAGAACTACTACACCCAACTATACTAAAACTATACCCGTAGGCTCATACGATACACAAGGCATCAACAACAAAACCAACAAAATAGAAAGTGAAGATTTAAACGTAATGATTTACAAGTATAAAGTTTAGCTAATTAGCCCCAAGAGAAGATCAAGATAAAAGAGTGGGAGTGCGAGTGCGAGGAGAACCAACACAACAAGAACCACACAACCAAGAAAATTAAAACTTATATAATTTTATTAAAAAACAAAAAGTACACAAGTAAAGAAAGATCGATTCCCCTTAATTACTAAAATTAGTAAATATACAAATTCGAAATTGTACATTTTAAAGCAAAAATCTGAGGCCGACGTTCCTCCGACCTCCTCCTTCTCCCGCCTTTGTATTACCGAGTCTTTGGCGACAAGGTTTAGAGAGTGTTTGGAATTGCCCGACAAAATGATAATAATGGTGGTTCCGCGAACCCAACGCTTGCCTTAGCCTTTGACTCACTGACAGAAGACAACGGCCTGCCTTTTTGTGCGAATCTTGTTGCGGCGATGGGTGCGGGGGGTGGGAGTAGGAGTAGGGAGAGTGAGAATGTGATGGTTGAAGTAGGGCGGAGGAACTGCTGGCATGGGAAAGATTATACGTTACAAAATTAAAAATTTACCATTTAAAGTAAACAAAACGAAAAAACTAGCTAAAAGTTAAACTACATATATAAAGAAACCTAATTGATAAGCGTACGTCGTCGTTTACATCTAAGCGAAAGTTGAACTTGAAACTAGAATTATATAGTGCGTTGGATTTATTATTTAAAGTTAGAGAGAGCGAGCAGTGAGGATGATAAAAAGAAGCCAAGCAGCATACTGATGATGATAATGATTGATTATAATGGATACGGAAACCAGCAAAAACCACAAAAAATACGAAACACACTCTTAACAAGTAAACATAAAACTATATACATACTTATATACAATATATATATATATATATTTAACGAGTATATACAACAAAGGAAACAAAAACGACAAAAAGAGTAAAAAAAGAGCAAAAGGAAACGTACATTTAAAGCTAAAGTTAAAGTAAAACATAACGAGTAAAAGTAAACGTAAAAAGTAATCAGGGGAAGCAGGCCGAGAGAATATGACAGGAAGTTATACAAGATACGATGCTTAGAGTTGCGTTGCACATTTTTCTTTCAAACTTTCATCGTTTGCCAAGCAGACGGAAGCAACAACAGCAGGAACAACAAATCTAGCGCGACAGCCAACATCAGTCAACAACAACAACTAGAACAAAAGTAACATCAACACGCACACCCAACACCCACACCTAATCCCACATTCGATAGGCAACAACTACAATCAGAAAGAACCACAGATCAGAAGCGCGATTGACAGACAGACAGAGAGGAAGAAGAAAAGGATGAGAATTGCAAAAAAATAAGAGCAAGCAGCAGAAAATCTTTAATTGATTATAAATATAACATATATATTATATATCTTTAATTACTTATACAATATTTACTCTTAACTACTCTGCGCGCTCACCAAAAACAAAAACAAAAAACCGAGCGTGCACTGTGTGTAAAACATGATGAAAGTAAACTATTTTAATGATGATTATATATGATTGCGATTTTACAATTTATTATTACAAAAAGATGAAAAAAAACAAAAAACAAAATGAGAAACATACATATTATATGCTAATACATTTACCATACACACATATATATTATAAAAACAAATATGAAGTAATTTTTTCTATTAAAATACCATACACTAATTTTTAATTTGTTTATTTTTACAACAAATCAATTTACAATACATACATTTAATTACAATATACAATAACAATACTTTACTTTACTTTATTTTTCGGTGATTTATTGCTTAGTGTTCTTCGTATAATTTTTACTCTACAAAACAAATAATCCTAAAGATACAAATTCCTAATTTAATTTCGTTTAAATTACACTACAAATATGCTTACATTTTATATGACTAATTATTATACAATTTTTTAGAAAAAAACAAAACAAACAAACGCAAAACAAAGCAAGTAAAAATGAGTAAAGTAAAACGTGTGTGAAAAGCAACGTTTCGATTTTTGAAAAAAAAAAAAAACAATGATTCTTTTTCGTAAATCTGTATCTGTACCACCACCAGTCTGTAACTGTATCTGTGTGCGTGACTGTATGTGATTCTATGCGTCCGTTTTTGGCTAGTGTTGTCTTCGAAATGATCAAGATCATCCGGGCGGCGGGTGGCGTGAAAAGAGAGGACTTGGAGAAATAAGGGAAGTACCGATGGATCCACGGATCATAACTTAATATAACAGCTTCAGAGCTAAGGAGTTCGAAAATATATCTGTGTTTCTGCCACATCACCTGCCACCTCTTTTACAGCAGATGATTGAGCATCATGCATCATGCAGAGATCATTGCAACACCCTTTATGATCTGCTGAGCGATAGAAACATAAAATAAGAACCACGGCGGCAATTTTAAGTAATTGCAAGCAAGCAAACCAACCTGATGTAATTTAATAAGATCAAATTTATTATTTTCTCATTATTATGTGGCTAACATTAATATTTTTTCCGTTCTGTTTCATTCTGAAACAAGTTGGCACACAACTACCACTTACTAAACTGAAGTTTAAAGTAAAGTTAAAATAAAGTAATTCGAGACTTGTAATTATTTAGAAGACATAACACACTGACTGTTAATTGTAAAACAAGTTCATTTCGAAATCGTTTATTTACAAAATTAAAATACAGAATAAATCTTTTTAATTAACCTGAACGTAAAAAACCTATTAAAAATTAAAAAAAAAAAAAACCATACAATATATGCATCGTAAACGTAATAAACAACAAGAATATATATATATATATGAATTACACTACTACATACAACTATTATATACTATATACATATAATTATAACATATAACGATTTAACGGTAAAATAAATTTAAATATTGTATTAAACAAAGAGTTGCACTTTCAACAAGCTTGAAACGAGACGACGATGAAAAACAAGAACATTTCAAATTTAAGTGTACACCACACATACACCACACACTTACACCCTGATAACTGTTGTAAGAAAATGTCCAAGAAAGTGCAGCGGAGATCGGAAGGCGGCACCTAAGGAGGAGTGACGACTAAAAAATCAGACTGTTTCGTTTGTTTTTTGGTTACCAATTGATGTCATTTTGTGTATATGGCTTTTGTTTCTTCATTTGTCGGTTTTATCGGACAATTGATCGAGAGCTATCAGGAAGCTGTTAATTGTGTATCGGTACTCATTTGATTTACATTCTTGACGGCTCATCAATACTTGCGTTTGTCTTTTTATTGTTGAGTTGATTTTAATCGGATTGGATATCTGCATACGGAATATAGAAAACAATAATCTAAGGGTTACATGTATTATTTAATATAACTGATAAGCTAACCATACGAACGATCGATCGATGCGCCAAATGCAAGCCCAAAAACCAATGATGAGAGTGCGTTGCTGTAAACATATTGTATAGCTCTACATATAGCTCTAGGAGACACGGGAGAGAAAGGGATGTAAACAAAGATTAAACTTATCAAAGCTTTTCCGGTCTATGTAGTTCTTACAATTAAGTTCTCTCGAATTTGTTTACGAAAAAATCGAATTGGAAATGTCGACTGGTTACCCATATATGTAGTTAAGCTAAGAACAACTGACACACTCGGATCCTTTTCTAACTATATGCTAGAATACTAGAATTTTAAATGCGTTTTTTTCACCCCCAACCCCATTTCTAGCCCCTCCTCATCATGAGAGTTGTTGTTTTTATGCAAAGGAAAAAAGTACTCTTAGCCATTAAAGACTAGAATGATTTGAAATAAGATGAGATTTAACAGAGATATCTAAGCTAAATTCCTAAGACAAAACGATTCCACCTAAGACACCTTTTTGTAATGACTAAATTTTTATAGGGCCAAGGCGGCGGAGTGTTGGAACAACATCATAATAAATAAACGATAATGAGAAACAAATAAGATTAAAGATCAAGTGGCATGTATTTCTACTTATTATGTTTGTCTTATTTATTAATTTACTTTTCTTTGTTTGCAAAAATATTAGCGATAGGTTCCCATTGGGTTTGTCTAGGAAATGTCAGATCAAGTTGAATTAATGATTGTTAACGCCTGCAAGTTAATCGACAAATTACGTATTATTAATATTGAACGACAGCAGCAACATCCATTTTTAAAGCCCGACTTTCGTATGTTCGTTATTAAGTAAACCAAATTCGAATAGAGGTCTGTATTGATGTATATGGTAATTTTAAAAATGTAACAAAGGCAGAGGAGATATAGTGAACCAAAACTTATTTGTATGTAGTTAATAATAAAACACTATCATTAAATAACAAATAGACAAAAATACGGAAAAATACAGAAAAAAAAGAGGAAAAATATGCAAAAATAACCAACAAAAAACAAAATTGAGACTGTAAATGAAAGGCAACAACATAATGATGGAGCTGTTTAGGTCGAGGCGGAGAAGTTGGCTTAAACACACGATACTATACAACTCTCGCAACTCGAACAAAACACTGATAAATAAATAGGCTACCAGCATAAGTTCGTATAAGGATTTCGTTTAAACCGAAAATTGTAATCAACTTGACTTTTATTTCAGTTTTTTGTCCCTAGCTTATTCTCTGTACATTATGGCAAGGCAAGTACTATGTATGTAGTATTGGTTTGACCCCCAATTTAATTTTGAGATGAGTGTAAACTGAACATTAAGTATTCAATATCAACAACAAAACAAAAGCCGCGCAAGAATAACGAAACCGAATCTAAAAGATAAAGATTTAAGCATTTTGTAAGCCAAACAAACACAGAAAACTTTCGATGAATTTGAATTTTTTACCGAAACGACGAAACTAAGGAACTGGAATCTTAAACTGATACTGAAAGCGATGTTAGATAACTAACGAGAAACACATAGCAACCTCCTACACCTGCATATACATACATACATATAGGACTTACTTGTAAACCAGATTGTAACGATTTTAGGCATATAAGTGTTGCGACTTGGAAACCCGAATTGAAGGCCAAGTATTGTCCCTTTCAGGCATTCGATTTTTTTTTTGTTTTTTGAAATAATTTCATAGACTTTTCTACGCGTACTTTTAGATCGATCGAGTTAGTGAGCGAGGTAAATAGGGGCTTAACGTTAGCAGCTGAGTTCAGGGTTGAGAGCTAAGAGGATACCGTGGTACAGTGCTTAAGAATTAACATTGAGGACAGGATTTACTTAACTTAACTTAACTATACAAACATAGATACAAGGACATACATGCAAGAGAAAAAGAGTAAAACAAAACACGGAACAAGAAAAACTTGAATGGGAAATACATACATGGAGCGTTGCAAGATTTTAGTTTACGGTAAACTTAAAGAAATTTTTTACAATGTATTTATACATACCTAAATTTAAATTTTAAATTAATTCTTTAATGTAATACGAACACAGTGCCTAAGTAATATCAAAACAAAAAATCGAAAATAAAATGAAAATAAGGATTTACATAAAACAAACAAAACGAGATTAAGAAGCGCAAGTAAGTACATTGTTACTAAAAATGGTAAAACAAAGAGAAAATAATCGAACAACTTTTAAGACCGCAGAGTAACATTCGAGCGACAGAAATTCAAACAGGATAAAAATAAGCCAATAAACAAAACCATTTGCATACCAATTTATAAAAAACTCATGCAAAAATTAAAAACTAAAACACACTCTAATAAGAACAAGAAGGGGAAAACGGAAGCTGAATACTGGGAAAACTGAACAGAAATTAATCCCAAAAATCGTTTTAAATTGTATAAATGTTATTCAAACAAATATGAATCACAAAAAAAAATTAATACACTACTGGATTGCCGTACAACCTACATTTATCCTCCAATTCCAATTCCTTCCTCGACACACCTACACGGCTACCACATTACTTGATATTACTTATCTGAACATGCCACGTACTTGAAATGACATCAAATTGCAACACATTATACATGTTTGTTTGCATATTGGATTGATTTATTATTTAGAATGAATGGTCAAATGAAAACCCCATAACAATTGTTCTATAAATTACATTTTTCTTATGTTCAATTCATATTAAAAAGAAATATATACAAATCCAAAAAATATGGAACAACAAAGACATTACACATTATGAAAATATGTTGAACAAACGAAAAATTAATGTAGTGTGTAAAAAAACAGAAAAAAAGAAAAAATATGGAAGTAAAACAAGTTTTAAGCAAAACAAAAAATACTTTGAATATATACATAAATTGCAAGTAAATAGAATAAATGTCACTCACTCTTTTTATTTAACTTTTGTATTTGCTCGATTATTCCTGGGATTTATATAGTTCGTTTGACCTAAGAGCAGGTCTAAGGCCAGCCCAAAAATTACGTCGGAAAAATCGTAAGCTGTTGTTCTTTTTACGACCGTATTAAAACAAGGAGTATATTCAAGTACTGGAATCGTACCCTCTCCGTTTCGTATAGAATTTTGAACTTTTTTCTATAGGTGATATTTTTGGAAAAACCCCGAGTTTTGAACCATAGATGTGAGGTTATACAAACAATTTACAATTTTAATTTAAATAACTCATAAATTATAACAAAAGAAATCAGAAAAAAAAACTAAAACCAAAATATATATAAGGGCTGTTTTTTTAATGGCAATTTCTCATGGCGTTCATAAGGAAATTCCTGGGAATAGATCAAAAATAGATTTACCACATTATTTACCCCTCCGTGTTTACAGGACCAAAAGATTTCAGAGGAAGGGCCAAAATAAACAGAAACGAAGTGGAGAGCAGGTTATGTTCTTGCAAAGGAGGGACATTTCATTCTCTATACGATATAAATAAACTATTCGGGCAGTTGTAGAATTTGTTGTCAAAAAATGTGGTAAATTTTCTCGAAATTTGAAGTATGCTGGAACTCGTGATGCTTTTCCTTCTCAGTTCGGTATCCTTTTTCTTTGCACAGCTGGAGAGACCAACCACATTTTGGGGATTCAAAGATGCTGCATGCCCAATCGTCATGGGCTTACTTTCCACTGGGATTATTTACAAAAACGTTTGTGTCTCTAATTCGGATATCCCTAATAAATTTTCGATTTTATAGAAATAGAGAAAGAGAAGGACGACGGCTATACTGATGACTTTATTTCGGCTGAGAGAGCGTTTAAATTAAAAATGTTGTAAAATATTTGAAGTAACGAATAAATACATATGATGATGTTAATGCGCATGGGTACAATTTGTGAGGAGCAAACGAACGCCTACATCTACAGATTAGAATGAATCCTATGAGATTGAAAACTATGCTCCGATCGATGATGACTACTTGGCTACGCGTCGTCTTGTTGTTGGTGTGGTGGGTACTCCTCCGCCGCTGGGTGGTTTTGGGATCTATAAAGGGGATTTCAAAAATATTATCATATTCGGAGAAATCAAAGTCAAGCTATTGCTCACAGAACGTATCGGTCTCGGTGTAAGAGAGTTGGCAGGTGGTGGCTCGCGAGGCTGTGGTCCATCCGGATGTCCCACGACCGTAACGGCCACGGGTCTCTGCTCGGATCCAGCTCGTTCCATGCTCTCGCTGCGTGAATTAGAGCCGGACCGCTTGAACATCCCGGATAGTCGGCCACGTAGGTCCTTCTTGCTCGACCTCAAGTCACTGGCAACGCTGATATCTGAATCAGATCCTTGAATCTGTAACAGGTATAGTATATTCAGTTAAAACCATGCCAGCCTTGCGTTAGCTTCTTGCCCTTACTGATATTTCACTCTCGGAATTGCGACTGCTCTTGGTCAGGCTGCGCAGCTTGCCCATAATGCCCTTTTTCTTTTTGCGAGGTCCCCGGGGTATATCGCTTTGAGTAGATCCACCTGATAAACGCGAATCAAGTCGTGAATCCAAACTGGAATCTCGGACCAGGCCGCCTAGCTCCGAGTCAATAGATTGCATTGAAGACACACTGCCATCGTCCTGGCGCCAAATGTTCTGGAAAGGAGGAAGGAAATTAAGTCATTGTTAAACCAATCTAGGATGTATCTCACCTGGTCCCTCTGTATGGAGTGATCCAACGATAGGCTCTTTCGAATCAAGCTGCCATTATTGGACGAGTTCCGGGACACGCGATTACCGCCCCGCTGTGAGCCCGCTGCACTGGCCACGGAGCTAGTGCTGCCGTGGTGATCATTCTCCTGCGAGGCAGCTCGTCGCAAATTTCCGCGTCGAATTCGGCTCCTCTCCTGTTCGTCTTCGTTTAGCCTCTGGAACTTGCGCAACTCCTCGGAGGCCTCAGCCAGTCGCGCCAGGACACTGGTGATTTGTGAGCTGCTAAGCGTGGGCGAAGGCGATCGACTGCGCCGCACATCCGGCTGTTCGGGACGCAGGTTCTTATCGTAGCTGCTACGCGCGGAACCGCCGCTGCCTACAATTTTTAGGTCAGGCGCGATCTTCACCAGTTCGTCGACTGTCTGTAAAAGAGCCCCCACCTTGCGGTCGCCCCCATCCGCCTCCATGCGTCGCTTGATCAGCTCCTTTTCGTAGCGTTCACGCTGAGAAAGAAAACGATTAGTTAAAGGTATATTTTAGTGAGCCCACTGATCTCCTCACCTCGCGCCTTAACTTTTCATTGGAGGTACGCAGCTTGGCATGGACATCGCGCAGCTCCAACAGATCGCACTGGAGCTCGGCAATCTTTTTGCGTCCCTCCTCCATTTCCTCCTCGGTGGCTCGCTTGATTTGGTCCAGCTTTCGCTTAGACTCTAGCCGTTCCTTGTCCCGCTCGCGTTCTACTTCAAAGAGGGTCTGGCGCAGGTCTCGGGCCAGTGTGGAGGTCTCTTGCAGCAGACGCTGCTGATCCTCCCGCTCCTTCTGCCAGGACAACTCCAACTTGGTCTTCATGCCCGGCAACTTAGTGCTGCCCGATCCGATGACGCGTTCCTCTTCGAACTCGTTCAGCTTTGATTGCATCTCGGAAATTTTGATCTCGTTGGCACTGCGCTCGGAGACGAGTTCGGTCTTGATCTTGCTGGACTCTAGCCGGGACTCAACCAACTGATCCTCCAGATGACCAATCTGCAAATCGGGCGCCAATTCATTTTTGTAATTTTCGACGGTAAAGTCGTCAACTCTGTGAACTCACCTGCTGTTCCAAGTATGCGATCTTGCTCTTGTCGTCGTCATCGCTACTGTGCATAGAGCCACGACTTTGTCTGCCCGTGTTGTTGGCCTTTAGATCCCCGATCTTCTTCTGTGCCACTTCCAGCATTTGCTTAAAGGCATCGCGATCTTTCTTGAAGCGTTCACATTGGCGCTATAGCAGATTGTCATTGTAAAAAATGGGTTATCTTGGGTAGCCTACTGATTTTTCGTTACCTGCATTGAGTTCAGTTCTCCGCTGAGGTTCTTCACCTGCTGCTCGTACCGCAGTCGAGTGGTAGCAACCTCGGACTTCATCTGTAGCTCGGTGTTTTGTAATCTGAGTTGGGAGAATGAATGTATAATATAAATGAAGGACAAATCGGAAAGAAGGTAGTCATATATAACATAATGAACAATTTACATAACGTCATACGAATAATAGCATCGAACTTATTCATTGTATTCATTGAATATCAAATTTCAGGTACTCTGAACTATTTAAAAAAACTTGAATACTTTTCCAAGACTCGTAACTAGCAAAGATCCTAGTTCTAGTTGTACTATTAAAATAGTTGTAACTCTACTTACTGTTCCTTCAGCTCCCTGATCTCAGCATCTCGTCTCGCTCCATGGCCGTTCAACGATAGCTGAGCCTGCTCAATCCGGTTGTAATCGCTCAATTTGCCGTTGAGATCGTCGTTATCCTTACGTAGCTGGAAGACCAGGTCGATGTTCATCTCGTTCTCTCGGCGGAGCCGTTCGTACTCGTGCTCCTTCTCCGACAGCTTGTTCTTAAGAACTGTGCGCTCGTATTCGCCCCCATTGCCATTGGAACTCTTTAGCGCCTTGGCCTGCAGGTCGGCGATCTTCTTCTGGGCCTCGCTTAACTTACGAGCCATGTCGGTCCGCTCGATTCGGATGGTGTCCATCTCGGAGATCTTCTGCCTGTTGGCGTTCAGCTCGGCCTGGAGGCTCTGCTTCTCGGTGGTGAGTTGGGCCCGCATCAGGATAGTTTCCTCAGAGAGTTTCTCCCAGAGATTGTTGAGGTCCTCGTATCGCTTTTGCTCCGAACTTAGAGAGGATTGGATCTCCTCCACTTGCTTCTTCAGATCCTGCACCTGCTTGCTGTCCGACTTGCTGGCCTTGGCCTTGAGATCCTTGATTTCCTTCTCAAAGCCGGACTTGCTTTTATCGGCTGCCTTCTTGGCACTGAGTAGATCGGCATCCAGTTGGGTGATCTTGGCCTCCAGCTTCTCCTTCTCTTTGCCTTGCTTTTCCAAATCCTTCTCAAGGCCCAACAGCCGCTCCTTCTCCCGCTTGCTCTGCGTCTCCAAACTGGACTTGTTCACCTCGGTCTGCTTTAATTGAGCGTCCTGCTTTTTGCACTTCTCCTCCAAATCTTTAAGCTTTGAGTTTAATTTCTTGGCGTCCTCATCGCTGCGCTTGAGCTTCTGCTCCAGTTCGCTGACCTTGCTGCTTGTGCCATTGAGAAGTTTCAAACGCTGGACGTCACCCTCGGCCAGGGCCAGCTTTTGTTTATATTTCTGTACCTCCTCCTCAAGACTGCCCTTGGCCGTTTGAAGAGCGTTGAGCTGATCGGTTCCACTGGAGCTGATCATTACCCGCATCTCGCTGATTTCGTCCTCCAGTTCCTCGACCCATTTCTTGAGATGACTCTTGGGCGTCAGATCGTTGACCCTTTTGGCGGTGCGAGCGGGCAGCTTGGCATCCGCTTCCAACTGCATCCGCTTGAGGCGAGCAGTCAGCTCATCCCTTTCCCGCTGGGCCACTGCCAAAGACTCCTTCATCTTCGCGTCTACCTCGCCGTTCCTTTCGCCAGCCTTGCGCAGCGCCAGAAGGCGCTTATTCTCCTTAACCAACTTTTCGTTCTCGGTTTCGAGTGTGCTCAATCTGCCGAGCTTTTCCTTGAGCGACTCCGCAGCCTGCTCCTTCTCCTGCAGCGTCTTTCGCAGAAGCCCCAGCTCCTCGTTGAGGGTTTTCAGTTTCTTTTCGGCTGCACTCGAGGACGTACCGAAACTGATCAGCGAGCTCTTACTGCCACTTGAGCTGGAATTGTCCTGTCGCAATTTGGTTTGAAGTTCACGTACATATTTCTTGGACTCGGCATTCTCCTTCTCTAGATCCTCAACCTTAAGGCGCAGTATGGAGGCCTCCTGCTCGTTCAGCTCCAGTAGAATTCTCAGCTCGGCTGGGTCATCCTCGTCGGAGATTCCCTCGTCGCGATCGGCCTGGACCTCGGGAGCGAGACGGTGAGGGTGCGGAGTGGGACTCAGCTTACGACCTGGGAACACGATACAATATTTTAATACAGGTGCCACAGAATTTTTTGGAGAAAATTATTTCGAATTCGAGATGTAGGTGGCATAAGTTAGTTTAGTTAATTATCAACAAAATGAGAAAAAGTCGGATACTACGGGTTGTTTCAATTAGTTACTATTGTTATTCAAAATGAGCAGCCTCAAAAAAATGGCAAATTACTGTATCATATCTTTCATTAATAAGCGCATGGAAAATTACGTTAGTTGGTTAAAAGAGTACATTGTCTTCAGTTAATGAAGAGAAAAAACAGTGAGTCACTTTTGTTTATAAGAACAGTCTGTGACCACAGCTTAAATGAATGATCATTAAAATCCACGGTTTTCATATTACTCATTAATTTCATAATTAACTAGCTGACATATTATTGTATTATTCATTTCCAAGATGAGAATTAAACCGTGGCCTTATCATTTATATGAAATATGTTGCCTACAAACTAGGGTTAGATTACTTATTAAGTGCCGTTTTGTTCGTACTTCTTGAGCGCGTTGCCATTTTTTTCAACTGCATCATCAACGACTCATTTTCATCCTCGAAACGAGTCACCTTTTTCCTCAAGTGTTCAGCCTGAAACACACAAAAACTTGATATATTACAACTGAGAATAAGGACGAGCAAAATGCAGTAGTAAAGATCAAAGATCGTGTTCGAGGATAAAAATAGTATTGCTACGTTTCGAACAAGTACTGGTTCTACGAGTGATTGCTACACAGAAAGAATGTACAGATCCTCGACGATTGAGGTTCTTGGTACCTGCTCCACTCAGAAGGACATGCGAAATGGCGCTGGGAAAGAGCAGGGAGCGATTGGTTTGACCAACTCTCGAGTGCGACGATGATGACGATGGAAAAAGCCCCATAAATGGCGACGGTGTAATCTCTCGTTCGAGCTCAGTTTGGGTTGCACCCTCTTTTGAGGTCGCCCAGTTATCCGTACTGGTGGCCACATCACTCTGTGCGAAGGCAACGGTCTGGGTGCCTCGAGGGAAAGCCATCAATTCAGGCTGCATCTCGTTGAAGGTCTGAGTGCCACAACTGAACCTAACCCGCTTTCGCTCTCGATCCCGATCCCGCTCCCGATCCCTCAGTCGCTGAAGCTTCGTGTGGAATGCAGTATAGTAAAAATTAATCGGGTCGGTATTGAGGGTAAGGGGTTCATTACCTCCTCTTCGGCAAATTTTAGCTGGTCCTTTAGGTCCGTCTCCCGTTCAATGGAGTCCTGCAGCTCGCGCTGCAAGTGCTGCGGATCCTCCTGCGAGCCCCCGCGTGTAAGGGACTCTCTGGTGATCTTGGCATCCGCCGATGTCGACTTGCCCAGAGCTCCCAGCATGGGTGCTTTCTTTTTTCCAGGGTTTCGCAGCTCTTCGGCTTCAGTCTGTGTAGGAAACAATTATATTAAATTAAGCATTAAGGTGCATAGATATAACAAACCTGTAGCTTCCTGGTAAGCTCACTGGAGAATCGCAGCTCCTCCTCCAATTTTTTTACCTTCGCACTCAGTTCGGCGTTGAAGGAGCTTTGGCGCTCCTGCTCCAGCGTCTCAATCTTGCGGTCACTCTTCTTTAGCTTAAAGCTGAGAATGCGACAGTTCTTAGTGGCCTTCTCAAGTTCCTTCTGCAGGCTGGTCTTCGCTTTGACCTCGTCATCGCGAAACGTGTCCTGCACCTCGTCCATCTCGGCCTGCAAATTAAGTATCTCCCGCTTGGCAGATTGGTTCTCCTCCATCAGCTCCTCACAAATCTGCTCGGCGGCCTGCAGCTTCCGCCTGAGCTCGGATTCGCTGCCCTTGTTCTCCAGCTCCTTCATCCGAAGGTTCAGCTTGCGCTTGTCATCGCTGACACGGTCCAGCTGCTCCTTCATTTCGTTTAACTTCTGCTGGAGATTCAGGGCCTCAGATGCAGCGGTCCGATTGGTGGTGGTATCCATGGAGGCCAGGCGCCTCAGCAGGATATCGCTTTTGTCCCGCTCTGCTCTCTCCGCCCGAACCTTCATAGCTTCCAATTCCGTTCGTAATAATTTCATTTGCTCCTGCACGGCATGGGCATCTTGGGACTTGGCTGATGTGCTGGGAGTGGTTGTGTGGTTGGAGGAGGTGTGGGATGAAGATGGAGCGGCTACGGCTTGTCTTTTAATTTCCTTGCTGCCCACGACAGCATCCGGTTCCTTGCGACGTACCGAAGTGGTACTTGACGACGAAGCGGCCTTTACTTCGCTGGTGCTTGGGGTGGAGGTTTTAAGGCTGCTGGTCCCACTGCTGTTGGCCGTTGTCGTCGTCGTGGTTGCAGCCGCCGCGACTTTCTTCGGTGGCAGCGCTGCGCGTTTCAGCTCAGCTTGGGGAGCCTGGTTTAACGAAGTTCCCGACTTACTGCGCTCTGGACGATCAGGAACCGCTGGTGCAGTCGACTCGGTTTCCCTGTAAAAATGTCATTGTTGCGTGTTTATAATTAAGTAGTTAATCCAGTAGTACTAATTTTAAAAATGTAGTATTTGATTTTAAATATATATTTTACTTTTTTACTTACTCGTCTCTCCGCGGAACGGATCGCTCGCGACTGTTTTCTCGGGAATTCAGACTGCGTTGCTTCTTGAGGAGATTCATTTTTCGGACACGCTCGGCTAGACTGTCTGTCGACAGGATGACTAACTCATCTGGAATACTTGAAGTTTTACTGGGTGAGGAGGTTACACGGGTTGACGGCGGTGTTAGAGCGTGTTCCACCTATGAAATATGTATCAATAAAATAGTTTTATTATATACATATATACATATGTATTCAAGAATTAGTTCATTCATTGATGTGTATCTATAATTTTTTTTTTATTTTTAGAAAATTGAAAGTTCAATAAAACATACAAATTAAAATAAAACATTTATTTTAAATTTATATATGTATATATAATTTTGCAACAGTTATAATCTCTAATTATTAACAAGCAAACCTTTTACTCACCTCCTTAATGTCCAAGGCAGTTGTGTGACGTCGCGGCGGCACCGGCAGCTTGACCGTGACGGCAACATCGTGATCCTCGGCTACGGTTGCTCGACTAGAGACCGCAGGCTGCGGACGGCGCCCGGCATCGTCCGGCTCGTCGATGTCCGGCGTGGAGGCCCAGGACTGCGGACGCTTCCTCAGCTCTACATTGAAGTGGACAACTGGGTTCAGTAAGGGCATCAGGTGCCAGGACATGCAGGTGCATTGCAAGTTGCAGGTTGCAATTAGCGTTGAGGTACACAAGTACACACACATACGGACGTCGTGGTGCGAGAGTGAAACAAACGAGCGAGGGCGAGAGCACAGTACAGATCACGCCGTACATTGGCAGCAGTTAACATTAAGTTCGTTTAATGCAGTTATTAGTGTGAAGATAGAGAGAAAGACAGAGACAGCACAGTTGTTTTTGGTTGGTTTTGTGCAAGCGCAGTGAGAGTGAGAGAGGCAAACACATTAATTAATAATTGTAAATGTTCTTTTTGCAACTTACATAAAACACTAAACTTTTGGCTAACAATTTCTCAATGCCTTAAAGCTTTCGAGCGTATGTGTGCATTGACTTGAATTTGTTATTCAGTTTAAAATATATTTGCACGGAACTTTATAGATCGAGTTTACGTAAATCAAAATATTACCGTTATTGGAGTCTTAACAGTTTTCAATGCAACTAAGTTAAAATTTTTATTTAAAAGAACTTTTAAGTTTTAATTAGTGGGTAATCATTCTTTTTTTTTGTGGAAATACCAAAATATATTCCTACATATATAAAAAGAGATTATAGATGTTGAATACATTAATTAAAATCAATAGAAATGGTTTTTTTTTTTTAATTTGAGGTATCCCTTAATTCAAATAAAAACCAATAGATTTCCTAAAAACTCTTCTATATAGATTTTAATAGGATCACAAAACATGAAAACATTTAATTAACGTATCTTACTTTAGGAAACTTTTTAATAATAACAATAACAGGACGAACCCTCTTAATCCTCCTTTGCGCATTGAAAAATTATTACCAAGTGAATATAAAAATTAATAATACTATTAATGGAGGTTATTAAAGAGACTACTGATTACACTTTGTTACACAAACATTATGAAAAACAGGTGTATAAATTAATCTAAAGACCTAACAAATATTTACTAATGCTATGATTAAGCCTTTATTGAAGTAAATCAATGGAGTTTTAACTTCCTAGCCCATTGTATGCACTCAAGACATCAAATAGAGTGAATGATTTAGTGTAAAGCATTTTTTAACTAAACGAAGATAAATAATAACAAGAAAGAAAGGCTACTACGGATACCGAAGCTTGTATACCCTTGTAGATACATTATTATAAACTTTAATATTCTGAACGTTTTTTAGATATAATGAAGAAGCGGTAAGCAGACAGACGACGGAAAGACCGATATCTGATAATAATATTAATATTGATCTGAAAACTTGTCTTACTACAAGGGCAAAGAGAATTGTTTCCAATGAAATTTTAAAATTTTTTACGGCTTGCATGGTTTTATTTAGATTTTTTAAATCCCCACCTATATCATTGCCGTTTGTTATGTTCGCGCTGGTAAGATTCTGCGTTGATGTCCACGTCCGGGAAGTGGGTCTAGGGGGGAAAGTATCATTGTTAATTAGGTTTCCGAGCAATATTAGCTGACCACTTACCGCGAGTTCTGGGCATCGGATAGATTGGGCGAGGAGGCGGCCACCTCTTCGCCGGCCCTGCGGGCTCCATGCTCCTTGTAATCCCGGAAGCAGCGTTTACATCGCGTTGGATACCGAGTTTGTGGATGAAAGCCAAGAGGGCACAGCTGATCGCCTTTCAGCGATGGATATAGATGATGCATCTGTTTTCGTACAACTTAGCAGCTTTTCGTTTTCTATAATTATATTTCAGATGGTATCATAAAGAATAATACCATACACATAGCTCCTGGCTCAATAAAAAAATTTAGACTTTACGTGCATTTTTGTAATAAGAAAATTTGGCCATTGGATTTTACGATTTTTTTGTGTAGTTGTATATTTCATCGATGTATATATCTATTGTTTGCACTAACAATATTCCCAATTGACCGGTTCTGTACAAAACAGTGGAATTCCTGGCATTAATCCAAGTCAACAAAAGAATGTTGTACACTTGTACATACTTTTGTTCATCAAAAAGTAGAATTCAGTCGGCGACCCAGTGTATTTTTTATCTTTTACTTGGTCATTACTTTTAAATTGAATACCTTTCTAGATTGTTTAAACGCTAGATATATTTATATTTAACAATGTAGCACAGCCTGATGTAGATCAATGCCTTTGATTACGACAAAATTTTTAAGTTCTCTTATATTAAAAATACTCAAATAAAACAGATTTAAATGGGAAAACATATTATAACTATTAAGCAGGGCTCTCTGCCGAGCCGTGACTCTAAATTACAAAGGAATAGTCAACTAAATGACATTGTACTGTCTAACCTGTTTTTCATGTGCTTTGGAGCTCAACTTGTTGTTTCTTTCAGATATTTCTTATATTTTTCCCATCAAAGCAACCGTCTTTCACTGAGCATACTGATTTAAAACTAATTCTGTAAGGAATCTATTTCTCCAAACGAATCCAAACGAATTATGGGTATTTCCACAGAAAGGTCCACAGCTCCCAAAATTTAGAAATTCTCAAAAATAATTTTTTTTTTTAACATAGTTAAAAGAAGGTATGTTCCAATTGATCAAACTGAAAGAATTAAGCATGTTTTAAAACAAATTAAAATTAAAATAATATATCTATGCGGATTTTTATGATGTACAAAGTTATAATAAAAGACACGTTTTGTTTAGATAACAACTCTTAAACAGAGACTTTAATCTTTGACTTTTGCTCACTCAGAATCAAATTAAAATTTAAAAGAAAATCTAGTAAAATTTTGCTTGTCGCTTTCTAAAATGTGACGTGTGAATAACAAAATAAATACAATTTTGAAAAAACGTGTACCCATTTCAAAGAGGCATCAGAGCTTAAACGTTTTAAATTAGTTGCATTAATATATTGTCGGTTAATCACTTGAAAATTTTAAATTACCCTTCGCCATTTTTTGCACAAATGAAAGAGCTGATAAAAATTAATAGGCTCAGCCTTTCATCAGATTATGAATTTATAAAAAAAAACAAAAACGAAACAAACCTTTAAGTCAAACAAATTCCTAAAAGTATAAGTTACGAATAAATTTATTAAACCTGCTATTAATGAGAAAATTATGTTTATTACTTTGGATTTTGCTTAGTAAGCCCTCTGAATTTTAACGAATAGAACTTAGTAAGAGTAAACTTCCGAAAAGCAATTGTAAATATAAACAATAACAAATATGTATCAAATATATTTTTAGAGAGACAGAGAGGGAGAGAGAGAAATGCAGGCGATTACAGGTGGAAGTTGCGCAGGCGATTTTATTCAGCCTGCGCATGTTTTTAGCAAAAATATTAACTCAGACCAAGGAAATTTTCGAAGAGAGTGCCAAGGGAGAGCTTTCGTTATGGTCAGCTCTTAACTTTCTCATGCTCGCTCTTTTTTCGATGCTGCAAATCCCTAGTGCGTTTATAAATAATTATCACCGTTTTAACCTATTTTCATTCGTGCCGTTCCGTTTTTTTTTTCAGCGACTCACTTGCAAAATGTGCGACTTAATTTAGAATGCCCAGCGACTACTCACACAAAATACTTCCGCATTTAGAATAATTGGCGGCTGGACGACTGGGAATGGGACCAGGACCACGCCAGCATCCGCATCCACAGTTTCTCTAAAGGGACGACGATCCGCTCACTGTGGACAATGTGAGTGATATGATGTGGGATGTGGCCGCAAGGCGTGCGGAATTTTTCGTTTACCACAGCTATTTCAGCTGGGCTGTTGCGTAACCGTTTGGATTGGCGTTCCGTGACTCTTGCAGTTAAAACTGATTTCCCGATCTAAAATCCGTATTATCCTTCAGTCACTTAAGTCGCAACCCCCGCTTACTTTTTGGTTGCTGTGTAAATTTTGAAATATTCACACTTAATTCACAACATTTACGGCCAAAAAGTTAGCTGTGGTTTAAAAATAGCATTGTGTTCCTTTTCTTTCTGAATGGCAGGCAGCGCACTTCACATACACAAATCATCCCAGCGGACTTCAAATGCAAGACGTTTTCGAAATATATATATCGATGGATCAATTGCTCTCTCAGGGGGGATTACGAAATATTATTTGTTTACAAAATTTTCAATTGTTTCCAAATTGAATTTCAGACTTGAATCACTGGCACGCACACGGGCCGAGCATACATATATTTATATATCTTTAATATAACCGCCGATCGTCGAGCTCTCGAAATACCTATACGGCGGATAGCTGCATCTCTTTCGCGCTGCCATGCGACCACGGCGCAAATTCTGGGCACTGTTTTTGGCTTGCGAACGCGTTGAAAATCGACGAGAAACTAAATTTAAATCATTTCGAAAAGCTTAAACTAACCGCCGGAGCCAAATGTATTCTTGTACGCGATATTGCCACTCTTATTTTGTGTAAGAGATTTCACCGAAGAGATTCGAATCGGCGGAAGGAAACTCGAAAATTATCGAAAATGTTTTCGAGGCTGGAGAAAAACTTTAGTATTTGGCTTTTAAAAGTTTCCCAATATTCAGGAAAAAAAAAAACAATTTCTGAAGTCAGGGTCCTTGACAATGAAGTATCACGTAATGGACTCATTTATCTACGACTCCCACGTATACATATGTATTGGGTATAATCCCTGCAGTACCACTTTTCTCTGTCATCAACGATTCATCAACGATTAATCGAGGATTCATCAAGGATTTTTAAAATGTATTCATTTATTTTATTTATTTATTTATCTTATATTAGTAACAATAATAATTTAAATTAAAAGGAACTTATATTTAAATTAACAAAATAAATATATTGTAAGGATCCGTGTAGGCATCTACAAAAAATAAACAGTAAATAAATATAAAAGAAAAGCAAAAATTACTAAATGAAATCTTACCCACAAGAGCAATATAAATCCGCATAAAACGCTGAATTCCAAAGTGTTTCGTATAATTTTGCTGTTTGTTTTATACAATTTGGTTATTATAAAAATATGCTTAGACTCCTGTACAACACACACTCGCGGTATAATGGAATTTGTTAACAAAATTGCACTATTCTTTAATTTTTTTCAGCTCCAACATATTGTCTCCTGACTTCTTTAAAGTTAAAGCGCAAATAAAAAACGCTCACCACGCTTGTTTGTTGAGAGAGCGAGAGTTTGAGAGAGCAAGAGTTTGGGAGAGGGAGAGTTTGAGAGAGGAAGACACAGCCGTTTTTGTTGATGACTTACTAATTGAGAGTTTGAGAGAGGAAGACACAGCCGTTTTTGTTGATGACTTACTAATTAATTTATGCCTTTTTTTCATCAACGTTTCATCAACAACTTGTAATCAATTTTTCATCAACCTTTTTGTGTGAAGAGAGAAAAATGAGAGCGCGAGAGAGTCGGATTTGACTCGACTGTCGAAACAATGCGTCGGCTCGGTAGAGGTCGCCGTCGGCTTTTGATGAATCGTTGATGACATAGAAAAGTGATGCAGGGATGTTTATTTCCTTTAAACAATTCTATTGTGATCCAAAATTTTGGTATTACGGCAAAACAAGAATAGGAATAACAACAAACTAGCTAGTGGAGCCTAAATGTTACGTTTTCCAAAAGTTAAGTTAAATGATAATGGTACACAACATTAAAAATTATTCAAAATAATGTTTTCAAATTTTGTTTTTTAAAAAATATCTGCTGCGTTATGCAAATGGAATTAAATTTAATGAAGAAATATCAAATTGTAAACATGATTTTAAGAAAAATAAAAAAAAATTTGTATTGTTTGTGAACCTATGAATTCTAAATTTTTGTTTTTATTATGTGTAATTTTGTATATATGCAAATACAACTACTGCAATTATTTAAAGAAAATGTGATATCTTTTATAGCTTTGTTACCTTGTTAAATAATAATATTAAAACCCTACAACAGCATTAAAAACAATCCTATATAAATGAGCCACTTTCATGTATAAATTAAATTTAAAATTAAGCTCCAAACGCATGTTGGGTGTTTATATATTTCTTATATATATTTAATTTAGCTCTAGAGAATCGAACAAAATGACCGTATTAAAGTTTAGATCATATCTTTAACTTTATTTGTAGTGCGTATCAAAATCAGAAGTATCCAAAAGATATTTTTATCGCTATCTGTTCTTTTCAATATACAAACTCCCAAATTTCATGACACCATACTATGTACTATTTATCATCATACAAAAAATGCCTTATTAATTCTCGATTTGTTGTGGAATTTATTAGAAATCATAAAATCGACAGAGTACATGGTGTACATTACATCCGTTGTTGTGTGAGTGGGATTCGCCTCCATTTAAATTATTAACTCCATTTTCATTGTTTACAATGTATGTATATAGACATTATGCTCTAATGCGTAGGTATAAATTAGAGATTATTAATCGCTAGGTCCTAATGCAGGCTATCCGATGACGAATGTGTGTGCTCTCTTCGTGTGTGAGCTGTTTTGTGAGTTGGGTGAGTGAGTAAATACGATGCAACAGCGGCGCGAGCGAAATGAAGAGCATGTAGCAGCACTTCTGCCTATCATGTTGCACTGGGGACATCGGTGGCAGTGGGCGGTGTAGCCGCCAACTCCTCACCAGAGTCGTTTGGCGTCGTCGTCACAGGCGCCGACAGCGGCGGCGGATGCATGTTAGCTGCTGCAGGCCCATTGTTGTTATCATTGACCACAGGCTGATCCATCGCCTCCAACGCCACCGTGGGTGCAGGCTGAGGCTGCGTTTGGCTTTGACCTTGATTCGTACTTTGACTCGGGGCAGTGTTGAGTGTGTTGTTGCACGCCTTCGCCGCTGGCTCCGGACTGCTGTACATTTGGATAACAGAGTTGTTGTTCATATTCTCGACCGAAGCACCTGAAATGGACAGATCGTCAGCCGAGTCGTCCGCCATGCTATCCGTCTGCACGGCTTTTTCCTCCAGCAGGTGGTCGCTTTCGCGAATAGGCCGCTGTGCAGATCCATACTGCTTGGATATCTGCAACAGTTCGCGCAGCGTCTCATTCTCCAGGCGCAGCTGCGAAATTGTCTGCAGCTCCCGCTGAACTATCCCATCGTCCACGCTAGCCGCCCGCTGCATTACGGCGGCCATCTCGTTGATCTTCTCGCGCTGCTCGCGGATCACCTGCCACATGCGCTCGTTGTATAGGTCCTTGAAGTTGAACTTGCTATCTAGCACTTTGGACACTGTGTGCTCGCGGTACTTCTGCATCATCAGTTCCATGGCCCGCTCGTAGTCCTCGATACAGATCTTTAGTTCGCGATTCTCCTTGAGTATCTCCGAGCTGTTGATATTTTGCTGCTGGATCCGATTGACCATATCGGCATTGGTCTTATTGTTCGAGATACGGTTGAGCGACTCGATATCGTCCTGGTATTGTCGCAAACTCTCCACCAGCCTATTGTTTGTCTCCGCCTCCTCGAGCAGCGCTGTTCCCAGTGCGTCCAGGTCCTTGACCCGACTGGCCATGCGCTGCGCGTCCATTATTATCTGGCCCACGGATAAATTAGACATCCTGCCGTCGTTACAAGCCCAATTGCAATTTTAGAATTTCTTTTGTTATGTTCCTAGGTCTTGCGACCTAACTGGCTCTGCGAATACAATAGGAGGAATTTCACATAATTTTCTTGGCAACTTATGACTGGCGCATGGGCACTTACCTTCGGTGTAGGTTAAATAATGTCCTTTTGAACAGCTTTATTTTATTTCTGGGCCAAAATACGAAAAAAAAATACGCTTACTAATACAAATTTTGACGACACGACCTAATAGAGCTGGCAACCAGGAAACATCGATACATCGATGTGCTGGAAAATTTTAAAAACATCGATGTCTCCCAACACCATGGCAGAATTATACAAGCTAGTCTCGTCGGAAAAATCTGGTACCTCTACAATCATAGCAACGAGTGCGAGTGAGAGGGTAAGTGCGAACGGAACTAATGCCTAAATGCACAGTTCTGTTTTGTTCAGTCGCAAACTCACTCCCAAAATTATTTTACTCTGTTTTACTGTTTAGATTTCATTCCCAAACCCTGTTACTCTCATCTCCCTTAAGATTTCATTCCCAAAACTCCTTACTATCGATGTTTAAAATAAGCAATGTATCGATACTATTTTTCAACATGACCCAATTACTGCTGTAACCAGTGCTGCCAGTTTTTTACACTATTTAGGCATATTTGAAAATGAAAAAGCTTGTGATATTTTTAACTAGCAATGTATCGATACTATTTTTCAACATGACCCAATTACTGCTGTAACCAGTGCTGCCAGTTTTTTACACTATTTAGGCATATTTGAAAATGAAAAAGCTTGTGATATTTTTAACTAGCAATGTATCGATACTATTTTTCAACATGACCCAATTACTGCTGTAACCAGTGCTGCCAGTTTTTTACACTATTTAGGCATATTTGAAAATGAAAAAGCTTGTGATATTTTTAACTAGCAATGTATCGATACTATTTTTCAACATGACCCAATTACTGCTGTAACCAGTGCTGCCAGTTTTTTACACTATTTAGGCATATTTGAAAATGAAAAAGCTTGTGATATTTTTAACTAGCAATGTATCGATACTATTTTTCAACATGACCCAATTACTGCTGTAACCAGTGCTGCCAGTTTTTTACACTATTTAGGCATATTTGAAAATGAAAAAGCTTGTGATATTTTTAACTAGCAATGTATCGATACTATTTTTCAACATGACCCAATTACTGCTGTAACCAGTGCTGCCAGTCTTTTACACTATTTAGGCATATTTGAAAATGAAAAAGCTTGTGATATTTTTAACTAGCAATGTATCGATACTATTTTTCAACATGACCCAATTACTGCTGTAACCAGTGCTGCCAGTTTTTTACACTATTTAGGCATATTTGAAAATGAAAAAGCTTGTGATATTTTTAACTAGCAATGTATCGATACTATTTTTCAACATGACCCAATTACTGCTGTAACCAGTGCTGCCAGTTTTTTACACTATTTAGGCATATTTGAAAATGAAAAAGCTTGTGATATTTTTAACTAGCAATGTATCGATACTATTTTTCAACATGACCCAATTACTGCTGTAACCAGTGCTGCCAGTTTTTTACACTATTTAGGCATATTTGAAAATGAAAAAGCTTGTGATATTTTTAACTAGCAATGTATCGATACTATTTTTCAACATGACCCAATTACTGCTGTAACCAGTGCTGCCAGT
>VNJU01003105.1:0-11581 GCA_008042675.1 Drosophila seguyi
GATCAGCCTGGAAATGGGTTGCGGGATCGCCTGACGCATCGGACTGGAACGCCATTCTACAGTCCCAGGACGGCGTGATACAAAACAACAACCAACAAGTCCACATAAATGCAAGGCTGTTCGACGCCACGCACGACTCCCTACGATGGCTTGACGACATGATGGCCAGAGTGAACTCCATCGACGGAAAGGTTCATGTGGCCACTATTTTACTACAAAAGGCTATGGTATTGCTGAAACAAGTGGACGAAATCACACGAGCCTGCCAACTAGCGAAGGCGTCCGTGGTAAATACAAACCTCCTAGACCAAAAAGAGGTGGAAACACTCCTTGCGGAAACCCGTAGCCTGCCGTATCAGAATGTGATAGAGGCAATGGAATTTGCGAAACCATCCATCCTGACAAATGGAACTTGCCTTTTGTACGTGCTGGCACTACCCCAAGTGGTGGACACCAACTACAAGCTAATGCTTCTTTACCCCACGATCACGGAGGGTAAACAAATAGCACTGGAATAAAACAGGCTGGCGGTGAACCCACAGGAAACCTATGCGGTTCTGGGGCACTGCCTCTCTATCGGAAACACTACCGTCTGTCAAGAAAAAAATTTAAAGAAATTGGACGAGACTGGTTGCATTCCAAGGCTGCTTAAAGGAGGACACGCCCTAAGTGATCAGCTGAGGAACGACCAAGAGGTCGTAGAGTTAGTGGACGATGGAACCCTCTTCTTAACAAACTTCAATGGGACGGTTGGAACAAGCATTGAAAAACGATATCTGTTGGGATCGTTTATTTTCCGGTACAACAACGAGACCATTTACCTCGGAAACACATCATACAGCAGCTACTCGTCAACCCATATAATGGCTGTACCGGCTGTATTAACTAAAGTGACGGCCACGGGGTACCAGCTCTCATTAAAATACGTCCACGATTTTAGTCTTCAAAATCTAAGAAAGTTATCAACGATATCTAATAGCTTCTTATTTTCAACCCTCACAGAAGCAACACTAATCCTTGCTGTCGCATTTTTTCTATACATAGTATGGAGAAAACTCACGTCCACCAAGGGTATCCCATCACACCAGGGCATCGTCGAGCTGGAAGCCCAGACTGGCGCTGCGACTTCCACAAAGGGCCACTGATCTGCCGGCCGCAGATTTTCGGAGGGGGAAGAGTTAACAGGCGTTAACCACTTGGCTACGCCTCCTCCCCCACACCAGTGCCGGTCAGCAATGGAGCGATGACCGCCCGACACCACCTTCCCAGCACCCCGTACCGAGTCAGCCGCCGTGCAACGGGAACGCTGACACTCCACCTTCCCCGCACCCCATGCCGAGTCAGCCGCCGTACAATTGGAACGCTGACACTCCACCTTCCCCGCACCCCGTGCCGAGTCAGCCGCCGTACCACGGGAACGCCGATACTCAGCACAACGACATCCGCTGTAGGAGCGAACCGCAAACCTTGCAGTTCTCACCGTGCTCCAATTGCACGGCCCGCCGGCCGGCTACCGAGGCTTGGTGGCCGGGAATAACAACACACTAGGGCAGAACCTTTTGGAGGGGAGACCAGACAACACTACTTGATTTAATTATTATAAAATAAAATTATAACGTTAAACTAAGACCTGAGTGCGACTATCATTGGGGTCCTGGACAGGACTTAACTTATATATATACATATATTATCAGATCTCCCAAAAGTACGCTAGATTAAAATCGTGGAAATTATTAGTACGAATTCTAAAGTAAATTAACACATATGCAAAATTATATTAAAGATACTCAAACTTGGACACGCTTATTTGTGTCTGCGGCTGCTTTGGGTACGCAGCAAGGGCAGCGAGAGGCGGAATGCAGACCAATCCTCCGCGTGAGGCGGAAGGCACACCAGTCCAATGGGTGCGGGAAGATGGCACACCAAGTCGATGTGTGCGCCGAGAAGAAGAAACAGGTGTACGGCGAACTGCCGTATTAAAGAAACAGCAATTTGAGGTGACCCGCGATCTGCACTGGTCCAGCAGAAAAGGGAAAACCCACCTTTCCGCTGTGCGCAGAGAGTGCTTCCGTGAAACGCAGATGTGGATTTTGCTGCGTTCGATGAAGCCACATAGATCAAACAGAAGCCGCTTAGGCGATGCGGCAAATAAAATCCCAACCTCCGAAACGTGGGACGGCAGCGAACGCTGTTTTGGAAATTAATTTTTATTAACGGGTGATCGAACGCAGTCGAAAGCTTACCAGCTAAAATTATAGCACTATTTTAACTATTTATTGGCAGTATTTGCCTGGAAAAACAACGTCGGTTTGACACGATGCTCGTCGATTAATATTTGGAGACGATGCGAAAAATGAACTGCACTCGATCACGCCTTCCAGAAAAGAGAACGGAAGTAGGTAGATACAGTGTGACCGAAGCTTGTCACAATCCTATTCGGGGATTTTTGTGGTATATAAAAAAATAAGGAAATAGGATAAGGCCCCGACGAGGAGCAGAAGAAAGTACACGCGCCACAGGAGAACGGCGATAGTGTGAGCTTAAGCCACGCACCTCGTCCACGGCCATCCTTCCGTAACGCTGTAGCCCGGCACCACAGGTCCGGGTATTCTGCCACCCCAAAGCGGGACCAGCCTCGGTTAACCGGATTCCTGGAAGAGGGAATCGGACGGCCGTTTTGGGACACCTCTTCCGGCAATGGCAGCGCCGCCACGTGGGCGGGTTGACTCAAGCCCGGAAAACCCGTTATTCACTGGCCTTACAATTCGGCGCTCCTGGCGGACAAGGGCCCATGCGCAGGTCTAGGCGCCTCGGTTCGATTTCGGGGAGTCATTATCTGGTCGACGGACCGGCTCCTCCAGACCCGATTAAGCATGTGCAGGTCGGGAAAACAAAGCCGAAATTCCAACCTGGAATGAGTTAGATGCGTTTCTGACAGAGCGCTATCGTACTCTGGAGGGCTGACATCGTCGGCCTAGAGCCTCTGGCCAATTTGGGAAATAACCCCCTGCGTACATGTCCCCGTTTCCTCAAAATGAATGGCAACGATCGCTCCGAGTATGTCCGAAGACAGCAACTCTGCTTTAGTTGTTTTGCTCAAGGCTAATACCACTAATACCAACTCGTGCTTTACTTGCCGCAGCCAGCATCACACACAAGATCCTCCATCTAGTCGATCTGAGCCTATTTAGAGGAGCGCTACAACTTCCGACGACCATCCAAATGTGCAAGTGTTTTTCGCGTTAGGATCCAAAGCAGTCCTGCTCGGCATGGCTATCATTACTATCCGCCATCCTGGTCGCACCGTCCAAGCACAAGCCCTGATCGCCTCTGGTTCTGAAACAACGCCTATTACGGAGCGGCTCTTCCACAAAATCAAGCTACGATTTAAGCCAGTTCAGACCCAAGTTTCCGATCTCAATGACACAGTTGCCGCTCAATCCACGATGCTAGGCAACGTTTTCATTCGAACCTCCAGACCTGGGCTGCAGTTAGAGACGACTGCTTATGTCCTTCCACAGCTAGCCGGAAAACTTTCATAATGCCACATTCCGAGAGATCTCTTGAGGGAGCTTCCTGATCTCCCTTTAGCAGATCCGACCTTTTTCGAGAGCTCCGAAATCGGCACCCTGTTAGCAGCAGACATTCTTCCGTCTGTACTTCTGGGCGCCTCCAAGCGCAATATCCTTGGTTCTCTTATGGCACAAGAGACCATTTTCAGATGGGTGCTCACAGGCCCATTGTCCACGGCAGCCACTCGCACCGTGTCTCCCAACTCCTTTCCAATCACAATGCCGCCGCCGTTTGGCCCACGAACATTCTGATAGAATCTGCCGCAGTGGGGACCGATGCAAGACTGCATGCAAATCAGAACCACCACAAGCTTCTTCATATGCACGATCGGCCAGTGTATTATCCCTGTTCGCAACATAGGGTACCTTCTTACTTCTAATTCGGAAATTACGAACCATCACTCACGCCTTATTCTTCATCTAGACCAGATCCAATTACCTCACTTCCACGCAATTTCCTCTACAAGCAGACGTACCCGAGGTACTTCGTTAATCTCCCGCTCTCGCTTAAGCGGAGGAAAGCGGGTGGGAGCTCTATGCTTAAGCTTAGTCAGTTACATGTAGGCAGCCGAGTAAAGCTGATGCTTGAATTTAAACACAACGCCCCCGCCACTTCTGCTTCCACCTAATTCTATTTGTGTACCACTGCGCCTTGGGAAATCTCTTATCAGTCTTCTAATATCTTCCCCTACAAACACTCTGTCACCGACTTAATATAATAAAGCTTTTCATACGATTATCGAAATAGTTCAAAAGCGAGTAGCAAACAGAAATTGAAAAAGTTCATAAAGGCTCCAAGGTAGGATTAAGAGATTGATCACATTCATTCATGAGGACACGGGCATTTGGTGTAACTTTTTGTTGATGCGAGTTGGGGGGCATCTAGCTAACGCTCATATATCAAACGATGCCAAGTTTCCCTTGCTGATGACGAAACTCTCCCAATTTGTGCAGAGCTACGTCCGGACTCTGCACTATTCAAACTTTCATGTCGGCCCTCGAGGATTTGTGAGCATCTTACGACGGCGTATTTAGATCGTAAACGCTCAGGAACTCTGCAGTCAGACTAATTAAAACACTAAACGTAAGCCCATTACTCATATTTTCTCGCTTTCTTTTGAAAATTCAACAGTAAATAACAATAGGGACAATAGGCAGATTCAAATCGGACCAATTCTTACAGTCCTCTTTAATTGAAAGTTTTTTGAAAATATCATTACTCTCCACTTGCAGCACCTGTGTAGATCAATAATTTTGTCATGTCAGCATGGATACATGAAGCGAATATCAATGTCAATTTATTGGAACTTATTTCCTTCATAATAAAGGGCTTCCATAAAAACTTACAGACAGATGTAATCTATATCAATTACAGTAAAGCATTTGACTCTTTAAACCATTCTCTCCTTGTTCGGAAACTTATGCAATATGATTTACTAACAGATCTTAATCATTTTCAAACATGGTGGGCGTTCACTTATTAATCTTAAACGGCTCTAAATGTAAGCTATTGATATTCTCTGGTTTCGGTCCCAAGCTTCAGACTTACATGCTGATCTGCTGCTCTTTGGAAAAAATTGATATAGTTGATGATTTGGGAGTCCGCCATGATCTTAAACTTGACTTTATTGATCGTCTTTCATGCATCGTGAATAAAACCAGAGGTGTAAGTGGATTTATTAAACGTTGGATGAAAGAATTCAATGGACCTTACTTTATAAAATCCCTATATAATTCTTTAGCTCGTTTTATCTTAGAACATGGATCTTGCTTTTGGAAATTTAGTATAAGGCCCACAGTAAAGGCATTGCGTTGGTTCAAAAGAGCTTTGTAATTTTTTGCTTTACGCAGTTTAAACTGGTGCAATCCATATGTTACCCTCCTATTCTAGTAGAATCCATCTACCTAACTTACCATCTTGTCTAACCGCAGAATCATGCTTGGCATTACCTTCATTCATAACCAAATCCACGATGACGTGGAAAGTTCTGACTTGTGGAGTCAGCTTAACTTTCACGTACCGAGTAGAAATTCTAGCATCTCCATTCGCTTAAATTGCATGAACCTTTTAGAGTCTTATGTGCAAAATAGAACGATTTGTAGATAATAACTTCAAACGTAGATAGCCTTCCTAAACTAAAAACTTTGATTCTTACCCACTTAGTACAAATGCAAGCAAACAATCTATCAGCATGCCAGTAGTCACTTCCTGGTATTCCTCTTCTATATTTTCATTTAGCGCGCCAACTTACACATACCACGAACAAGCACGTGCTTGGTGTCAAACGAGCCACTTGAATATACTGCTTGTAGTCCATCATCATTCAAGTAATACAGATTCAAAATAAGTGAATTTAATTTCGATTTCTTACCATACTGGGACAAAGCTCGAACCTTTTAACTGTTGATGCATGCAGGGGAATGAAAGACACACTTTTCAAATCAACAGCCGAGTCGATCTAGCCATGTCTGTCCGTCTGTCCGACCGTTTCTACGCAAACTAAAATTTAAGATCTGACCATTGGTATTATTTTAGAATTTTGGTTTTAATTCAAAATCGGACAACTATATCATATAGCTGTCATAGGACCGATCGGAAAATTTTTAGAAAAAAATCTAACTAAGCCAATTTTCCACATATTTCATAAAATTTGAGAAGTCGCCATTTTGTATTATTCCAGAATTTCGGTTTTAATTTTATCAAAATCGGACCACTATATCAAATAGCTGCCATAGGAATATATATATATCTGTTTGGCTTTGTTGCTTGCAAAATTTTTCCGCCAGCAACATTCTGCACTGGCCACATTTATTTTATGACAGTACCCGAGAAAGCGAAAAAGTCTAAACATTGTTCTTCTTCTTCTTGTAATTAATAATAATTCCAACGTAAGCTTCCTTTCTTGTTTTGTTTTGGCATTAAGTCAAAATTTTATTGTTAATATATCGTATTCAAACTTTTATATTCTATAAGTAAATTGAACACATAAGTTAGAAATGAAGAAAATAAATATGAAAAGCTTCTCTTATGCTTTTTACGAACGTTCAAAGTAAAGCTTTTGATGAGCTGAGTGCGCGTAAGGAATTTTCGCGGTTTTTTCTGTTTACATTGGCAAATCATATGTGGTTTACTACGCTCCAAAAATTTAAGTAAAATATGAAAATTAAAGGTTAAGGTATTTAGTTTTTAATGCATATAAAATATACATGTATTGTTGTAGTATTTTAGTGCCGTGTAACGCTTTAGGTATGTGATTTTATAGAAAACAAATTAACTGTGTCCCCTGTCTTTCGTGGAGCATAACTAACTAGCTGACAAGAGCTCAAAAAATTTAAAAACTAAAAATTGTAGGCTATGTTATATCTATGGCTATGTAATATCTTTTGCTCATTTTTGCCCCATTTCTAATAATTCGATAATACATAGGCAATTCCCAGTTCTGGCATAGCGACGTTTTCAATGAGGAAATTATTAATACAGAATTACAGGAAGAATAAGATTATTCATTCTAAATAAATTTAGGTATATAGTATAGTATAGTTCTCATAAAAAGTTAGTGAAGTAAAGTTTTTGTGTTTAATAAAAAAAGTATAACATTTGGTTTAATTCCGAACACATTCTAGTAGTTTTTATGGGAGGGAAAAAGGGGGCGTGGTCAGACGGACCCCAAATTTTTGTAACAAACTTGTTATAATATAACAACAAAATGTTTAAAGTTTAATATTTTTATGGCGTTTATTTTGGTTTTTTTTTTTTTTTAAATACTAAATTTAGACTGATTTAGAAAATATGCATTATAAATATATAAATTATTATTTACATACCTTAAATTTGTGAGAAGTCATTTGATTCCTCGAACCATAAATAGAAACACTTTTTAATTGACACAAGTCGCAAGCAGCATCATCTTAATACCAAAGTAATATTTTTATTAAGCAAAAAAATACAGTTTTAGAAATGACATATAACACTAAACGTAACCCGTCACTTAAGTCGCTTATGATTGTGGCAGTCTTCGTCACCAGCTGGTCTCTTCCAAACGGTTTTACTAAAAAAACGGAAACACCATTTTATAAGAAAGGGTTTCTTATTAGAACATTTTTATGGATTAAAGAGAGTGAAAGTAAAAAACTTCGACTTTTGAAAGCTTAAGCAACCAAAAAACATATATATTTTTATATAAACAATTATCAAACTTTTGCTGATTGATCTAGGTACAATTACTGATCGTAAAGACAGTCGATTTCCTAGCCAAAGCTTTTTTTAAATGTTTGTTATTTTTAAAATAAACATATTTCTTGACTGTAATTTCTTACCATTGTAGATGCCTTCTGAGATTTGAAAAAAAAAATCGCTGCTAATTGAGTAACTCTTTTAACACTTTTTGACCATCAAAGGATTTGACTTGGACAACCACTACATTGTTAATACTAAGCTAAATCTTGTTGGCTGCTGTCCCGGGAAGTTCTATGTTCAGCTTTTGCGAATTGACTATGGTAGTTTTTGGTAAAGTTTTCGTTTATTTGGCGTCTGCGTGAAGCTTTTCTTTTCTGTGTTTTTTTTATTTCATATAATATCACAATTTTTTTTCGTTTTTTTATTTTTAATAATTAGTTAGTTTTTATTTTAAAACTAAACTAACACATAAATAACCCAGCATGCAAAGTAAGCAGCGCTCCGAATTAGTGTTTTCGGAGCCTAATCAGTGCTTTGAAAACATAGGCTCTAAAAACGCTCCTTCTTCTGAGCGTTTTCGGAGCTGAACAGAAAGTAAACCTCATAAAAATCTCTTTTTTATGTGGGTTTTCGGTGCTATGGTAAGTAAACAGAAAGTAAACATAATAAAAAGCTCTTTCTTATGTGCGTTTTCGGAGATATGGAGTGTAAACAGAAATGAAGATCTTAGTGGCTCATAAGAACATCTTTTTCTGGTAATACACTCTAAAACCGCTTTATCAGGGGTGCCACAGAAACCACTTCCGCTGCAAAAACACTGGAAAACAATTCCTAGGTGCCACAGCACTTCCACTAAAATATTTTTGGTGTATTAAAAATATCAAACGTGACTTCAATTTCGATGCTGCCAGATCAAAAGATTGAAAATTTCGAAGTCGGGTTCAGTCGTCAGTGGACAAGCAGCGACTAAAGCTGGGTAGCCATTTTTATTTATTCTCGCGCCAACATTTTATTATTTTTTTTTTTAAGTAAAGTAAAAAAAAATAAGTTAATTAACAAAATAGGTTAAATAACATTGTTTAAAGAATAATATAAACCCAAAACAGACCATTTTAGAATAATTTTAATAAAATGTTTGCTAATCAAATACATGCATGATTACATCTGGCAACTTGACAATCCTGCCAGCGAATTTCGAATGGTTTGTGAAAAAACTACAACTAGCGTGCTGCCAGATTGTTTGCTTGCATGCGTACTAAGTGGGTTAGTATTAATGTTTTTAGTTTAGGAAAGCTATCTACGTTCTAAAGGGTTCATGCAGTTGAAAGGACGTTCTACAATGGCACAGCACTAAGGGAATATAGGATCTAGTATTTCTACTCGGTACGTGAAAGTTAAGCTGACCCAACAAGTCAGGACTTTCCACGTCACCGTGGATAAGGTTGTAAATAAAGGTAAAGCACGGTTCTACGGTAAGATAAAGATGGTAAATTAATAAGAAGGAGTCTACTAGAAAAGGAGGGTAACCTCTGGTTTGCATCCCAGTTTAAGCCGCGTAAAGCGAAAAGTAAAAAGATCTTTTGAACCGACTCGATACGTTTACTGTGGACCCCATACTGAGGGCTCCAAACGGAAGATCCATATTCTAAGCTGGTCTTTCGACCAACGTTTTATAAATCCAAGCAAACCTCTGGCTTTATTCACCATGCATGAAATATGATCAATAAAGTCAAGTTTAGGACCCAGACGGACACCTAAATCATCAACTAAAGCAATTCTTTCCAAAGAGCAGCAGTTCAGCGTGTAAGTTGCGAGCTTGGAAGCGACACGAGAGAATGTCATAAGCTTGCATTTAGAGCCGTTTAAGTTTAATAGGTTTGCACTGCACCATGTTTGAAAATGGTTAAGATCTGTTTGTAAATCAGACTGGCAAGACGAGTCCGTATATTGAAACAAAGTTTGACGTCGTCCGCGTACATAAGTACTCTGGAGTTAGTCAGGACATTGGGCAGGTCGTTAATAAATAATGTAAACCGCAGGGGACCCAAATGGCTTCCTTGCGGGACGCCAGAAGTAACCCTGAGAACATTAGATAAGGTATTATTAAATAGGACCCTTTGCGTCCTGCAATTCAGATAACTTGAGATCCAACTAAGAAGATCAACCGGAAATCCCAGCAAGGAGAGAATGGTTGACAGAGTCGAATGCTTTACTGAAATCAGTATAGATTACGTCTGTCTGAATGTTTTTATGGAAGACCATTATTATGAAGGAAGTTAGCTCCAAAAGATAAGTAGTCGTTGATCTTCGCTTAATAAATCCATGTTGGCATGGAGAAATAATTGATCTACACAGGTGCTGCAAGTGAGGAGTCATGATTTTTTCGAAAAGTTTTTCGATGCCCGACAACATAGAGATCCCTCTGTAGTTATTGGCATCTGATTTGCTACCTTTTTTGTGGAGAGGAATAACAAATGATTCTTTGCAAATAAGGGGAAAGTGGGTGATTGTAGGGGTACCTTTAGTCCACCGAAGATTGGAACAATGGTAAATACATCGTCTTTCTCTTCACAGCGAACGGTCGTGTTTTTGTTTTGCGCTCCGAATTTTGAGTTTTTTTTATTTTGTAAGCCACCGGAGTTTTTGTAAATTATTACCAAACATTTAGATAACTTTAGCCGTTTGCTACCGCGCGTGCATGAGCTTTGTGTTTAATTTGTTTTAATTCGACTTTTAGTGTTTTCTTAATTCTCTTTTCTGCCTATCCCGTTCCTTATCGCATAGGTTCCGTTTGTGTTTAGCTGCAGCCAAGCGGTGCTAAGTTATCTCGCCCTCGCTATTTTTTTCGCTCTCTCTCTCTCCCACTCTCCCACGTTGACGGTTCTCTTTTTTTGCACAGTGGTCAAAGGTTTGTGAAAATGCGTTTAAATTAAAATTTTGTCTGTGGAGTTAAAAACTGCCAAAAAATGTTTTGGCAGATCAACCAATGATTTCTTGCTGGCTTTGCGATACGGTTGTACACGCTAAGTGTGTCAACTTGACGGGCCGTATCGCGGATGTAATTTCCAGTAAAATGGGATTACACTACTGTTGCCAGTCCTGTAGAGACGTTGAGAAGGAAATGAAATCCTTCATGCGCCAGACAAGAAATGGATTTAGTGATCTGATGGTCAATTTTCGCAAAGCGAATGACCTGTTCACCGCGTTAGACACTCAATTTAATAGTCTGAAGCTATTAAATGAGTCGCCAAAGCGCAAAAAATTTGTTGCTGGTCGGCAGCATCTGTGTAAATCCCAGCAACCTATGTCCGGGACTACCCCCTCTGTACAGCCCCCGACCCAAATACTAAGCCCAATGGTTTTGAGATCGGGAACAATAAAAGATTCGGTAACCGAATGTACAGAGGTGGAAATGGCAACTGGTCCGCCTCTTATTTCCGTTGTGTCCGCTGCGGTGCCCCAAACTTCGACACCGCAGGCTCCCAGTGTAAGGACGGATTACCGGCAGTTGGTAACACTATGTTACCAAAAACCCTCACAGCTGTTCCACCATCGAAAACAATATTTGTTTCGCGGCTTGCCCCTGACCTCGCATCGGAAGATGTTCTTGCCTATATTCAAGGCAAAACCCAAGCCGAAAATTTAAAAGTGGAAAAGTTTAAATTTTCTTATATTAGAGACATTTCGTCTTTTAAAATTAGCGTCTCCCCGAACTGCTTTAACACGATTTGCTCTAGTGACTTCTGGCCAGAGCACGTTGTAGTTAAATAATTCGAGGCCAAAACAAAGAAAAATTGGCCAGAGGAAGTACGGCTCCCAATACAAACACAAA
>VNJU01003107.1:0-16010 GCA_008042675.1 Drosophila seguyi
CACCAGGACTAGATGGAATAATTCCAGCCATGCTACAGGTGACCAAAGAAGTCATCACCCCATGGCTCTACGCTATATTCACAGCCTGTCTAAGCACGGGCTATATCCCTATCCAATGGAGGCGGGTACAATCCGATTGGGGCACCTCCTCCATGGTGAAAGGACTTCACAGGGGCATGCCGCAAGGCGGGGTCCTGTCACCTCTCCTTTGGAATATGGTGGTGGACGATCTGATCAAGAGATTCGAAAGGAAGGCCCCAAAGATAACGGCCTATGCTGACGACATAAGCATAATTATCACGGAAGTCTGTCCATCGACCTTCAGCTCGATTATGGAATCAACACTCAGGGAGATATGTGAGTGGGCGAAGAAGTAGGACTTATTATCAAGGCGGACAAGACGGACCTCATTCTTTTCACTAAGAGATACAAGGTGCCGTATGGGTCCCCCCGAAATTTAACACAACCAGACTTACCCCGAAAACACAAGTAAAATACCTCTGCATTGTACTAGACAGCAAACTGGCATGGAAGCCTAATATACTAGAGAGGGTAAAGAAGGCCACCATAGCGCTATATACATCCAAGAGAATGCTTAGCAGCACAAGGGGCCTATCACCCGCTCTAAAGCACTGGATTTACATCTCGGTGGTGCGTCCAACTCTGCTGTATGGAGTCTTAGTGTGGTGGCAAGCCATGGAAAAGAAAACATAAAACAAGCTTATGAAGAGAACTCAGCGGCAGGCACTGCTCTTCATAACAGGGGCGCTGAGATCAACCCCCACAAAAACACTCGAAACCATAATTGGAATCGATCCCCTAGATATCCACGCGTTACTGACTGCAGGAGAGGCGGCACAACGCCTAGTTTCATCAGGGAATATGTATCTGCACGGATTCGGGCATACTTCAATTGGCCGCGACATGAGCAGTATATCTGACTACATGATAACCAGAACGTGCCCGGATGTAAAAACTACATCATACATGGGACCTGACGATTGAAAAATAGGTCAGAACCATGCTCAACACCTCAATATATACACCGACGGCTCCAAGATGGAAGAAGGAGTTGGAGCGGGCATATACTGTAAAGACCCTGAAATGAGGCTGTCGTATAAGCTACCAAGCCAATGCAGCATTTTCCAGGCGGAAGTATTCGCCATAGGGAAAGCGGCAGAGATTGCGCAGAGCACAGACCGCCCATACGAAGCGGTTAACTTGTTTGTAGACAGCCAAGCGGCGATAAGATCCATGCAATCGTCAGCGGTCAGTTCCACAAGTGTACTGGCAAGCAGGGAGGCACTAGATATCCTTAACACGGCCATGTCAGTGCGGATCTACTGGGTTCCCAGCTACCAGGGCATTGATGGTAACGACACGGCAGACGAACTTGCAAAGGAAGGCGTCGGACTGCCGAATGAAAGAACAGAAAATGTTCCTATCTCCCTAAGAACGCTCCAAAGCAAACTGCAAAACAGCTAAAGTCATGTGCAAAAAGCGCAACGAATAGCTTAGTCACTACGTACTGCATTTTCCAAGGAAAGACTGCAGACTGTTAGTGGGACTTCTCACAGGTCACTGCCTGGCTTCGGCACATGCAGTCAAGCTGGGCATTACCGACAACGCCAAATGCCGGAAATGAGGCAACAGAAGCCTTGGAACACCTCAATCCTAAAAGATTTCGAAAGCCGCGAAAACAATCTCTAGATCCACTCAAAAAATCCCCGGACAGCTATGGGCCATACTGGCCTAAGCGTGGCCCCAGCGGGGGCCATCCGGTTTAACGTAACTTAACCTGGCGAATTTACGCCAACAACACAAAAATTTGAGAGCGTCCAAAGCGTCAAAGCTGAAATATTGGCACAATGGTGTCTTTTAGACTAAAATTTACTCTATAACTTAATAAATTTAATGCCTAAAAGGCTTTTTCAGGTGGCAAAGGCTCAAGGTGGCCCGATTAGTTATTTAAAATTGTTTATAAATAATTATATGAATAAGAATCTATTACAATCTAACAAATCGGGCTTTTGTTACTGCTGATTGAAAACGCAAAATGCAATCAGAGATAAAGCGGATTTGATTAAGCTTTGACATTCTGAATACTTGAGTTTGTTGTACTATGCTTCCCCATCGACCTACGAGGGTTGAAACAAAAATTTTCGGGGTGTCGTATTATTGTGAACAGGAGTATAGTTTACGGTTGCAATACGTGTATTTTTGTAAACGCTGCGAGAAAGAAGAAGCCAACTAATTGTATTACGGCAATCGAACATATACTTGGAAAGAATATTAATTATCATTTAAAGTTTTATAGAGTTTTAGAAACGAAAACCCGAAATCAATAATAAAAACACATCAATAAACCAAACATTAATAATAATATATACAAAAAAAAAATTTGACATGTAGTAATACTTTATTTTCAGCTGGGTACCCACGCGAAGGGGAGCTGGCCTCTAAAATATAGACTGAAACATTAATGCACTAAGGAAAACCGAAAATTTGTCTTGAAAAGGTGAAGGCTGAAACTTCAACCATGTATCCAGATTTAGCTCTTTGAATGGACCTTACGCAGGCCAGGCTTTTTCGACGGCTTAAGAACATAGAAAGAGCACATCAATGTCTCATCCACGGACATCATTGCGCCAGCATTGTCAAATTCGCCACAGTAGTTGGGGGCCGAAAATATAGTAATGAGCTGCCTCTTGGCGAAAAACTCATACCCGTCCTCTACGACCTGGTGGGCACGACAGATTAAATCAAACTTATGGCGGTGAACAAACTTGCCCACAATGTCAGCACCAAAAGTGACACTCACACCACGGTCATTGTCGCTCCAACCCATTATTTTGGGGTCAGGGTCTGACCACAAGAGGTCGCAAAGTAGTCCCTTATCAGGGACGTCACATGGACGGGCCAATTGGCCAATTTGATTCATATTTAGTAAGTCCGGGCTTAGTCCGCCATGACAACAGAATATTTTTTCGTCAACAATGGCAGATACAGGCATGCAGCTGTAGCAGTCAACAAATGTACGCCATAATTTTATGGTGTAGCGGCGCTTGCATTCATCATAAAACCCATATATGCGGTTAATGCCAGCAGACTCATGGTTCCCGCGAAGAAGGAAGAAATTTTCCGGGTATTTTATTTTATATGCCAGCAACAGGCAAATGGTTTCGATAGATTGCTTCCCGCGGTCCACGTAGTCTCCAAGAAAAAGGTAATTTGAGGCCGGTGGATATCCGCCGTAGTCGAAGAGGCGCAAAAGATCCGTAAACTGACCGTGAATATCGCCACAGATCTTTACTGGAGCCGACAGTTCCAGAAGCATCGGCTGTGACATAAAAACTTCACGCGACTTGTTACATAAAAGCCTTATGTCCGTTTCGGTCAAATTAAGCTGCTTCAGACGCCGAGTGTCGATGATTCGTAAGATAAGTTGATCGATATTATTTAGATCTGTTACTGTTGTCATTTGCTGCGACATTTTGTCCGTCCTAGGCGACAAAAACCTAAAATTTTGTTATCGAATAAAAGGCTTTAAGCTAAAAAATACTTGAAATAAACAAATCATTATACAAGTTTTTGATTATTCGCTCTTGGCATGCCACACCAATAAAGATATGTTCGAAATACACGCCTTTTTTAGGCATAGGCAAGACAAACGTCATCCATGGCCAAGTCGTTTTCCGCGCCATATCGAGTCTCTGAGCAAAAGATGGAAGTTGTTGTCAAGATGGTCGACAAACTATTGGAGCAAGACATTATTATTCCATCCACGTCAGAGTACGCCAGCTCGGTGATGCTCATCAAGAAGCAGAACAGTAATAAGCACTTCAGGAACGAAAACTTTCCAGTACCACATTATAAGGAGAGAGGCTGTAGAAAGCAAAGAGTTTCTCATATTGTTCATCTTAAGACGCGAATTGTGGCTTTTATAGGATTGAAATGGAACCCGATAGCAGATCCTTCACGGATTGATTTGATCGTTGGTGTAATGAATGCAAATGCTGCATTCATTAGACTCATGGCAGAGGTACAGAGGTGTGTGCATTACATGGACTATATCCTCCTTGGCAGCTAATCGTTTCATAAGATATATGAAATGACTCGAAAAAAATTCTACAAGTATGGAGAGGCTGCGGATGAACTTTTGATCTATACAATTGTGTAAAGCCAAGTAATATCATTGCAGTGCGACAGTTTTTGGGCCTCACTGGATATTTCCGGAAATATCCAGCCGGATACACGAAAAGAGGGTGGCTTCCTAGTCCACAATCGATGGGTGGCTAAAAATGAAAGATGTCCGCCGCACGGTGGAAGACGGTGCACGCGCGGCTCGTCCAAGCCCTTAGATCACAGATGGAGGATGACTCCCTTTGTCCATGCTCACATTTCGTGGGGTTGGCTCAATGGGGTGAAAATCCTGAAATCCATGGATGACCAGACTTGGAAGCGGGTGACTTAAACGGTCAGACAGCTGTAAGCCTTGTGGGAGGGGCCAAGCTGGATGTTATGGACAGGGAACTAGTCCCATCTATACCGAAGGCATAAAAATAAAGGGAGACCAAGCGTGAAAGCTGCCACAGCGTCAAATTCCCGACATTCCTACCGCAAAAGGTACTGCGAATCGCGAGCTCAATACTTAAAAAAAGGGGGCCAACAAAGAGGCAAAGGATATCTTGTACTCCAGATACGGGAAGATGAAGTGGGGTATTTACATGTGCCTCAAAAAACGTCACCCCGGGGAAAAGGAAGCGACCGACCTGCGAGTAGGCGAGGGGGTGAATTACCTGGTTCCGGATATCATCGTAGACGCCGCCAAGAGATGACGCTAGATGTGTCAGAGGGCATAGTCAACCCTTCGAGAGGTACCCATGAATCTAGGGTGCTCTAGCTCAACCTCAATGAAAGAGATTACATCCTGATTGCCATTGAGAAAAAATCCGTCGTGGTCCATGGATTTCCACAGGCAATTCCATTGCCGGACTTCAAGTCGTTTTACCCGTCTTTAGGAGCAGCCGGAACAAAAACTAAGGAGGTTTAAGAAGACAATAACAACACAACTCCCGTCTGGTCCGGGCTTAGTAAAACTTTAATAAGCGGGAGGTGTGCCGGTCTTCCACAACTTCGGGTCAAAAAATTAAAAAAAGGGGGCCAGGCCAATATCGTGCCCCGGCCAATATTTTCCTGCCAGGACTGGGTCTGGTCGAGCCTGGAAATAGAAGCCATTGCATTAGGGCTCCGGAACACGAACACTCATCTCTGAGTTATCTCGATCCGGCTTCCCGTCCTCGGTATATTTTTTTTCTTTGCTCATGGGCCGTTGTTTGCTTTCTTTTTTCTAAAATATTACATTTCCTTCAGGCACACGCAATATTAAAAATTTTAAATATTTGCAGCCTTTGATTTCTCCCGCGAAGCCTGTTCGATTTTACCGCTCGCGCCACCTTTTTTGGTTCTTTCTATCCTATCCCTTTTTTGCTATATCGCCAAAACCGGTTTATCAGTTTCAAACCATTCCGGGTGTGAGGAGCCAACCGGCTCCTTACAAATATATAATGTAAACATAATAATAATGAAGTAAATAAGTATATGAAATAGTACAAATAATAGGTTAGGTTTGGTTAAGCCGGATGGCCCTCACGGGGGCCACGCTTGGGCCAGTATGGCCCATAGCTGAGCGGGGATTTTTTGAGTGGATCTAGAGATTGTTTTCGCGGCTTGCGAAATCTGTTAGGATTTTTTGCCTGGCTTCTTCTTGGAGGCGTCTTCTAGCGATGCCAGAACCGTAGCGCCCAGGTACTTCATTCTTGCAATTGTTAGAGCCGGGGATTTGCAAATGAGATGCTCCAAGGCTTCTGCTGCCTCAGATTCATCACATTTCCGGCATTTGGCGTTGTCGGTAATGCCCAGCTTAACTGCATGTGCCAAAGCCAGGCAGTGACCTGTGAGAATTTCCACTAACAGTCTGCAGTCTTTCCTTGAAAGATGCAGTACGTAGTGACTAAGATTTTCGTTGCGCTTTTTGCACATGACTTTAGCTGTTTTGCAGTTCGCTTTGGAGCGTTCTTAGGGAGACAGGAACGTTTTCTGTTCTTTCATTCGGCAGTCCGACGCCTTCCTTTGCAAGTTCGTCTGCCGTCTCGTTACTATCGATGCCCTGGTGGCTGGGTACACAGTAGATCCGCACTGACATGGCCGTGTTAAGGATATCTAGTGCCTCCCTGCTTGCCAGTACACTTGTGGAACTGACCGCTGACGATTGCATGGATCTTATCGCCGCTTGACTGTCTACAAACAAGTTAACCGCTTCGTATGGGCGGTCTGTGCTCTGCGCAAGCTCTGTCGCTTTTTCTATGGCGAATACTTCCGCCTGGAATATGCTGCATTGGCTTGGTAGCTTATACGACAGCCTTATTTCAGGGTCTGTACAGTATATGCCCGCTCCAACTCCTCCCTCCATCTTGGTGTATATATTGAGGTGTTGAGCATGGTTCTAACCTATTTTTCAATCGTCAGGTCCCATGTATGATGTAGTTTTTACATCCGGGCACGTTCTGGTTATCAAATAGTCAGATATACTGCTCATGAGGCGACCAATTCAACTATTCCCGAATCCTTGCAGATACATATTCCCTGATGAAACCAGGCGTTGTGCCGCCTCTCCTGCAGTCAGTTGCGCGTGGATATCTAGGGGATCGATTCCAATTATGGTTTCGAGTTTTTTTGTGGGGGTTGATCTCAGCGCCCCTGTTATGCAGAGCAGTGCCTGCCGCTGAGCTCTCTTCATAAGCTTATAATATATTTTCTTTTCCATGGCTTGCCACCACACTAAGACTGCATACAGCAGAGTTGGACGCACCACCGAGATGTAAATCCAGTGCTTTAGAGCGGGTGATAGGCCCCTTGTGCTGCTAAGCATTCTCTTGGATGTATATAGCGCTATGGTGGCCTTCTTTACCCTCTCTAGTATATTGGGCTTCCATGCCAGTTTGCTGTCTAGTACAATGCAGAGGTATTTTACTTGTGTTTTCGGGGTAAGTCTGGTTGTGTTAAATTTCGGGGGGACCCATACGGCACCATACGGCATACATTATGAGTAATAACGTAGGCTTACTAAATCAGGGCAGCGAACCTACATTTATTAATGCGATTAGAGAGGAAGTCCTTGATCTAACTCTCTGTAGTATGAACATGTTGTCCGTTGTCTCTAACTGGCACGTTGCGAGTGACAGAGAGTTAGATCAAGGACTTCGTCTCTAATCGCATTAATAAATGTAGGTTCGCTGCCCTGATTTAGTAAGCCTACGTTATTACTAATAATGTATTCAAAAAGGCACTCACCCCTTTTTTTTAGATTTAGATTTGACATAGGAAGCGCCTCACAATGTAGCCTAGCTAATAGAAATCCCAGGAAGACCAACTGGGATCTTTTCTGTTTTGAACTTGAGCAATCCAGAGACTGCTCCACCCGTCCGATAACATCCATAGACGAGTTAGAGCGTGAAGCTACTGTGCTTCACACAAATGTTGAATCAGCATATCATGCCAGCTGCGAACAAAAGGTTCGCAAGATCAGAAGGGCTGTTCCCTGGTGAAACAAAAACCTTGAAGATCTCAAAACGACTGCGCGTAGGCTCTTCAATGAAGCGAAGAGTGGGAGGACCACATGGGACTCCTACAGCTCAGCTTTAACGCTCTATAAAACAGAGATGAGAAGGTCAAAACGGGCTACGTGCGTCAACACTGCGGGCAGATCTCATCTCTCCCGGAAGCTACAAAAGGCCCTCTCCAAAGACCACTTAAACGGCATCTGCACGCTGAAAAAGCCTGATGGAAGATATACAAACAACCCAAGGAAAACGAGCAGCTTACTCCTGGCTACTCACTTTCCTGGGTGTGTGAAGCAACCCATCTCAGAGAGTGAGGCACCAACCTACCTCTCGGAGACTGGGGAATGCCGACACCTGCGCGTGACTATGGTGGCAGACTCCAATGGTGCTGGAGGAGGGGGATTCCCCTATCACTCAGAACGCGTTGGAAACATGCCCTATAGACTGGTTCATCAAAATAGCGTACAATGGGCAGTAGAAAATTTCAGCCCATACAAATCACCTGGACCAGATGGAATTTATCCATGCTTGCTGCAGCGGGGACTGCACCTAATCTCACTTCCCCTGGTCCGTCTATTTCGAGCTAGTCTCCTGCTTGGACACATACCTAGCAAATGGGCTAAAGTAAAGTCGTGTTTATCCCAAAGGTAGGGAAAAATGATACCCAATTGACTAAATCATATAGACCGATCAGTCTTAGCTCCTTCTTCCTTAAAAGTATGGAGAAGATAATTGACCAGCACATTAGGGAGGTGAATCTCAAGCACCTTCCCCTTCACAAATACTAATATGCGTATCAAGCTGGCAAATCAACTGAGACTGCCATTCATTGCCTTACAACAACCATTGAAAAGGCCATTGGCGTTCAACAGATAGCACTAGGTGCCAGGAGCTTTTGACAATACGTCATACGAGGCTTTTCGTGCCTCTCTTGTACGCAAAAATGTCTCCACAACCATTATCGGGTGGATTCTGGAAATGCTTAAATCCAGAATCATCACTGTGGACCTTGGAGGAACCATGACCTCAATCACAGCCACAAGGGGGTGCCCTCCCCTCTCCTTTGGACTCTGGTCATCGACGAGCTACTTTATGAGATCAACAACTTAGGGTTCCCCACTCAAGGCTACGCTGATGATCTAGTCATCTATATAGTGGGCTGGCATGAGCAAACCATCTCGGACCGCATGCAGCACCTTAATATAGCCAACAGATGGTGTCAGGATAAAGGACTGTCCATAAACCGGTCAAAAACAGTTTTAGTCCCACTTACAAGGAAAAGGTCTCTTTTCCTAATAAGACCATCCCTAAATGGGTCCATCATTGACTTTTCTGTTGAGGCTAACTACTTGGGAGTCACACTCGACTCCAAGCTCAACTGGAATGCAGACCATAAATAAAGCCACTCGAGCACACTTTTTACTTGCAGCAGGCTTTCGGTAGAATATGGGGCCTAAGTCCCAAAATGATCTACTGGTCTTTTAACACAGTCGTAAAACCGATCTTAACCTATTCATCGCTTGCTTAGTGGACGAAATCTAACCAGAGGACAGCTGCGGCTGCAGGATACTGGACGAACTACGCAGCGACTTGCAAGGAAGGCGCAACGTGATGGTCGGTGGCGACTTTAACGCCTAGGCCATGGAATGGGGTCCCCCCAGACTAATGCTAAAGGCCAAACGGTTTTGGAGGCCTTTGCTTCTCTGGATATTGTCCTTTTGAACGAAGGCTCCCAGCAGACTTTCAGCAGGGCAGGAGCGGGGTCAATTATTGACATCACCTTTGCCAGTAGCGCGCTGGCTCGCCACGCAAGTTGGAGGATCAGCGAGGCCTACACTGCTAGCGACCACGAGGCCATCGAGTGGTCGATAGGCATAGCAGGCCGACGGAGAGGCGCCCTGCCTATGGACAGGAAAGAGTTCCGGCAAGACACCTTCAGGCCGCACGCTTTTGCTCTCGCCCTGGAGGGGCTGTTAGCAGACGAGGCTGACGGGGCCAATACAATAGCCAACAAGGTAGCGGCTGCAATGGAAGGCGCTTGCAATCAAATCATGCTGCAAAGGAGGATGTTCCGGCAGCACCGCTCTCCGGTGTTCTGGTGGAACGAGGAGATCGCCGACCTGCGCCGCAAATGCCACCGCAGTAGAAGGCTTCTGCAGCGTGCCAAGTGAAAACCCCGCGCCTTCCAGCATACAACGAGCTCTACAAGGCGGCAAGAAAGGAGCTGAAGGTAGCCATCAGGAACAGACAGCGGGAATGCTTCCTCAAGCTGTGCGATGCTGCCGACGACGACCCATGGGGAGGAGCCTACAAATTGGTGGTGAGGAGGCTTAAGGCTGGGGGCAGGTCTTCAAGAAGGTGATCTCGACCAGGCTTAGCTCGGCGATAGATGCAGCTGGCGGTCTCTCCCCGGATCAGTATGGCTTTACTAAGGGAAAATCCACGCTGGACGCTATCTTGAGGGTCGTCAAGGTGGCAGAAGAAGCCATAGCAGGATCCAGGTGGAAAGGAGGGACGAATTCCTATTGTCTAGTTGTCACCCTGGACATTAGGAACGCTTTTAACTCGGCGAACTGGGGCCGAACGCTGGAGCCCCTTAGGAGCTCCGACATCCCAGGGTACCTGCTGAAGATAGCCCATAGCATTTCAGCAACCGAATGCTCACGCTGGATACGAGTCTGGGTTCCAGAACATACAAAGTCTCAGCCGGAGTGCCGCAGGGCTCCGTTTTGGGACCCCTGCTCTGGAATACCATGTATGACGGAGTTTTAAGGCTGCCAATGCCAGCCAGCACTAGCCTGATAGGCTTTGCCGACGATGTCGCCATAGTGGTGGTTGCGAAGGAGCTTGCGACAGTGGAGGCCCGCGCCAACGCGGCCATCGAAGCCGTAGAGTCATGGCTGAAAGTCGCTGGGTTGCAACTGGCGGCCCACAAAACGGAGGCCGTGCTGATTTTGAGCCGTGAGGCGGTGGAGTCTGCCAGAGTGCTGGTCGGAGGGACTACGATACAGTCACAGCGGGCAATAAAATACCTTGGAGTCCTCAGCGACACGGGACTGTCCTTCAAGGCGCATCTGGAGTACGTTCACAAAAAGGCCAGTGGGACTGCAGGCGCGCTCTCAAGGATGCTGCCGATCACGAGAGGTCCGAAGCAGGTATCAAGGAGACTGCTAACCTCGGTGGTTACCTCGCAGATCCTGTATGCGGCGCCTGTGTGGTCGAAAGCCACCAAGGTGAAAAGCTATATGCGAGGGGTGGAGGCAGCATACAGGCCATCAGGACAGCGTGCGCGTTCCGGACCATCTCGGAAAATGCGGCGCTGGTCATCGCCGGTCTAGTTCCGCTCACCGAGCTTGTACGCGAAAGGAGCGAGATCTTCTCGACCTCGCAGGACAGGGCAGCAGCGCAGCAGCAATCCAGAGCCGAGCTCAAGGCTGACGCCAGGAGGATCTTAGAGTGTTGGCAGTCCAGTTGGGTTTCCTCTTCAAAGGGCCGATGGACTTACTCTCTCATCCCGGACCTGAAACAGTGGGTACAGAGACCGCACGGGCAGGTTGATTTTTACCTCACCCAGGCGCTAAGCGGGCACGGCTGATTCCGCAGCTACCTGGAGCGCTTCGGACACGAGACAGAGGACTGGTGCCCTGAGTGTGGCTCGGGCATCGTGGAAGACGCACAAGACGTCCTCTTCGAGTGCCGCAGTCCGGCTTGGAGAGGTAGGAACTGGAGACAGCGGCAGGGTGCACTTTCAGCACAGTTACACTGGTGCCGACAATGCTGAGGGACCAGGGAATGTGGAACGCGGTAGCCACCTTTGCCGCGCACGTCTTGAAGTCGCTTAGGACCCTGGAGAGAGGACGGAAGGAGCTTAAGGAGTAGGGGTATACGCGCACGCGAGGCAATGCCAGGCGGCGGTACCGCACGGCGTGGAACCCTTAGTCTATAGTCTTTGCGTCATAGTTGTTCTTTTATATTTTATGTTAATTATATGTAGTATAAGGCCCTAGCACATAGTGCAAATAAAGCTCGAATACAAAAACAAAAGGTGCTCTCATTTATTAGAAGCCTCGGAATAGAAGCTCTACCCTAATCCTACAGGCCGGTACAAATGATCTAACTTCTGGTCGCAGTGCAACAAGGCCTTTGTAATAATAATAATAAACTCACTATTTTAAAGGATTACCCTGGGATTGAACCTGCGTCTAAGTGTTTAACAGACCGATAGTTTACACAACAAACCCTTCGGCGATATACACATACAAGCATAAAGCGTCAGTAAGGGATAGAAGGTTGCAACCCCATAGGACATTTTTTTATTTGGTCGGTTTGATATTTGGCTTTGCCGTCGTGCACCGATATAGCTTAGACGTTAAAGAATCCGTTTGGGAAACGGGCGGCCGTGTGTTTGATTCCCGCTCTTAACAATTTGTTTCTTAATTTTTTTTTTCAATCTTTTTAAATTTTAGGGTAATGGTGGCAGTTGTGGACACGTGGGTGTTGTGGACACCCCGGTGTAACTTTTGACACTGGACAGATGTGAAGAATCTGCCATATGTCATGTGTGCGCTAACGAAGCTCGATTGTTTTGTGCCGATTACCAAACGGAACGGACGTAAAATTTAGTTATGTTTGAGATTCCACACCGGGGGCTTAGACACAATTTTCACAATAACAAATTTGTTGATATGATTTTAAAATGGCTGCTTGAGGCAGTTGTCGGGGGTTGTGGACATCCAATTTTTTTGTTGACAAATCGTAAAATATCGCCGTTGATGTTAACATTAATTATTTTAATAGTAATAACATTAATAACCTTAAATTATAATGACAGATATATAAGTAAATATAAATATACCCTTACAGGCTATTATAACTTTAGTCAGAAGTTTGCAACGCAGTGACGGAGACATTTCTGACCCTATAAAGTATATAAATTCTTGATCAGCATCAACAGCCGAGTCGATCTAGCCATGTCCGTATCTCCGTAAGATATGCCCATTTTGTATTATTTATATTTTCGGGTTTAATTTTATCAAAATCGAACAATTATATTATATTATATATTATATAGCTGCCATAGGAATATATATATCAGTTTGGCTTTGTTTCTCGCAACATTTAGTTCGTTGACAACATTTTTCTGTCGCAACACTTATCTTATGTCTGTATCCGAGAAAGAGAAAAAGTGAGAACATTTTTTTCTTCTTCTTCTACTACTTCAAGGGTATTTAAACTTCGGCATGCCGAATTTTCCTTTCTTGTTTAAGAGTGTTATTATGCTTTTCGTCAATGTTGTTTGTGGAGAAGACAGCGGATATGCCACCCCTTAGAAATAATTAATATTAACACAGAGAAAAAGGCGGCTGAGGAGATTAAGGATTTGGCAAGATTTTAGAAGCTAGCCAAGTAATTGTCAACGGCCACGGCAACCAAAAAACAATCGAAGCGCGGTCCCACATCAACGCCAGCAAAAACACCTGCAAAACGTGCCAAACTATCTAAGCCTTCTAAGAAGCAAGAGTCGTCGGACGAGGAAGATGAGGACTTTTGCATCATGTGCATAAAGATGATGCAAAAAAAATGACCGCCTCCAACGCCTTTCACTGCAATGGATGTGATCGGCCAGTGCACTTGAAGTGCCCATACGTGGCAGCTACTTCACATGCGCCAATTGTGCTTCTGATGGGGAATAATGCCATCTATAATAATTTTTGCCATTGATTGCCATAAAAAATTAATAAACTTCAATTTTTTCTTCATTTGATTACGTTGAACTTGATGCTCTCCTCACTTTAGCACTTTTTACAAATTGAGAAAAATGACTACTTTACAAAAACTTAAAAATTTTTCTTTCAATGATAGATATTAATGTAACTATTTTAAAACTAGTTAGCTAAGGTCTCTAGCTTTCCATTGATATGCACATGTTCGCATAATATGCTCCAGGTGAAAAGATATAAGTGAAAAAGGAAACGGTGTCCACAACTGCCACCATTACCCTACATATTAAAATATATTTCATTTTATTTTATAATTCCATCAAAGAAATTATTTTGCAAATATAAAGTTCGGGAATTTCAGTATAATTGTGACATTGTAAAATTAATATTTTTTTAAATTAACACTTGTTTTTGATAAAGATTAATCAACCTATTTTAAAGTAATGAATTTACTTAACATTTTTATGCAAATGGTTTTAGTTTTTGTTCCTTTTATATTAATTTTAAATTAAATTATCCTTTTTTTCTAAAGAAGTTGGAAAACTTTTGAAAATATAATTTTGGTTACTATTAATATTTCATTCATGTTCTATGGTTTTAACAAAGCAAATAATACGTTCACTGCCGAAAATAGGAAATATCACCTTGAGCAAAGGCACAGAATTTTAGCATGAACGGAACAGCGGTCGATTCATGTACATGAGTCTCCAATTTGCCGCTTTGCTGAACTGGGGATTATACGAAAAGCCATCCCCGCTCACTGTAGATTTCTAGGCACCGCATGAGGCAAAGTCCGACTGGGAGAGTTATCTTTTGAAGGGCACGGGGAATTCCTATGGTTCTCCACTTTGTTTCAAGTTGGGAATTTTCTTATTTATTAATCGTTTTTTTTTTTATTTTTTTTTTTTGTTTTTAATTTTGGTGTTACACTTAATTGCACCGCGCTGTTTTTTTATCGCATGAGACTTTGTTTTCACTTGCAATTTTTCTTGCACCCGTATCGCGTGAGTCGACTATGTTGGGCGACAATTATGAAAGACAGATGGTTGATTTTTAATCCTTTATTTCCACACACCCGTTAGGAGGGTCATTTATAGAATACGTTATATCAAAGCTTACGCTCTGGAGTACAAATTATTACTAACTAATACTAAAGTATGATCTAGCTGCAGCTTAAAGGCTCCGGCTCGCTGCAGCGCTGCCGTCCAAGAGCCAGGTCAGCAGTTCTTTGTCTCTTTGAGTGCACAGCCAGCATTTTCCTGACCGCGCGTGCAAGCCACCGGATATGGTTTGCAATTCTGCAGTTTCACTCCGTGAGAACGGCTTGGGTTAACTTATATCTATTTATATGTAAATATAGCCTCAGTACCAAAACTCCCCGTTCACGGGCTTTCCACGCGGCATGCTCGAAAAACAAAAACAAATTACATGGGCGAAGTCCGAAACAAAGTAGGCACAACAAAATTCGAACTGCGCTCGTCTACTGTCGACGTCTCGAGAAGTTAACACTGCATATTTGTTTTTGTTTTCGAACTGATTCGGAGCAGCGGTTTTCGACAGTACAGCAAATTAGACAGAGATAGTGGGAAGAGGTACAAGAAAATTACTGTCGAAAACAAGCTGTGTTGCATCGACGTTAGAGTACCCTTTTTAAAATAAGTTGTAATATTTATAAATATTTAATTTTATATTTGTTTAATTCTTATATATTTAGCCGAATGGTAAATGGCAAGTGTTACAAATTTGCTTTGGCAAAGCCTAAATGTTTATATTTGATATTCTGCCTTATGTGGTTCAAATTAAAAGGCATTGCTTTGGTCGTGTGTACCCTGGCACACGCCAGAATTTTTGGTCTTCGGTTTTCTTTTGCTTCTCCTAATTCTCTCTGCATTAAGAGTTGACTGTTGCCGCATTCAGGTTTTGCGTATTAGTTAAAGTTGCGTACAAGTGAAATATTTTAATGAGGTAAGTACATTTATTTGTGTTACATGTTGGCATTCTGATAAGGATGATTGGGGAAAGTTTGTGCTTAGACGCAGAGTAATGAGTCTCTCCAGCGCCTTGAGTATAAACGAGGAGAGTCTTATCGGCCTGTAGTCCTTGGGCGTGCAGTCCTTCGAGCGGAGCCATCGAGGTGGCAGTTGTGGACACGTGGGTGTTGTGGACACCCCGGTGTAACTTTTGACACTGGACAGATGTGAAGAATCTGCCATATGTCATGTGTGCGCTAACGAAGCTCGATTGTTTTGTGCCGATTACCAAACGGAACGGACGTAAAATTTAGTTATGTTTGAGATTCCACACCGGGGGCTTAGACACAATTTTCACAATAACAAATTTGTTGATATGATTTTAAAATGGCTGCTTGAGGCAGTTGTCGGGGGTTGTGGACATCCAATTTTTTTGTTGACAAATCGTAAAATATCGCCGTTGATGTTAACATTAATTATTTTAATAGTAATAACATTAATAACCTTAAATTATAATGACAGATATATAAGTAAATATAAATATACCCTTACAGGCTATTATAACTTTAGTCAGAAGTTTGCAACGCAGTGACGGAGACATTTCTGACCCTATAAAGTATATAAATTCTTGATCAGCATCAACAGCCGAGTCGATCTAGCCATGTCCGTATCTCCGTAAGATATGCCCATTTTGTATT
>VNJU01003110.1:0-76837 GCA_008042675.1 Drosophila seguyi
GCGGTTGGGCAGTGGGCCAAGTTTATTGTTTGTTTGGCCAGCTATAAATACCCAAAAATGCCAGAGAACCTAGACTAATTGCTCTCTTATCATCTCTCCCACAGGCGCCGCCGCTATCCGCACAAGCGACGACACACCTTAGCCATGGCTTGTCCACCAGTTCGTCGGCACCAAACCGTGTGGTGACTCGATCGGCCACCATGCTGGCACTCTTTGGCATCGCCCTCTCCTCATTCAGCCTGAAGCAGCTGTTGGCCAAGAAGCAGAAGCACCAGGGCCTGCGGAAGCTGTAGGAGCAAATAACTAGCCAAGAGACAGAATGAAGGGGGGAACGATGAAATGATGGAAAGCGGCCAATGCGCCATGTCCTGAGCCCGCACACTCCCTAAGTTCATCATCTTCATATTGTATATTTTGTTAAGTTAAGTCATCCATACTCACTAAACACAGAGAGACGGCCGGAGCTCGGGCATGAAGGCAGGATTATTTTGTACACACATATATATGTAGATATATATTTTCCTGATTACACATGCACACACCATGCAGAGCCAACTAAAAGGAATACATTTGTGATAATACAGAAACGCGTATGAGTGTAGCCAAGCAGCTAGCAAACTGATCGAAGAAATAATGGAGTAGAAAATCGCTAAATTGATGGAAGTCCAAAATTATCCTTACCCCGCTTTTTAGTTATAAATATTTTATGTGTAAACAAGTCCATCATATATTTATATTTATTTACAAATTGTATGCAGATCAGAGAAACGACCTAGTTAGAAGGGATAGAAACTATAGTGACATCGCTGGATGGCAGGCAGGGAGCCGGCTGCAACAGTATCCACGAAACCAACTAGTTGTAGTTCCTTATTCTAATAAATGCAATATATTACATTGGACACTTGATTTTTATTTCACCCTTTAAATGATATAAATATTCGAATATTTTTAAATAACTTTAAATATCCAAATAAATAAAACTACTTAATTAAAATTAAATGCCTGGATAATTTTTAGTCTATAATGTACATTTTACTAAATTCAATTTGAAATGTACTATTTTGCTTGGAATAAGCCTTGAGCCTATTCATTTTGAATTTGGCGCTAGTTTTTTATTCACGAATATTAAAGGGGCTAACACTACGAGCACTATCGATACCGATATAATACGCCAATGAGTTCGATAAGTATGAATCGCTTTATTAATAGAAATAATGATACAGGTGCCAAAAAAAAAGGTGTGATAAGATTTTCACTGATCATACATATAAAAAGAATTTAAATTAAAGCTTGACTCAAATAAATTTAGATCTTCTTTAATAGCCAATATATTTATTCTAGTTTTCGATTTTATATCGATATTGTCGATAACATATTATTTTACTTATTTTTAGCTAAAGATATAGGTTAATTAGTCTTTAAAGGAGATCAATTTCCAATTTACTGGCTAAAAATTCTGCTTAATTCGTCGTGTTGTTTTGAAATATTGAATGACGTATTTTTTTTAATTTTAAGAAGTGGCGCATGTAACAATGTTGTAAATTATATAAATTTACTCCAAAATTGAATCTTTCTTGAAAGGTTTTATATATATTTGTCTAGCAGTAAAGATTATCGATATTTAGTACGGTCACACTGATACTTGAACTGGTTCGATTGCAAATAAAATTTGCAAAACAGCAAACGCTGAAGAAATTAATTATTTATTAATAATATTTTATAAACAAAATACATCGATTTTATTTCCGTTATCACCTGAGCATACAAAAAATATAAACTGCCATCATTATCTTTTTTTCCGCGTTCGGGTTCTTATGGCTATGTCCTAAGTGGGAAAGAGATAACTAGTCCGTTTTAGGGTTGCCGAGCTCTGCAATGATTGAAAAATCAGTACGGCACATTTTTATAAAACTATTAAAATGACCCCTTATATTTAAGAATTTATTACATGAATTAATTTGTGATCTTTGATCCAGCTTTTAAGGTTAATTCCGCTTGTTGACCAAGTTAATAGCTGGAAGATCAATTTTTTGAAGAGGGGTTCGAAAAGTTATGCCGATCTGAGGGATCACAAATGATTAAACTCAAGCTTGCGAAGAAATTCCAAAACTAAACTTTACGAAATCGAGCATAAATCAGTAGCCGAACTTGTTGTATACACTTCGTACAACTTCGTGTGCAACAATTTTCGTTCGGAATAAACCGAAGTAGCCGCCATATTGAAATTTCAGCTGGCCGACATTCTCGGGTGAAAAAATCTATTCATTCTCATTTTCCGAACAGTTCGAAGTGAAGCGTAAATTAAGGAAATTTCGAATTGTTAAGATTTTTTGCCGGTTAAAAGCAGCAACAAAAGAAGTGTAAAACACGCGCCAACGGGCGGTTGTTGTTGGCAAACAAAAGAGCGATAGCGCGCCGCTTTGTTGTTGCGGCGGCCAGCGCGTTGTGTGAACCTTGCGGAAATTTGGCATTTCTTAGAAGTTTGTACGTGGAGCAGGGGCCGGCTGCAGCATGAGCACTCCGGGAGGCAGCGATGTGGCGCTGGTGAAGGCAGCAACACCATCGCCCTCGCCACTGGCAAAACTGGATGTGGATTATTCAGGTAAGTGTGTTGATAGGTCGTTTAGCGTGGTGGCTCCAATAACAGCCGGCCTCTCTCGTATCGCCAGGTTCTAAGTTTGAAATGCATGGATCGCTGGCGGAGGAGGAGCGTCGGTTTTACTTAAAGATGTATCCCAACGTCGACATCGTAAACCAGCGCAGAGTTCACTGCACCGTGTGCCGCCAGCATCTGGGCACCGCCCTCGCCGCGGAGAACAACATCAAGATGCATCCCATACTACGCGTGACGCACTGCGTCAAGTGCCACGACTTCTACAACAGCGGCGAGTTCTCTAAGGGCGAGGACGGATCGGAGCTGTACTGTCGCTGGTGCGGTCAGGGCGGCGAGGTCTACTGCTGCTCCACCTGCCCGTACGTGTTTTGCAAGTCGTGCATCGTGAAGAACCTGTCCAAGGGCGTCATCGTGGACATTGAACAGAACGAGAACTGGAACTGCTTCAACTGTACCTCGAAGATCCTCTGGCCCCTGCGGGCTCAGCACTGGGCGCTGGTCAACTACATCCAGTCGACGAAGAAGTGAGTTTGGATTACCTTTACTCCTGCAATCTGTAAAATCCTCTCCCGCAATCCACAGAGCTCTACAATCTATGCAGATGCCTGAGCTGGAAGCCCGCCGTCATATGCTCAAGGACAACACCAGCTGCTGTCGCCTGGCCAAGTCGAAAGCCACGAGTCTCTCGGACTCTATGGAGAGTCTGGAGTCCAATACATCGAAACGCAGCCAGGGCAGCTCGGTAAACTCGGCCAAGAGAACACTAGTGTCCAAGCCGAGTTCAGGTCCGTCAACTAAACGCCCCAAATCCTCCAACGACGAGGTGGTCTGCACACCCGATCTGCTTAGCATGCTGGAGCCGGACTGCCAGCTCTCCATGCTTCCCAAGCCAGCAGGCCGCCAGCCGGGGCCGGCGTCCAGTATCACCACTACCCCGAGGATTGTCACCGTCCAACAGAATTACGCGGGACCAAGTCCCAGCACTAGCAACACCAGCAATGGGAGTGGCCCCTCCACCTCGATGGGAGCGCCACGCGCCAGCCTACCGCCGCCGCTGGTGCTCAGTGGTTCAGGGATTCGGTATCGTCAGAGTGCTCCCGGCAGTGTTACAAGCGTCCGACGCACTGTGGTGCCCAACGTGGTGCGAAACAGTGGCCCTGTGTTCCACACGATAAATGGGTTCCGTGTGGATCTGAACAGCGCCGCCCAACAAGACTCGTACCGCCTGCCCAATGGACGATTGATCCAAGTCAAACGCCAGATGCCGTTGGCCAACCCACCACCGACCGGGACGCCAACAACACCAACAGCGCCGATAGTCATCCCTCCGTTGAACTCGGGAGTGGTCATTCGTCCCCGAGGCCCAGTTCCAGTTGGCAGACCGCCGGCGCAGGGCAACGCTTTTGGCAGCAACATGGGCATTTACAATCCGCAGACCAATCAGCAGCAGCGGGCGCCGCAAATTGTACGAGTTAACCAAAACCAGGCGGCTGCTGCTCCAGCGCCAGCACAGGTACCGGCGCCGAGTTCTAACGGGAGTGGAGGAGGTGGTGGACAGACCCTGATGATTACTCCAGTGCCAGGTCCACCCAAGCCTCCAACTCTAGTGCGGCACAATTTTCCAAACACGGCACTGGGGCAGTCACGTTCCCAGCTGCAGGAGCAGATCTTCAGCGCCATGGATATTTGCACCCACCTCACCGGCAAGGTGGTGTCGCTTACCCACTCGAATGCGTACAACCAGGTGCGCAATCACCTTGATCTGAAGGAGCTGTACATCCACATGTCCTACCTGATGACCTACGCCATCGGGCGGTTCAAGCATCTGCAGGAGAAGTGCCTGGTGGACATGCGGGAGATGGGCTTCAAGAACGATGCCAATAGTCTGGAGAACGGACAACTGGCGGCCGGTGAGTTGTATATTTCAATTTATTTAGCATATTTGTAGTCAGTCCTAAGAAAGGTTATTTTATTTTTTATTTTCGTTGTGATTAATTGGTAGTTTTCTGTTGTCGGGCTCCGAGTGCCCCTTTTACAAAGTAATTTTGAGGGAATGCGAGCTGGGCATCTGCCTATATATATATTTATTTATTTATTAGAATAAAATATTTAGTAAAAGAAGGGATACACATTCCCTTAAGTGTTAAGGTCAAATTTTGAGTAGGCCTCCCCAACCCTTACCTGCCTTTGGTGCATATTTTCGACACATGGACGGTCGCTTCCTTTTCGGTTTCCGTTTCGCGCGTGTGTTTAGTTCTCTTTTTTTATGATTATGCCAGCGATGAGAGTCTGTATGTAAGTATCCTGTGTTTTATGTATAACTCTGCGAGTTCCATTTCATTGGCTGCGATGGAAAGAAACGATTTGGTTTTAGCTTGGTCCATGTGTTAGCAAAATACCATCCAAGGAACAGGCAATGGGATGGAACCGAGCAGCAGTTTTTAAAGCCTTGTTATTGGTTTCTCGCCTCTTGCAGCCGTCGACTATGTCTGCTACGGCCAGCTGGACGATGTGGATCTCTTCAACACGGGCTGCAACAGTTTCCACAACCAGGTCTATGAGTATCGCAAAAGTCTGCATGCCAACTTGAAGGAGGGCGAGGACTGCGAGCCATTGCCGCCGCTAATGCCGCTTGGAGTTCGAGCCGAAGGCGATCCGATCGATGAGGAGGAGGATATTCCTGAGTTGCAGCCAGAACAGAAACAGGATGCGGAGGAGGAGGAGGGAAATGATTTCGATTACGATGAGACGGAAGATTTGGAAGATGACTTGGACGATGACGATCTGGATAACGAGGAATGCGGTGAACTGGGTACCGAGGAGAGCATGAATCGAAACGAACAAGCCCATGCCTACGACCGAAAGCTGACCCGCCTGCTCCGCGAATATCCCTCGCTCTGGTGCACCCGGCATCCAGACTATGGCAAGAAGGAGGTCACTCTCAAGCAGTGGCGGGTGATCGCCACCCACTTTCCGCGTGGCGACGATATCAAGCTGCGCTGGAAAAACGTACGCAAGCGATACGTTCGCATCGAGCGGCGGCTGAAGCAGGGAAAGCGCTTTAAGGGCTACTTTGATAAGGCCACCAACTATCTGGCCAATAGAGATCGACCACGGAGCGAGTGGCTGGCGGTGGACTGTGGCGAAGACGATGGCGATGGTTTTGAACGTAAGCAATTAGACGTCATTGAGAACACAATGGAAAATATAGAGCAGAAACCGGCTCCTCCGCCACCGCCACCGAGCAAACCTAAGCCACGTTTTCCTCTGCGACCCCTCGAGGTGCGTGCCATCGATCAGCGCATCATCACCTTCGCCAAGAGCCACCCCGTGCTCTGGCGCAAATCCACCGATCCCGAGTTTAACAGTATTGACGAGCAAACCAGGAAATCTTTGTGGCAAAACTTCTGGAAATCTGCGCCCAGTAAGAGTTCAAAATCCGCGTTTGCAGCCTATCCCCCTAAATGATTTTATTTTTCAGATTATGCTTGCGAGTACCTCGTAGAGCGCTGGCAGCAGATGTACGAGATGTACAAGTCCTTCCGCCTCAAGAGCATCAAGGACAAGGGCATTTTTGCGAATCTCGAGCTAAAGTATTCCAAGTACTTGGCCAGCCTGTATTTCTTATACAAAATCGATGAGCAGGACCTGCGCGACGAGTTCGAGCCATTGCAGGATTGCGTGCCAAATGGCAGTGACATGTCCGGAAAGCTTAAGGACATGCCAGACGACAAGCAGTTTGCCCAGCAACTAGTACTCGCCATACGGGCTTATCCCACTCTGTGGAATCCGCGGCATGTGGACTACAACGATGTGGGAGCCAGGGAGCGCCTGTGGCCAGAGGTGGCCCGGCGGTTGCCACGCTTCAAGCGGGATGCAAAGGCCTGCAAGCTGCGCTGGCAGATGGCCAAGTTTGCGTACGAATGCTATTGCCGCGAGATGGAGCGACAACCACCGACGCGGGCCAGCGAACATAAGCTGCAGAAAATGCGAGCCAATTTCCCTCTCGAAGAGATGCGTTTTCTTAACATTTAGACATTACATTCCATAGTTAGTTTAGTTTAGTTTAGTTTAGCTAGTATTTTGACATTATAGTTAAGGCTTAAATAAAAACCATTTGCCAACTTCCTCACACAATAATCTATGGTTCTCGAGGGATGTCCTTAAGAATTAAGTCGATTTTAGTATCTAAACTTTATGTAATTCAATTAACTAACTCGTCCTTCATCTTGCAGAGAAACAAGCCAGCGATGACGAAGACAACGAAATCGAGATTGTGGAGCCCAAAACGGATACAATTACCATTGATTCCGATAACGACGATGACACTCCTTCGACCTCAACGCAACAGAAGGCGATGATGAAGATTGTCTCGGTGACATCGGCGGCTCCAAAGAAGGAGCTCGTGGAAAACCAAACGGATATCGATGTAGCTGCCTTCAGCTCAACAATTTTGGCCAGCCTGCTAGAAGTGGACATACACGAGGGCTCAGGTGACCCCAAGTCTATTTCCCCCGGCCAAAAGAAGCAGCCGCGTAAAAAGACCACGAATAGACCGAATCCAGCGCTGCTGCAGCTGGAACGCCGACGCATGGAGGAGCTGAAGCAATCGGATGTCAAGCTGAAAAAGAAGTGCGTCGTGAAACTGCGACGAGCTGAGGATGAGTTTGAGGTGGCGCGACAATGGGTGGAGAGAAGCAGAAAGCGGGATCAGAGAGATGCCGTCACGCTAAGTAACAAGGTCACTGACATTGCGAAGGCATCTGCAGCCGAAGCACCGAGTGAAAAGGATGTTGAGGAGTTAGCAAAGAATTCTCCACCAAAGGACGATCAGCAACCTATGGAAATTGACGTTCAGCTTATTTCTTCAGCTCCCAATGTTCAAGAAGAAGATGAAACAAACAAGGACAAAGAGTCTGAAAACTCAGAGCCAAAAGAATCCGACAAGCAACGTCTTCCTGATAAAGATAAAGTCACACTAAAGGAAAAAATTGGAGAAATTTTGAAGGCTGCTATAAAAGCCAAGATAACACAGAAAGCACAAACGATAAAAACAAACGATAAGTCAAAAACAGAAGAAACGCACAACAAGGAAACGAATGAATTAACATCGGAGCAAGACAAGGCTATAGAGGGAGTGGATCAAGTCGCCAAAGAAAAGAAAGCTCACTTGAAGAGAGTATCAGAAAAGGAGAGTTCCCATGAAAAGGAATCCGAATCCCAGTCCAAAAAAGTAGCCGAAAGCAAAAAAACCGAACGGATGGAAACGGAAGACGTTGTTTCGCATGAACAAAAACCTGTTGAGAAAGAAAAGGATCTGCAGCCTGAAACCACCCCACAGACGGTAGCTATGACCGAAAAACTCATTGAAAGAGAAACAGAAAAGGTCTTAGACCAAGATTCAGCCGAAGAAAAAGATCACAATCAGTCCGTAAAAGAGCAGACTATTGACAATGAAAAAAAATCCATGTCCGGAAAAGTTTCAGATCATTCATATGAAAAAGAAGAGGAAGCCCCAACTGAAACTGTCTCAGCTGAAGGGTCTACCGAACCAGCAGCTCCTTCGGAGGCAGACGACCCCTGCCAGGACGCAGACAAAGCCGCGCCAGAAGAATCCATTTTTCAGATTGCAGAACTTGCAGAGCAAGACGCCACTGCTGACCTGGTTGAAGCCATGGCCTCAACGACTGATATTGGCGAGCCCTCGGCAGCTGAGCTTGTAGAAAGTATGGACGTGATTGAACTTGACGAACCTCCCAAAGAATTGCTCGATTGTGCTATCGACGAAGTGATTGCCATGGATGGCATCGAGCTGACTTGTGCCACCGAAGAGCTAATGAAAGCCTTGGCTGGTAGTACCAGCGCTCTCACTTCCGAGAATGCTACTTTAGATGAGACTGATTTGGATGCTGATAATCTAATAGAAACCCTTCCAATGGAAACTACAGAGCCACCCGAGATCCTTCTCAAAGAAGACGAGAATGGAGAGACTGAAAAGAGTGAGGCACCCATGATCAGCAGCGGTGAAAACGGTGAGGCCGCCCAGGAGGAAGCCGGCGAACCTAACGCGCCAGAAGATGTCCCAGGCGCTGGGCAGATACATGGCTAGTTCGTGGTGATCATTCGAGGTCCCCCCACAGAAGAAAACCCTTAACGCGGGGACCTTTAGCTCTTCCAAAACAGACGAAAGACAAGGGACACTAAAACTAAACACAAATTTGTACATTAATCATCGTAGATCTACGATACTTTGAAAAATACCTGTTCACTCTTAGGAATTTCTTATTTAAGACATTTTTTCTATGGAAAACTAAATTTTTTTTGGCCATTTGAAACTCATCATCATGCTCAGTTAAGATCTTAACCTTAGAGACGACCTCAAGTGTATAGAAAAAGGGAAGAAGCTAAGAGAAACTTCAAAAAACAAGCACGTTACCATCTGTAATTATATTTATTTAGGACCTGTATTTTCTAATGCATTGTTATGTTTTTTTTTGGAAACGCTTACAAAGCCAGTAATCCCAATGAGTGCTTGTTGTGTGTATGAAGCAAAGTGAGGTGGACTACCTCTTATGACTTCTCTCAACGATCATTGAAAACTAGTATGAAAATAAGAACAAGCCACTCTCCGATGATTAGTTTTTAGGCTGAACAGATATTATAAATGTTTAACTCTAAGCTATCTTATGAAAATAAAAGGAATACTGAGCTAAAGTCGATAGTTTTGTAAATATATTTGAAAAGGTAAGTGCGGTTTTGAAGTAAATGTCTTTCACATGTTTTTCATTTTATTCACAGTCCGAACAAACAACTAGATATTTGGCAATCTGATTCAATAAATATTGTTCCGTTTTAATGTATCACACGTTTACTAACTGATTATAAATAGTGTAACTTCTTCTGTGCGTGAATCAGCCAAAAATAAGTGATAAGTATATTAAAAATAGGTCTTAAACGATGATATATAAACATACCTAGCGCTGAATATATTTCTATGATCTAGGGTCAAGGGTCCTTAGTACGGAAGCCAGAATATGTGTGCATTACTTTTAACATTGATATGGGGTTACAAGGTTACAGCGTGCTAAAATATGGGATATAACTAAGGAAAATTTACATTTACGTATACATAGATATCGCCGAGGCCTTATCTTTTTCTATGAGGCTTGTGCTCGCCGAGAAAAGAGGGGAATAAGACTAATGAGGTTGGGCTAGGAATGTTACGACTTTAGTCAGCGATTATTACCTACACGATAAGAAATATTACGAATCGCAAAGCATTGAGAAGCAATATAAAGGCTTGTTAAATGTTAGCAAAATTAACTTGGAAAATAACGTAACCGAGCGACAATTATATGATCTTCTGGGAAACTTGTCTAATCTATAATACAAACTATGAGGGTTTCAAGTATCACCTTATCCTGGCAATTAACTCGGCTGATAACTGATATCTTATTCCATGTCCGAAGCAAGTTCAAGTACTTAAAACTAGGAAGAGAGAGAGAGACGGATCCTAACAGTTGGGTCGTTTGTGCAGTCGCAACTGGCTGAAGTACCGCTCGGGCGGCGGACACTTGATGGAGTAGTCGGACACGTGGTTCCAGGCCTCCACCATGCTGTCATCCTTCACCTGATGCTGTAGGATGCTGCCCTTGAAGGCGCACAGCTTCTTGGAGTGGGCAAAGCTGAAGAGCGGATGGTGCCGACGCTTGACATTGGCCCGCTGCGCACACAGACCCGTGATATACACATCCTCCAGATAGACCAGCGTCGTATTGAGCGACGCCTCGTACAGCCTCTGCACCACATCGATGGAGAGGAGGTAGCCGGCGCCAGAGAGATACTTTGGATACGCCGGCGGCGCATACATGTACGATGGCATGTACCACTTGCTGGTCACATCACTGACTGGCACAACATTGCAGAACTGGTGGCCGTACATCACCCCATAGGTGTCGTTCATCCGGTTCTGCGGCGATGTGGACAGAAAAGTGAAGCGGTCGTGATAGTCCAGTGTGTCGTTGTAAAGTGGTATAGTGCCTCCCAGAAGGAAGTGCAGCAGATTGGGTACATTCAGGAAGGTATCATCGTCGCACTTAAGGAAGAAGGCGGAGGTGTTCGAGCAACTCCTACTGATTTGCTTTAGGGCCATCACCGACTTAAGCGTGAGGTTATTGTAGCTGTCCACAAAATTCCCCTGGATTATGTCATTGTATTGCTCCGCTTCGCTGTGAATGCGAGTCAGGGTCTCGTTTCCCACGAGAGCCTCATCCTGGCTGCGGCCAATAACAAAGACTACGCGGACTGTGGCCGTCAGAGAGTTGCTCTCGCCACGCAGGTAATCGGCGTACAGCTTGAGACGCTCCGGCAGCGGCGGCAGGTACCGGCCCTTGAGGTGGCCATGGAGTTTGGCAAATGCCGGGTAGTTGAACTCGGTGGTGTTGCCCCAGGTCTCGCGTATTGTCTGGCGCTGAACAAAGTTACCCAGACCTGAGCAGACGGCGATTACTAGGAAGGTCTTGTTCCGACAAAGGTCTCGGGGAACAATGACTGCCGATTCCTGTCCGGGATCAAGGTAGTCGCCTATGTTCCGGGAGGTCTCCAGCGGCCAGTCGGGCAGACTAGCTGCAAAACGTAGAAATGAATGGTGTTTGGGCTACAATGCACCCATTGTCTTACCACTACGCCTGTGCACATCCATGTAGATGAGCGGCAGGTAGACGAAGAGCAGCAGCAACAGAATGCAGGCGCTCAGCGTGTAACAGCCGAGACGTCTGAGGCTCCTTGGCAGCGGCAGGCGGTTGCGCCGCTGCAACTTCCTCAACTTCACCTTGGTACGCTGGTGCGTCTCATCCTCAGACCCAGTGGCGGAACTGTCCGCCGCCGACGCCAGCAGAGAGTTCTGCTCCTCGCCATTTTGCGCTGTCCAAGTGCCGTGCATTTGCCTCTTTGTTCGCTAACGGTCGCCGTCGGTTTGGAGGCACTTCATTTTGCGGATCGGCAGGCCCGCATATTAACCAGGGATCTGAGTATTATTGGTAGCGATAAGAGAATGTATCATCGGGTCAAATCTAATCGAAGAGTTTGCTTGTACTTTTTTTTGCCGTTAATGGTTAGACGATTCAGTGATAAATCTGTTCCATGCTCAGCTGATTGCCGAAAAGAACGTAATGCTCGTGACTATCGATACGCTTTCTCAAGAGTCTATCGCTATTGAGCATAATCAATTAAAAGCTTTTTGATTAAAATGTCCTTAAAAAGTTGTAAAATAAAAATTGTATTTCAAATTGGGAATAAAATATATTTGAAAAATTTAGCACGCCCCCTTTATGGGTTTTTAAATCATTATAGAAATTTTGGGTAAGAACCATTAGTGACTGTTATCATCAACCATTACCGTCATGATTTATGACTACTATATCTAATCGGTTCTGATAAAGTTTTATACATAACTATCCCGCTTCCAAATTAAACAGAAAACCATATAGATAACGTGCTTTGAAAAACCGAAGATTTTATACCCTTGAACTCTGCAATTGAATTAATGAAAAGTAAATTTAAAAAATAAATCGCAAAAAAAGGTTTTGCAAGTCTATAAAATAGTTTTAAATAAAATATGTAACTTAAGCTTATTTTCCTAGCTATATGATATAGTCGCCTAAATGTCTTTAAGCTAAGACAAAAATTCTGAAACCATTAAAATAAGGAAAATATATTGAAAAAACGGTGAAGAAATAATTTTATTAAAAAATCACCAACCTTAAGTCAGGTATATATGGTTCTCGTTTCTTTAAGGAGCGGTTTTTCTATGGAAAAAACCTTTCCAGCAGGCGGGTTCAGATTTTCCCTTTTCTTTTACGCTGTGGACAATACAAAACGTTTTCGTTTTTTGGAGCTCCGATTTTACACAACCTTTTAGAAATAGTTTCGATATCAAAATGTAAAATATTTTTTTATGGCTCAAACTGCTGTCTTGAGTGTTTTTAGATGTAAACAGCGTTGCAACTTCCTATATTTGTTCAATTGGTACCTTTGTAGCAAAATAAAGACAGGAATTCCTTATTTAAAAAGGGCTACCAGCTTGTATGCAGTTTAAATTACAGTAGTATAAATTAGTTATTAAATTATACACATTTATTTATAAGAGCAGTATTTTAATCCACATTATAATTTTTAATGAATCAAATGGTAAACATTTTAAGTTTTTAAATTCTCTGGTGAAACTGACAACCCGTAGGCTATACTCCCATAAACAACTCATCTATATAGTAGTGCTTAATAATTGTCTATGCATAAATTTATTTAAAATGTTGTATGTACAATGAATTCGAAAAGAGGTCGCTTCTAGTCAAGTTTTTCAAAGTATTTCAATGATCAAGCGCTTTTCTGGGTCCCAAATTAGTAATAATGATAAAATGATTATGGTGCACGGGTCAATGATTAATCTTAGCCTAAGTTAACTTAAAACGGATAACACATAAAGGCGGTCTGCTAAAAGGATAATGCATGAGAAGCCAGCCCTTGCGTCCACATGAAGGATTGGATTGAATTGGATATTAAATTGAATTTGAATACGTGGGGGATTATGACCCGGGACCAGCCCTAAAAGTCTGCGTCCAGGGTAAAGACATTGTCCAGGCGGTTGGTGGCCACGCCCATGCGCTGGTACTCGCCCACCTTCTTCTCAAAGAAGTTGGTCTTGCCGTCCAGCGAGATCATCTCCATGAAGTTGAACGGGTTCTTGGTGTTGTAGATCTTTCCCACGCCCAACTCGACTAGCAGGCGATCGGCCACAAACTCAATGTACTGCGACATGAGGTCGCAATTCATGCCGATCAGATTCACGGGCAGGGCGTCGGTGAGGAACTCCTGCTCAATGTCCACAGCGTCCCGGATGATCTCGATGATGCCCTCGCGCCTCGGTCGCTGCACCAGATGCTGGAACATCAGCACCGCAAAGTCACAGTGCAGGCCCTCGTCGCGGGAGATCAGCTCATTGGAGAAGGTAAGTCCGGGCATTAGTCCGCGCTTCTTTAGCCAGAAAATGGAGGCAAAGCTGCCGCTGAAGAAGATGCCCTCGACGGCGGCAAAGGCAATGATACGCTCCCCGAAGTTGGCCGACTTGGAGGAGATCCAGGACAGAGCCCAGTCAGCCTTGCGCTTCACCGCCGGCATGGTCTCGATGGCATTGAACAAGTAGTCCCGCTGATGCGGATCCCGGATGTAAGTGTCGATCAGCACACTGTACATCTCCGAATGAACGTTCTCCATGGCGATCTGGAAGCCATAGAAGCAGTGGGCCTCTGTAATCTGCACCTCCTGGCTGAAGCGCTCCACCAGGTTCTCGTTGACGATGCCATCGGAGGCGGCAAAGAAGGCCAGCACATGGGAAATAAAGTGACGTTCGTCATCCATAAGGCGAGGCCAATCGGTTAGATCCTTGGACAGATCCACCTCTTCCACAGTCCAGAAGGAGGCCTCGGCCTGATTACAAGAAAATACGAAATATTGTTTAATTAACCGCCAATAAAAGTGTTCTTATCTCACTTGCTAGCTTTCCCGCCATAACGAAGTAAACATTATGCACTGAATCAGTGGAAGGGGCAAGGGCCGAGAAGCGGGGGAAGGGCTATCACAAACATTGATTCATGATATCACAACACGTCGCCGACGTGACCGGCTTTTGGCGCGCTTTATCTCGAAACGCCCGCCCTTCCAGTTTTTGCCGCCCAAAACATTGGTTTTTCACCACGCACACTGTTACACACGCCACCACAACTACCACCACCAAAAACATGCACATACACACCTTCTTGTACATCTGCCAAATGTCGTGATACTGGATGGGAAAGATGACGAATCTCCGGGGATTCTCGCGCAGCAGCGGCTCCAGAGAGGGATCGAAGGGTGCCACCGACTTATCCATGATGGATGCCGACTTGCCGGCTCCATTTTCTGTCAGCTCCTTCGCCGCCTGGCCACCGTTCTCCTCCTGGCCAATGGACATTTTGCGAACGTTGCTGGCGTTGTCTGTCAATACCTTCTTGCTCGGGCTCTGTTTTCACGGCGAGAGTAAAGAGAAATGAAAGAACATACATAGACTGTATTTTTCCGCTGCGTAGCTGTATTTTTCCCCCGGGAACCCACGCAGACACAGATACATGCGAAATTCTATGTATAGCCCTGAACTTGTGCATTTAATTGTGCACTGTGCATCGCGTTGCATAAACGTGTCAATTACCTTAAGCGAGAACTTCTCCATGTTGTCCGCAATGTTTTCCTTGGACGCCATTTGAGACATGTTTGTGCTTTGATTTGTCCTAGTTGATTGCTTGTTTCTTACTGCAGCAGTAGCTCTGGTGAAATCCACTTTAAAGGGCGGTTAATCTTTAGTATCGAGTCCAAAATTTCAGCGGCAAATGAGTTGAGAAACGTTGCCTCAGAGGTTTTTATGCGGTTTCGATTTGCCGCCAATTTCAGTGATGGCAGTATAGCTGTTAGAACATCGATGCTACAGTGGATTAATGTAAATGTATGTATATATATAAAAATATCGATATTTATTCTAAAGATGACATATTTATATTAGGATTTTTGTTTTTAAAAATTTCGAATTAGTGATATTTTTAATTGCTATTTTTCGTTATTCTTTCTAGTGTTCAATACCATGGAGCCTATGTATGCAAAAGGCGGAAAGAAAAATGTCTGAAAAGTTAAATTTTTTAGCTTGATGGTTCTTACTGAATTTAATTTAATTTTCAGTTTTAAAACTTATAACGATACGATATTTTTGAAAATATCCAACAGCTCTACTCTAGGTACTATCGATGGAGCTGCAAGTGTTGGAAAGCGGACCAATGGGAGGTTATCGATAGGCAAAATTAGCCGGCTAAAAACCATAATAAACCTAAATTTGAGGTTTCAGGGAAAAAACGAACTTTTTTACAGGCCAAAGTATGGAAGGGACATCTTCGGAGCATCACAAGCGGTTGGAATACTGCACCACAAGGCTACAGTATCGTCAAGGGCGAGAGTTAAAAGCTGTAAAGGTCTGAATAACAACTTGTAGAAAGTGTAACTTTTAATAATATTAACAATCCCCAGGTTTATACAGTGGCCAGCGAGTCCAGGCACCTTCTTATATTTGGTGTGCCAAAGATAAACCTTCACGCGAATCTAAAGACCAAATTACAGGGTTTTGGAAGGCTGGAGTCTTGTATTTGCATAACTTCAGAGATGGCTTCAAAGAGTGAGATTAGTGCCCCTTGATCATTGAACTTAGTTAAACTATTATTCCTAGTGGAGCTTGAGGCCTTTACGGATGTGTTTGCTGCCAAATTCGAGCGCTTGGAGGTGGCCAGAAGGGCAAAACGGATGTTGGATGCCCGGCAATTTTACGGCGGCACGTTGCACATTTCCTATGCTCCGGAGAGGGAATCTATGCAGGAGCTACGGGAAAAGCTGCTGCAACGCAGGCAGGAGGTGGCTATTCGCATCCGCCGCAATCGTCAGGATGAGGAGCCGCTGCCCAAAAAGGCCCAGATGAATACTCGATCGTGACGCTTTATTCAACATAACTCATTGCAGTGAACCTCTAAGGCAGAACGATGTCATTTTATCATCTCCACGTTGTGAATCCTCAACTCCCCAAGTGGCCAACACTGCTGCCCCGCCCGACTATTTCTGTTTCGTTCGACGCAGGTCGTGGTAATAGTTCAGCAGGCCAATGCGCTTCGCCCATATCTGTGCTCCATATGTGGCCCAGAAGCTGTAGATAATGGCAGGATTAAAAAATAGGATTTCACACTTGACAAAAATGCAACTCACATGCCAAACATGGCGCCACCCAAATGTGCCGCATGATCAAAGAACTTCCAGCCCAGGACACAGCCGGCAAAGTCAATGCCCATGATCACCTTAATGCCGGCCCCGGCGGAGAATGTCAGCGCGGGCAGGAACAGAATGCTAAGCTGAGTATCCGGATATTGGGCGCAAACATAAGCCAGAACTGTCATTATGGCACCAGACTAAAAAGCAAATTTCGAGCACATAATTATACGAATTCAGTTAACATTTTCCTGTAGCAGCCTTACCGCCCCCAATGACATTCCCGCTGAACTTGTGCCGGCCTTGTAGAGCATGCTCATCAGGCTGGAAAAGACGCCGGCGCTGAGGTAGACGGCTAGGAACTGTTCCTTGCCCAGCGAAAGGACCGCCGCATTGGCAAAGCTGTGCAGCACGTACATGTTGGCGAATATGTGCATGGCCGAGTAGTGGCTAAACGTCGACAGGAACATGGGCCAACAGACGACACCTGTAAAAGGAATATCAGTTGGTTCTTAGAAGCTTTAAGATATCCTTGCAAAGATAATAAAATATGACTTCCAAGACACCTGTGATTAACTTAACCAGATTTCTTCACAATGAAATCCCTCCAATACTAGGAACTTTATAATCGCTTTGCAAGGATAATCCACAACTTGGCTTTGTTAAACTCACGCGCCGCAGGATTAGAGGTAAAGTATGTCATCATGGTCGTTCGCAAGGAGGGCACCCGCCACAAGGCAAAGGCCAAGGCATTGCACAGGAAAATGGGGGCAAACATCTTGTCGCCCGGGGTCAGGGCATCCCAGTGCCGCTGGACGTCCTGCTTCAGCTGCGTCCAATAGTTGCGGTCCGCCATTGATCGGCTCTGCCACCAGCCGAATCTGGCCTGACGCGCCTTCGCCAGGATAGCGCTGCGTGTGTTCTCATACTCCAGAATAGTGGCTCCGGCGAAGCAGCCCACCGTAAACTAGGCGTGGGGTACACATATATATATATTCATTAGCATGAGATATAGATGCAGGCGAGTCCACCGCTTACTGCTCCAGTGAAGGCCACCGCCTTGATCACATTGTTCAGCGGCACGGAAGTGTTTTGCTCCGCCGCCGCTGGCTCACCGCCCGCCGGCTTAAGGTCTCTGGTGCTCTGCTTTCGGTTGCCGTGGAAGTTCCGGCGGCATGACCTCGTCGCCGGATGGCCGGAGGTTATGGTGTGTCTGTAAGGCAGGATTGGGGACGCTTTGGCATGATGACATCTGTGGCTGCAAAATGTTATGTTTGGTTGACTGTGATTACACCGGTATTCCAGGAACTGGCGTTGGACGCCTCGCTTACTTACGCCACCTGAGAGAGCCAGCTCCGGCAGAGCGCGCGACTCATGAGCATACTAGTGCGGATCTGGGTAAATTTAGCATAAAATATAATAAATTTGTTTAGTTTTGCTTCGTGGAGAAGGCCCGGAAAATATAAAATGTGACCGGAGAAGAGCAGGGAGAAAATAACGCAGTCAATAATCATGATTTTTTGGGGCTTGTAGCATTTGTGGAGTTATATGGTCATACTTGGGCTCCAACATTTAATTTCTATGGAAAATTGTAATCAAAATTAAATCCTAGAGGTTTATTTAAGCTATTCTTATAATTTCTAAATTAAAAATTTATTTTTACGAATATCTAATAGAATACAAAGTGACTGAAGAAAACACAGCATATTGACTTTGTCATGTTGCGTTTATTTTATTTAAAAATACTTTTCGATAGAAACAATACAAAAACAATTGAACCTGAGTCCAGTGAGAGAGAATTGAGCCTCTTAGGCAGCCTTCACAAAGGCTCCGGCAAATAGGATGTTCTTCTTGTTCCAAATAACATAGAGGAAGGGTCGATCCGCCTGGAACTGCAGGGGGAAAGTCATCATGCGGGTCATCATGATCATGCCGGTGGCAGCAGCCGCCTCGGTGCCCTCCTCATTGACCTCAATGGTGGCCTTGTGCAGGACCTGGGAAACAAAGATATCCTCGGGGGATTCCAGTAGATTGTTGAACTCGGCTGCGGCGGTGAACATTTTCGTGATGCCCAGCTAAAAGTATACAAAAATAAACAGAGTATTATTATGTGTGTTTGGTAAATAATAACTAATGAGGTCATAGCCACTCGAGGGTTTGTGATCGATAAGATAGGTAACCTTACTAGGGTGTGTGTGTGTCACATCCGACTGCAACTAAAATTGTATAATTTTATGGGATCGTGCGGCTGATACATGATCTTTAACACGAACCGCAGGCTGCGTCAATAGAAATGGTCACCACATGAATATAGCACTTAATTTCTGAGTTATCTTAGGACACCTCTAAATGTTGATAAGCTACTATAAATAATTCCATACACCAGGCAAAGGAATTTTGGAGATAAGGAACTCAATAAATGGGGTTAGGGGGTGGTTTACAGTGATGCAACGTGGCCATAAAAGTGACCATTTAAGGACAGAAACCTGCTATATTTTAATAATTCAACTAAAGCACGCACGTACCCCTTCAAAGAAAACCATTCATCATGAATGTGGGTCAAAAAACTATGTCAAACTACGTTACGGCGAAAGCTGACCATGAATTAATCGTAATTACACCAAAAAGGTGTCACTCCTCCCTCACCTGCTTCAGTTTCTCGGCCAATTCCAGGGAGTAGTCCACCTTGAACTTTGGGAACTTGACGTTAACCTCCTCCACGGCCATCTTGGCTGACAAATCCACCAGATTTACGCCCTTGAGCTTCTCAGCCAGATCGTACAGGCCGGTTCGCTCCTGCGGCAAGAGCACAAACATGGATAGATCCGAGTCCTTGTATGGCATATCCAGGGCAGTGCAGCCAAGATCCTCGAAATAGCCGTAGGCAAACTTGGCCTTCTGGTTCATGTAGCTGACCTTGACCTGCTCCTCCTCGCCCACCCAGAAGTCATCCTCCTCGGTGCGATCCTCACTGAACTTGTGCGCCCAGCTGCCCTTGAAGTGGAGGGCATTGAGCAGGACCAGCCGGGTGTTGTCGTTGAAGGAGTCCGCACTGACTAGCTCCGTGATCTTGCCCTGCGTCTTGGCATTCACCCAGGCATTGATTGCCTGGGCGGCGGCATCGCTTAAGGCAAAGTTAATGGACTCTGCTTCCGAGTGGTACTGCTCCTTGATGGCCGCCTGGTAGGCCGGTTTTAGCTGCTTGCCCTCCTGCACGTACAGCTTGTTGGCTACGCGCAGCAGGTTGCTGTTGCGGTACTGCTCCAGGACAAACTGGAAGGTTTGGGCCACCTCTGGCGGGAAGTTGGACACAAAGTGCAGGGCCTTGGCGATCTCATCGGCGGTTTCACCCTGAGCTCCGGCAAAGGCCAAAGCGATGCAGGTCTGGATGGAGAAGGGCGAGAAAACAACGTTCTCCTTGAATCCGCCAGTGGCCAAAAGCTGGAAGAGTTCGGTGGTGAAGCGAGCGCCTCCACGCGCGAATTCCAAATTGAAGTCGAACATATTGATTGTCTCAAATTGTGGGTGGGTGTGCGTGTGCTGCGTAATCGCGGAACTGCTGCGTGTACTTGCTTTCTGGCCCGCTGTCTACACCGGAATGCCTTAAATGCCGTTTCGGGGCAACAACAAAAGTGAAAACAGAGAGCCCACAGCCGGCGGCTGATGAGTCACTTATCAAAACACAAAAACATCAAAACAGAAGAGCGGTGGCGTCACCTTCCGCTGGTGCCATGGTGGTTTCCCCAAGGATTATCCGGTGCTGTTAAAATCTCAGTGGACCAATAAATAGCCATTGTAGTATAGGTCTTGTGGTTTTAAAGGTCAGATTGTGAAAATTCTGTAACAAAATGTTTGTAATTCCATAGTAATTGTCAATATGGCCGACGTAGTGGTCCCATAAAAATACCAATCAACAGGTGGTAAAATACTAGCATTCTGTTGCAAATATTCAGATCTGGGCACACAGTTAGTTTAAAAGAAATTTATAATTCCTCAATCTCCTTATTTTAGATTTAAATCTATAAGTTTGAAAGAAAAATAACATTTAATACAACTCACACATATCTTAAGCAAAGCTTGATATAAGATTTTGATTAATTTGTCGTTTCCGGTGCGGTCACACCCAGGTTCGTTTTCAAAAACATTACTCGGTTAAGCTCATCGATGCTGCAGGCGGGATCTTTAATTAAATTGCTGGCCTGCGAGAGCACTAAATCAGAGGGTGCATTGCTGGCGGGAATGGCTAGAATCTGGCAAGTGGTCTTGTAGAGCAATGGAAATTGCTCTCGATTGGAGTGCCACCATTCCAGGACATGAAAGCCATCATGGTAGGCCATCTGTATGCTTCGGTATCCTCGCATTTCCTTCGTGATCCTATCCTCCTGGCTGTCCATGGCCACGAAATCGGAGAACAGATCATCGTCCGCCTCAAGATCGCGCTGATTGAGCACCTCGCCCTCTCCTTTGATTAGGACCTCCTCCATTTTACGAGTAGCTGGCTGCTGATTTGAGCTGTACAGCCTCATGAACTCCTCGCAGTTCTTGATGGTCTCCTCTCGCTCCACCTGGGTGCACTGCAGCAGCCTGTTTGTGGGGGGAAAAAGGAAATGGGCCATCATGTGGTACTTGGTGATGCAGGGCATCACTATCCAATCGATGTTGTCCAACAGAGTCTGCTTTAGATCCACCTCTATCTCGTGGCTGGACTCGCCGCTGCAGAGCTTTCGCAGCCGATGTACGTGTGGAATGACTAGGTGCAGAGTAGGTCCTGTGCCGGACTCTAAAGTGCAACAACACTTCTCGAACTGACTAAGCAGGTTGTTAATGGCCGTTAGGACAGCTATGTCGCAACCTTCCATCAGCTTATCATCCTCATTTATGATAATGTTCCAGTTTGCCTCCAAGGACTTGAAAATGTGCGAGATCCTAACCAGGCCCTTTGACGTGGGCGTGGGCAGCACCCCTAGGATAACCAGCTCCTTGGCTTTGTTCAATATTATTCTCAGTTCAGTCACGTCGTGGAAGGTCTTTTCCACGACTCTATCCAGCAAGGTGTTGAAGCAGAATATGGTTCTTCTGCCCTCGAATACCGTCTTAATGGTCGTACGTTCGTCGTACACAAAAATGGGATTATCTTCAGTCATCTCACAGTCCAAATCCTTCAGAGTGGCATCGATCAGTTTAAGGATATATGTGTCTACCAAACGGAAAAAAATATGTAAGAAAAGAAAGCTATTAAGACGAACTCAAGCTTCTCACCTGTGGAGGACTTGTTTCTAGGCACCTGGGTCACTCCAAGTAATTGGTTCCTCTTTCTTCCATCGCGCACGTAGTGGATGGTAGTGGAGAGATACAAGCTTTCCCCTGTGAAGTCCCTGGTCTCAGCAATGGCGATGCTGTAACCGGTCTGCCGGGCAGCGGATATCTCGCGGCGCACCTGTTGCAGGACGTCATCGTACCAGTTCTCAACGTTCCAGGCAATTACTCCCTGATCCGGCAGCAGATCCTCGACACAAACATTGCGACCATACTCCGATCCGATCTCCAGGAGAACAGAAACCAGCTTCCTCAGCCCCGAATCCTTACCAATGTTGAAGGGACGGCAATTCTCCACGCACCATTCCACCATTGCCTGGCTGACCTTGTCGGTCGCCTCCACCTCCGTAGTGGATTCTTCCTGGGCGTCGGTGTCGTGCTCCTCGGAGCCAAGGGGATCTACATTGACCCCGAGCACTTTGCTCCTATAGCACTTGTGGCGCACCAAGTTCGAAGTGCAGTTTTGGTACTTGTAAATGCTGGAGCAGGTTCGGCAGATCACAACGCTGGAGATTTGGTCACCGCTTTGGTCCTCGATCCTGGCGAATACATCCCACACTCTGCTCCTGCTGCGCTTGTTGCTTAATCGCAGGGTCCCGGCTTGGATGAGAGCCTTGATGTAGTCGAAGCTGAACGGCATTTTTTCACGCTTTGTTGTCATTTTTCAATAACTAGCTTCGAACTTTACAAAATTTACATTATAATTGGAATTATCTTTAATCTGCGCAAGTTAAAATTGAGTACTGTACGGCACAGCTGTGCATATTTCGATATACACAACACAGTGGTGCACATCATACAATCGATTGCACTTTTTTAAACAATTTGAGTCCTTCCCATAGAATAAACCCTTAGGATTAAAAAAACCATTATTTTATAATTTTCCCACGGGCTATATTTGGGGCAATTTGATCAGAAATATCATTAGTTACCTGCACTACCTTGCACTTCATGCACCCTGCCGCGGGCGCCGTTTTGTGTTTTCCAACACCTTTTTGTGCGTGACTGAGCTTCGTGACATGCGTGTATTTGCTTGTATTTGTGTGGATTTAATAATTTGGATCTGTTTTGGTTTACAAACAAATATCCAGGGATAAAATACAATGCACGTAGAGCGAAAATCTGAGCTGCGCAGCATGCTAAAGTCCGGGGACAAGCGCTGCAAGCTGGTGGAGCCCCGGAACACAAAGAGCTGCGTCTGGAGGTTTTTCAACTTGGTCTCCTGCGACGAACAAATCGAGCCGTATGCCTGCTGCAAAACCTGCGGAGATCTCCTTTCCTACAGCGGGAAAACTGGAACGGGGAGTCTTCTGCGCCACCGATGTCTTCACTCGAGTAACGGTAAGTTCAGGATCCGAAATATCACGCACGTCCCCTCACTGCCACGCGTGCTCCGCTCCGTGTCCGTGCCCGGAGACACTGAGCACGGATCACCGCCAACTGCCATCGCGATAGCACCGTCCACGGTAATCCGCGCTGTTAGCATAGACAACTGGAGGCGCCAACTTAGAGCGGGAATAAATCCATATAAATAAATCCAGTGTTTGTAGGGAAAACAAGTGTCCCCACTTCAGTGTTGATTTCAGATAAAACCTAGATTTCAATCAAAATTAAATCCAATTAGAAAAAACAATTATCTGCTATTATTCTTCCCATAAATATATTTTTTTCCCTTTTTATTTTTATTTGTCGATTTTTTATTTTTTCCTTTGTTTTCACCCCTGTGCCCGTGCGCTTTCCAACACTACTCGTGGCGGCATTGACCAACACTGACAGCAGCAACGCCGATATCTCAATTATACGAAAAAAAGACGGAAATTAGTTTGGCGTCCGAGCAGTTATAAAAAAAATCAGAAAAATGCCCAAGGGACGTGTAAGCAATGTGTGGCAGCACTATGACATCAACGAGGAGTGCGAAAACTTCGCGATATGCCGCTACTGCGGTAATAATATATCGCGTGGTGGCATGGCCAGCAATCTGAAGGGAAACAATACGACCAATTTGTGGACGCATCTGCGTCACAAGCACAGCGACGAGGTCCTTGTGAGTCCCGTCCAGCAGCGCTCAACGCGGGTCATCCCGATAATCAAGAAAGGTAAAGGGCGCTCCAGTTCCCGCGCGGCTCGCCACCGATCCCGCCTTGTGTACAGTTATCGTCCGTCTGGCCGCGCGGCAAACTATCGCCGTCCATCTCTGAATATGATTATTTTTATTTATTCGACCGTCTTTCAATATGTATCGCAAATAACATCGCCCGCACTATTGCACAGCCATTTATGTAGCTCCTATCGCATATGCTTTCAGATAAAACCGTGCGGATAACCAAGGCCAAGCAGCTGCGCGAGCCCCTGCGTTTGGCCAAGCCAAAGATAGAGGTCACCGGGTCCTATGTGGGCGAGACCGGGGCCCTGCCGCAAAAGTGGGAGGAGTACGAGCAAAACGACGAGATCAGCGACGATATCAAGGACATCATATACAGCGAGGATCCGCTGTGCTACAGCCCCATACATGTGATGGAAGATGAGACCCTGGAGACCGGCGAGAAGGTCCACGTTGTGGCCAACACCAGTGTTGGCGGGACAAGCCGGCCCAGTGCCACGCCAGTGGTGGCCACCGTGGTGGCCTCTGGCTCGGCCAGCTCTCCGGCCAAGCAGCTGAAAAACAACCTAGAGACGTCAATTGACCGTTTGACTACCGTCAGCGAGCAGCTGAGCTACATCATCCAGCAGAACCACGAGGAGCAAACAAAGGACGACGATTACTACTTTGCCCTCAGTCTGGTGCCTGTCATGCGCCAGCTGTCGATCAATCGCAAGATGTACGTTCGCTCAAAGATCCAGGAGTTGTTGTTCAAGGAGAGCGAGGGCGAGTCGGTGGCTTCCAAGGACGAGTAAACGGATTCACAAGCTCCAAACCAGAACGGAAGCAGCAAGACATGTTTTCGGTGTCGCTAATTAAGATAATTATACATATATACACTTTCCCTGTGTACTCAGTTTTATTATACGAGACATATGGCGATTGTACGTTCGGCTTTTGCGACTCATACGCCAGTACATATATATTTTAAAATTTCATTTTTGAACTTAGCCCCGGACACGAAATAAAATAATAAAAATGTTCCACATAGTAATAACCAATACATTCATGGTGTAAGACGTTTATTTTAAATAAATTTTATTTAAATAACTCGTTAAGATTTACAAAACAGAGAGCGGTTTGCTAGATGGTTGTTATTATAAATTATTGTATTTGTAATTTACAAATCGATTTAGCGGTTAATGCTGCAGCCCTAATAGATATGCTTCACTATCGTCTTTCGCATGGGATTTCAATTATTTCGTAGATCTAGGAGTGCAAGCAAAGGCCCTATAATAACAAGATTCCAAGATCTAGAATGCTTAAAATGCAGAGCGGACCTGTCTTATGAATGCAATTTCAAGAGAGCCTGTGGATAGCTCTAGTGCAAGCAGTCTTATGGCATAACTCATCTTGTTTTTATAGGGTTTTTGCAATCATACGGCTTGATATCGTACAATACGAATACGAAATTACGGTAAGACCCCTACAAATCGAATAATAAACAATAAACTTAGGCCTACGGGTGTGTAGTACTTGTATGCACCCCCAGATATTGGGCTTAGAGTCTAGTCAACAGATCGGTAGTTTATCAAACACACTCTGACTTGAATAGCAAAATGTATACATGTTTATATCTTATGATGATTTGGTGTTAATCGAACCTTTCTTATGAATTTCGAATGGTGGAAATGATGTACTATATATACGAGTATGGGATCGCGTGAGATGGACTTGTTGGATATTAGGGTCTAAGTGCACGATATGTTTTGCCAAAAGTTGTTTTGGTATAAATTTCATTGTAATATTACGCTTAGATATGCTGCAAATGTCACCGCGAATGCGGTGTATATCTATGTAGGTATATAACATTTTGATTTCGGTTTTCTCAATTGGCAGAGAGATCGAGGATATACCCCATATTTCTTTTCTTTTATTTTTGGTTTTTTCGATATTTATCCAAGAAAGTATCGTATACAAGCAGTTAGTTTTATGTCCAAAAAGTTCATTCAAATTGTATCTGTTTTGGTATATCTTGATTCGTATTTTTGTTTAGAATTGATCAATCATCATCATGGGTATATGTATATAAATTGGTATAATTTCCTCTATTCACAGTTCCGATTAATATTAAGCTTTAAGTTTATGTATATTTCGGGATAAATATTTACAAAATGATTTCGTTTTCGGGTCCTTGAGCCCCCTGTTCATATGTTTTAAATTACTTTGATATGGTATTCTATATGTATTTGTTATATATCTATTACCGAGGCGTATTTTAATATAAATTAAAAACGGCGTTTAATTAAAAAATGTACAATTATATCAATAAGTTGTTGCTTTTTTTTTAGTTATTTTCTTGTGTTTTTGCGAATTTTGGGAACCATTTCCTCCTGTTTATTGCACTGTCGAGCTTCTTGTGGGTGTCCGCGAGGGGATTGGTGGCCTGCCAATAGCCTCATTAGTAGTAATATTATTTGGTTGAGGTCACCAGTTGGGTGCTATAGCCCTGTGTGTTGCAGGTGGGCAGGGCGAAGGGATTGAAACTCAGGCTGCTGACCCCTGAAAATATATAAAAACAAGAGTTAATATTCAAAGTATATTTATAGGAATACTCTTGTAGGTAAAGGGAATTAATCGGCAGAGTTTCCTACTCAAATCTACACAAATAATACGCCTTTCGGGAGGAAGAATTACGAGGACACGGATCCTTCTTACTTATACATTCATAGGGATAATGGAAATTATAAATACCGTTAATCGTGTGTTGTCTGTGGTGTCTGTTGAAGGTGGATGTGTGTTTTAGAGTGCTCAGATTTGTTATTTGCCACCCCTTTTGGCCATGTCCTTGCCGATTGATAGATTGTCTCTGTCTGGCTATCTCCCTGCGTGGGTGGCTGGCGTGTCGATTTTTCTTTCTATTTTTCTGAGGGTTGGGCGGGGACAGCATTTAATTTCCTCGCAGGTCCTGGCTCTGCTCTCCTTCCGTCGAACTCTCCGGGTGTATATATGGCTTAAACGGCCGCCGCCGTGGCTGCTGACACGGCCGGATTGTGCCAGGGCTGGTGGGGATGCGGGTAGTGATGGTGAGGATGGGCGGCCGCCGCATGGTGGTGCTGCACGAACGCCTGATGCCACGTCGACGACACGGCGGACACTGTTGGAATTAATGGCGAAAATGCACTTGCTGAGCATACTTTGTTCACTTTGTTTCGGGTCAAAACTGGGGAAGGGGCTTATATGGAGGCGACTAGAGAGTTATGTGGGGGCGGTATTCATGTGAGAGTCATACAGAACAGAAGGTAAAATCAACTCAAGATAGGTGGGATAAGAAGGGGAAATGAATCCTCAATCAAGAGATGACGGATCTGTGGAGTCTTAACGAAATCAATGGGTTCTTCCCTTCACCTTTAGAGTGAGCATATACATCTAGGAGCTGTAAAACTTACTTGACGTGGAGTTGAAAACGCTGCCGGGCGAGGAGGACAACGTGCCCATGTTGGATGCAGGTGCATAGCCATTGGCAGTGGCTGCCACCGCCGCACTAGCAGCCGTGGCCCCATAGGATCCTCCCGAGCTATGCGGCGTGGAGGCACTGCTGCAGTAACCGCCCCGCGGACTCACGCTGCTCGACTGGGCCCGCTGGTAATCGTCCTCGGTCCACTGGCCGGTGCCATCCTGCACACTGACCGCCAGCTGGCCGGCATAGGAGTTGAAGCCTGTAGAGCCGCCCGGGGATCTGCTGCAACACGGGTTGCGTATTAGCTTTCCGAGGAATGTAACTTAACACGCAGATGCGCTTACCTGGGCATGGAATACAGAGCCTCGACCAGGTCGGCCGCTCGCTTGAGGATTATCTCCTTCTGCAGCTTCTCGGGATCACCAGGATGCCGGGGTATAAGCTTTTGCAGGCGCTGGAAACCGTAGTCAATTGTGGGTTCATTGAGAGCTGCTTGGAACGCAAAACAAGAACAGGTTAGACTTGGTGGTGTAGGGGGTTGAGAGCGATTCCCAGCTGCGACCACTTACAGACATAGACGAAGCGACCGGGCGACCCCTTGCAGAACTGCTTGCTCTTGTAGGATAGCGTCACCTCGACCACGCCGGGAATGTGCCGCGGTGGCGTCTGCACCCGAATCGCATGCGAGGTGATCAGCTCGCTCCAGACCAGCATGGTGCCAAAGACCACTTGGAGGCCATCGAAGAAGTTATCTCCCACAATGATAACGGTGGCGCCGCCAGTGGTCCAGCCCTCGCTGGGTGAGATCGCCTTAATGCAGGGCGTGGCCACGGGCAGTGGGGGATAGAGACCTGAAAACGAGAGATCCCAGAGATGGCATGGGTTAGTTCGGTCAAAGTATGTTGCGGGTTGAGTGTCTCTTCTCGGATCTGCCAATTGCTACGTAAAAAATGATAAGTTGGGGAATTTCTTTGGGGGATTGTTTGGGGTATCTCTGGAGCTACGTAAAACGAATAAAATGTGTGGTCGGAATAATTGGAATTTTGCTACGGACCATCGTAGGTACTGTCGGGCGCTAGGGGGTGACCGGAAATGGACAGGGATGTGTTGCCTGTACCTTCCGTGGTGTCCAGTCGCTTGGCCCTCCGTCCGTGCTTCGAGTTGTTGTGCACGAACATGTTGTCGGAGATGGCCAGCAGTGGTCCATCAACGGCCACCTGTGTGGAGATCACCACCTGAGATTAGAGGGTGTACAAATGATGTATTAATTGGTAAACTAAAGCCTGCAATGGGCTGGTCTTACTCACCTGAAATCTGCGCATATCCCGCGGGTTGCCGGCGTTCTTTAAGCAATTTTGATTGCACTTCAAGAAGAACTTGAGGAAGAAGCTGCAAATAAAAGGAATCGTTGGGGTTAATCAATGGGTTATAAAACATTTCCTTTCGAGTCTAATTAATACTGAGAAAAATGGGGATATTTTATAAAAATTTAATATTTCTGCAAGCACAAGACGATTTTTTTCGGAAGTTGAAAAAGTCTAACGTTCTTACAGGTTCTTTTTATACTAGTAAAAATAATGTTTTATATAAGGAAATGTATTGATATATATATATTATTTATTGGGTTTTTATTTAAACTATGTTAAGGTGTTGTGTCATACTGTTCTTCTTTAAGTTAAGTCTCCTTAACTTTATTAAGTGTAATTTGAGGACCTGCTATGTTCCACACTTCTCAAACCCAATATATACATAAATCCATGACGCCTAGCTTTGTGCAGTCAATTATCCATAAGTTGGGCATAAAAACCCGACATAAAGGCTGCAATTAAGACTCTTTACGAAGGCTTCCCGACCTCCGACGATGCCCAATGACGACTTTACGAGTAGCTAATGACGGGTAGCGCCGCCTTTTAGCTGCCTGCCACTTGCTCTCTTTTCATTCTTTTTCCCACTTTTCTGGGCAGATGTTTGGCCCCGGGGCCACTGGCGATAAGTGGGGTGACAGACGGCGAATGTCCTGCGGCCAGGATGCTAGAGGGCTAGTGTCAGGGCGAGTGGAAATTGACACCCGTGTGCGTTGCATTTAAATGCTGAAAATACTTTTATGCATCCGCCGGCGACATGATACGGCCCCCTTTTTTTATTTGCACAAATAATATTTTCCCTTCCAAACAGCGGGGGGTATATACACTTTTTTGTTGTTTTTCTCACTCGACAAATTGGACAAATTAGCAGGAAGCCGAGAGGCGGGGAGTCGGAGGGTTGATCTCTGGCCAAACAGCGGGCGGCCTCTGCATATGTCCTTGTCGCAAATTTGTTTATATCTTTATGCCGGAAACTTTTAGTCAGTTTCTTTGAGTTTTCTCTTTAAAAATGAAATATATACGGTATATCGCCAGACATATAACCATAAATCCAAGCTTGGCGGCGATAAGAAACTGACAGGCGAGATATGCCCGAAAAAGCGAATAATTTCAATTAGAACTGAAAAGCGAGGGGCGCCACCATTAAGCCCAAGCATATAACGAATCAGAACAACATATATGTATACAAAAAATATCCAAATAATTATATGCATGCTTTTATTTTTGGTTTCGCGCAAGGCGCTTATCGGGAACTATGGCTGGACCTGGCAATGGAACCAGATGTGCGTCCATTACAGCAACGGCATCATCATCGTCGTCGTCGTCGTCATCATTAACACAAACCATCCCAAGAGAGCCGTCAGCCGTGAGCCGAGCCGTGTATCTGTCAGATACTGTATCGTATTACACGCGCAGCTCACAGATGCAACTGCAGCTCTGAAATTTGAATACGTATCGAGTGGCTATTGAGAGGATCATTCCACTTGCTCGGGCGATGACTTCATCCCCGGGAAACACGAGGATATACGGGGGATGTCATCACATTGGGATGCTTGGGCTCGGTTTTTATGGGCAGCTAATTGACTTCTCGGAAGCAGCCTGCCTTCGCCCTCGCCCACGCCTCGCCTTGCTTGAATTACAATGTTTTCAAAATATCCTGACACAGGATGCATAAATTCCCAGGGTCTACACTTCGGGGAGACATTTGCATATGTCTAGGCTCTTCTCTTTAGCTAAATCCTTACCCTGCTGCAGTTTGAAACTCACAAAAGTCCCACTAGAACTCGAATCTTGATCTCTGAAATCCTGACCAATTCAATTTTCTCAGCCGCCACAAGAGTTTTTCCGCTGCTTTTTCGACTTGCCCCGCCACAATTTTTTTGGCAATTAAAAATTCCAGTCGCGTCCTGCCAATAAATCAAAGTGTCTTCCACCTTTAACGCCCTTTCTCCTGCAATTCTCCAATTCTCATTCTATGGCCTCTCCTTTCGCAAAAAAGTTTGCTCTGTTTTGGCCTCTTCTTTGTCCTTTTGTTTGTGCCAGCAACGCGAAAATTTTCATTTAATGAAAAGCTACGCATCATCAAATGCGCCAGTACATGACACCGGGGGCCACCACCACCTTGACGGGAAGACATTTCCCGAGAATTTCCCCGAAGGCGCACAGATTCGCGCCCGGACTCCATTGGCAGCTCAAGCACGTAGCGCCAACGAAGTGCATAATTGGTCATTCATATTTGGTAGCAGGAGCAAGTCAAGAGACTCCACTTTTGAGTGGTCTTCGATTGGAGGAAGATTGGATATTTTTTAGTCCTTAAAAAAGACGCTTGCGTGGGAAATCCTAGAGGGGAGGCCTGGAAAAGGCTACGATTTTATGGTGATAAAATCTTTAAGCTATATTATTGTCAAAGGCTCAGGGCTTATAATAATAGAATACTTAAATTCTCAATAAATATTCCAAATATCCTGACCCATAACTTAATTTCAACTCTAAGAACCTCCTGCCAGTAACTCAAAAACTTCTTATCTTAAAATGTCCTCACCTAGCCTGTTCTACCATAACTTGCAAGTCTAAACCTTAACCTTAACCCCAGACCACTGCCTTATCCTTCGCTCATCGCAGTCACAGAAAATTGAAATAAATTCCCTGAATATCTTTATCTAAAAAAGCGTCAAAAACTTTTCCTGGTTTATGGTTTTCCGAGGAGGCAGCGATTAACTGTGAATTTGCGAAGCAGCAGCAACATCGAGCGAGCAACAAATTGTGGCATTATCTTTGCATCGCAAAACAACACACAAATTTAATGATGAATTTGGCGAGGACATAAATCGCTTTGCCCAGGCTCGGCTCGGCGGCTCCTTTGCCACCTCCGGCGTCCCATTTTCCGCTGATTTTATCTGGATATGGCGTGAACAGGCCGCCGCCGTGAGGAGCCGAGAGCGTTTTTGGCGCACGCCAGGACACAGGACACACAGGAGGAGCTCAGCTGAGCGGTAGGAGAGGTGTGCTGCACACCCCCACCCCAACTTGTCTCTAATTTTTCACTAACGATAATATTCAAAATTTTCAACTTTATTGTCGCATAAACCCAATGACTATGGGGCAATGACAACAACGAGTGTACCGGGTTCGAGGAGTGGAGAGGAGGCCCAAAATAATGCCAAAACTTACTTTCGCGCCATTTCTATGCCTTTTGGCATTTTCTCCTCCAAAAAATACACAAGTAGTAGAGACTGGGAGACAGAGAGACGGAGAGACAGGGAGAGCGTCACAAAAACATGGCCGTCGACAAGGATGAAGTCACCATTTTGCCGCCTTCTATTGTTGCTGCTTGGGCTTTATTTATTTATGCTCCTTCTCGGCTTAACGCTCCACGCTTGGCAGCCCAAGGATTCCATGGATTCCGACTGCGATTCCCACTTATCCACCCTGCCGTATCTGAAGTTCATAGCTTTCTTTTTTGGGTTCCTTTGTATTATAATAGACTTTCGCAGGGGGTGAAGTTTCACAAAATGTCTTCAGCGGAGTGCACTGTGGGAAATAGCTGTGCTTTTAGAAAGATTATTTACATATTTAAGGAGTTTTTGGTTTGGATACTTTTCTAGAGAGTAATATACTTTTCTAAATCAAAAGGATCAGTGGTTCAGCGACCTCTAAAAAATATATCTTTTGCAAGGAAGTTATTTTTATACAAAAAATCTCTCTCTCTTTTGTTATCGTTCTGAATATTACTCAACATACTTTAATTTATATTTTTTCCAAGTGCATTTCCTTGCTTGTTTGGCGTGCTGCTGTCTGAAGATACGTTTATCCTTTTGGCCGGAAGAGAACTTGTTGAAAACACTTTCGCTTCGCGAGGCTTTCTCTCAGAGAGAAAGAGCGAAAGTGAGTGAAGACACTTTGAGTGTATCGTAGGGATACGAGTGAGCTTTTTACGGGTTCTCGAGTTCATTTTTGGGTGAATGAATCTCTTTGGCTTTCTGTTCTGTTTTTGTGTATATTTTTTGGGGTTGCTTTGGGACCGAAAGTCATGCCGCTGGGACCGGGGAAATACCTTACGAATGTTGTCGTTTTTTTTTGCCCAAGGAGAGGGGAAGCAGCTTGTTGTTCTTGGGATTTCTTCATCTCTAAACTGATTATTTTCATACATACACACACAGAGGCACACACACTCGGTGCGTATCGAGGTTAGATATCAGACGACGATAAAAGTAGCTGGAAGATACAAATGTATCTGAAGGCGTTTTCGGGGGGAATAACGACGGCGACCTCCACTGAACCATCAAATTATCGACCTCATTGAAATGCCCCGAATTATGCCAACTATTTTGGCATGTGTGTGTGTGGGTGTGTGTGCGTGAGTGTGTTGACTGTCAGTTAACGCTTTTAATACCATTAATTATGCAACAGGGGTAAATGGCCGAGGAAATGGCTAACACACACCAACTAATAGATGAGTTCCTCCCAAGATGATGAGACGAGACACCGGCAATGTGGCTTTTCGGCTCAGATCTCTGCATTTTTAATCCTCCATATGTCCTTCACTCTGATTATGTGTGTCTATATATATCAATTATGCACATTAGACGGGGCTGCTCGGGATAATTCATTCCGGTTAACCTCAGGGAATGGTCTCAGCTATTTAAAGTTCTAATTGGGGTATAGTTTTTAGGTTTTAGGAGGGGCTCAAGGGAGATAGGATAATGGAGAGATAGGAAAAAGTCCGACTAATATAACACGCTCAAAAATATATACAAAATATAGCTTATATTAATATACCGAATTTGTAAATTTAATGGTTAATCACCATGTAAATGCAATCGCTTTGTTAATCGTTATATAAACACAATCCTACAATATAATTCCCAGTTTTCAATGGTGAATTTCAGTTAGCATTTGAAAATATATACCTACATTTATGATTTAATAAACTGCATTTCCCAAGAGCAATCCTAAATTCAGAATGCCAAAAAATATATGGAGTGAGAGAGAGTGCCAATTTAAAGTGGGAAATGTGGGGAAAAGTGCGAACCGAAGCGCTGGAAAATTTGCATTAATAATTCAATTTCAATAGACACTGTGTGTCTACTACAAATATGCAAATGTGCCCGTACCTCGCCCTGAGTTCTTTTGAAATGCAAAAATTCAATTCGTTTGATTTACGAGGTGCAAATATCCAAATGCAGTTCGAACTGAAGCTCAAACTCAATTGCTTCCACTTCAAAGATAATCGGCGGGAAGACTCTATCAAAATTATATATATGTCTCGCACTTCCCTGGCCTTCATATATCCCATTTTTTGGGGGGAGGGAGACATAGCTGGGCGCTGCGATAAAAAGTCAGAAATATGCGCTGCTCCTCATATCTTTATCGATAATTAACTGTTATGGTCGCCACCCACTCTCTGGATGTCTGCCGGGGATGTCTGCCCAATATTTCACGGCGGGACGACTGTCGATTCCGGCTGACCGCAAATGCCGTCTTTTTTCATCATTTTTTTAACATTTTGCCGTGTTGTTTGCCTTTGCGTCGCTTTGAATATTTGAGCAGGCCACAGGCAGAGCAACAAGGACTTGGGAAATAACCACCTCCTCGGTCCGCAGGACACGACATCCCAACCAGGTGGCCGGGAATGCATTTAGAAAATTAAAAACTGTGGCAACGGGCAGCAACTAGCAGCAGCAGTTTTGTCATCATTTTTAGCGCGAGTGCGATTATCAAGGCAGGCGGCATGCAATGGATGGTCCAAAACATTTCCTCACCACTCACGCAGCACACTCGGGGTCGGAATTATAGGAAATATACAATATATTGTTATACCCTTGCAGGGTATTATAGTTTCAGTCAGAAGCTTACAATGCGGTGAAGGAGTCATTTCTGACCCTATAAAGTATATATTTTCTCGATCAGCATTAACAGCCCAATCGATCTAGCTATGTCTGGCCAAAAAGAAAATTTTATAAAAATTTCGAAAAATTTTATAATTATTAAATCATGAAAAAATTAAAAAAAAAAATGTTCATATTTTAAATTTAAATTTTGGTAATTCCATTTATTAACCTAGCAAAATCTAGCATAAAAAAGCTTTCCAAATTAAAATAAATGCATTTTTGGCTAAGTTCTGATTCAATTGCAAAGTGAAATGGTGTTGAAAAGGTGTGTTTTTCAAAATCTTAATAATATTTTAATTTTTATCAATTTTATTTAAGGACTCTTACTAATCTCAGCACTACTGTTGAACTCTTTGGCTCTATGTTTTTGCATATTGGACACACAAAATGTCAATTCTATGTGTTGCGGACCATAAGGGGGGTGGGAAAGAGAGGCGCAGTGGCAGTGGGTGGAGCCGATAGAGTGGAGTTGGAGTTTTCCGGGAGTTGGCACTTAGTTTATTTGGCGTTGCTGCGGTGGACAAAACGCTGGCAAATATAGAAAATTGAAATAAAGCGAAGAAAACGCCAATGACGTGGATAAATGCCAGAGTGGCAAATTTTCGATTGTTCGCCTGAGAGCTTTTCCCCCTTTCCACAATCCATTCTTTTTCTTGTTGTTTTCAGTATTCTTTATTTTTTTTGGTGTTTGCTATGTAGCAGCAGATGGGTGTTTTCTGTGGTGGCGCAGATACTTTTTGTTTCGATTGCCCAACAATTTAGCCAAATTAAAAAGTCGATTGCGCGCCGCTTGTCACGCGATTACGATTTTAATGACCGCGCGGCGATAACGATGCCAATTGCATGCCTGTCAATATAATTCACGGCATTACGCATACGCTCCAGATGTCGAATCAAAAAATGATATTCAACAAATGGGAGCACCGAGAAAAAGCCCAGAAACAAGCTCAAAAAAAAAAAAATACTATATATAAATAAGAGGCACTCAAGATCGGTTTGGAAATGTGTGACAAAAACGTGGAACATGTCGCTGAACCAGCAACACGAATACCTTCTCAAGAGTGCCAACAAATACAAGGACTTGGACAATAAAAACAACAAGAACAACCATACCGACCACCGCCGAAGTGAGCTTTAAATTCACTTAATTATGGAACACACACGAAGTGCATGCCAACAACAACAAACTGGGCTAAAAGGAAAAAGGCCGGGCACAAAATGCGATTCATTTCGTTTCGATTCGATTCCGGAGACAATGCGAGTGTCCTCGCAAATCATAAATAAAAAAGAGAGGGCATCACTCCGACCGAGACGAGATGGAGGAGACTGCTGCGACTAAGCCCTCATCTCATCACCTGCCCCAGGTAATTGCAAATCTCAGCTATCTAGGCCACAGTGGGAGTCTGGTATAAGGAAGTTTAATGTAAATTATTACTATTTAATTGTAGTTTAGGATACTTTTTTAGAGGTTTTAAGAACTGTAGCTTTCTTTTAGCCTTATAATAAATAAAGAAAAAATATTTTCAACTACAATTAGGCCCAATAATGGTTCAATTTAAAAAGTTATTCATTGTGACTTTGATAGATATTTGTTGTCTAAATTATTTAATACTTATTCCCCTTGTTTTTATCCGTCTTAACCCACTGTTTCCCAGCTCATTGTGTGCACAATTTCGGCATCTCCAAAGCCTCCGCTGCGGCAAACCGACTCGACCAACTGCAGATCGGCTGCATGAATAACAGAAATTCATCAATAAAACATGTGCAGATCGTCGGCGAATGTGGCCAAGTGGCTACTGGCTACTGGCTACCGCGATTGTTGTTATTTTGTTGCTGCTGCTGCTGCTGCAGCTCTCACGGCACACGTTCGAACGTCAGTCGGGCCAAAAGAGAGAAATCTGGTAGTTGAATGCACACAGAGAAAAATCAGCTAAGGAAATTCAATGCTAATGAGATCAATTATAATACAGAAAACATAAAGGAGAATATCTTATGAAAGATAGTACTTGAAGATGTTAAGAAATTGCATTTTATAAAATATATAAATAATTAATTGAATTAATACACAAATATAATATTAAATTATTTAAATACACTCTTTTTTTCTCTGTCTGTCCAAAACTGCCTCTCGACTGGTGTTGTTGTGCTGTTGCTGTTGTCATATCGTATCAGTTTTTGGCTTTCGTCAAGCCACTTGGAAATTCAGGCCCCTGGATCCGAGGATCCCCGCGATTCGGAATTTTCAATCAGTTCCAATTGTTGCGCGCCGCTGACAAAGTTTAACCAGGCAGAGCAAGGGGGGCGGACCAGAGGTGATCCCGAAGAGATCCCGAGGAGAGAATGGTGGAACACTGAGTGGCAAAATGCGCTGGACCCCCGGGCAAGTTAGCGCTTTAGCTTGATTTCTACCCCTCCCCTTGGAGCGATGTATGGCAAAATTTAGTTGCGAACAGATAGATTATCCCGGGGTCTTTGTCTTTCCGCCGGCGGCGGCGGCGGCATGATCTACTGGCATATCAATGAGCGGGCGGCGGCGGAGTGGGCTGACTGCCTCCTTGGCTTGGCTGGATGCCACTGCGATCGACTGATCCATGCCGCCTTTTAAGCTGATTGGAGATGGTAGCTGGTAGTAGCTGCTAGCTGCTATCCGGGAGTGTTTTTAGCCGGTGATTGATATGCGCCCGCTGGTCGAGGCTGCTCTCTACCTCCTCGAGGAATGCGATGCCGACAAAAGTTACAGCCCGACTGACAAATGCGACATGCGGCGGGGATCACAGGTGTGAGCGTGTCACGATAGCTTAATAGAAATACCTGAGATGGGCCATTGGGAGCCCAGAAGGTGATACCTTTATCTAATTAAGGTTTAGAGGTTATGTTAAATAATTAAAAACCTTTTAATTTATCATGGCAAATATATGAAATAACTTCCGGAAATTAACTATAAGTTTATTTCAAGCCTTCATTACCTTCTATATCTTCTATATCACTCACGCTTCCATCACTAAATAGGATTAAGCACAGGTCCTGAGCTGACGACTTGCCCAACCGGCTAACAAGGCAAATAAATAGAGGAGAAATGAATTAATAATCGTAAATATCAAGCGCAAAGTGTCGCGCCCGGGCACGTGGAGCAGAAAAAGAGATGACCAGGAGGCGATGCTCTGCGATCTAAGATCTTCTCCCGATTGTAACTGTTATTCCAACGGATGACAGTGGCATTCGGGGCCATTCTGGAGCAACAGAGCAACACGCAGAGCAATTTTAACAAGATCATAAATGTGCAACGCATGGACCTCTGATCTTGCCGAGATCTTGTTTTTTTAGTAGAACTCCAATCTCCTCCCAATCTGTGTGGCAAGAACCACTTGGTTTTTTCAACTCCTAATTTGCAAGCTGAGCCACACAAAGGAGTAGAAGGTGGCAGGGGCAGGGGCAGCAACCATCAGAGGCAATCAATTAAATTTAATTATGACACCAATTATGGGCTGATTGTCGTCAGGTAACAGGTAACAACAACCGGTTGCAGACTCACTTTTGCTGGCCACTTTAATAATAGAATCATTACGCAGACTCTGCGATCTCGCAGTTTCGCGGAACGCCTTTGCTGGGCAGTCCTAGAAATGGCAGTCCCTGGTATGGAGATAGGCAAATACTCGGGGACACCCTTCGCCGGAGGTCCGCGATCTGCTTGGTTACGGGGAATCACACAGAGCGATGATTATCATCTGCATAAGGTGTGCCTCAATTTAATGGGGCCTGGGGACTGGAAAATTGTTTAACAACTCAATGAGTTTGGCGGCGATGACCAAGAAAGGTTCGCTCACTAAATGCTCGAATAGAAATCAATGGGGATTTTTTTTTCGATTCGTTGAAGAAGCCTATAGAGTTGGAGCTTGGTGGTTGAGTAATTATACCAGACTTGGTCGTCTTTGAAGGGTGAAATGAAATAATTGAAGGATAGTCTAGGATCCTTTATAATTACTCTAATATTAACAGATTGATTTAGGGAAGAACCGCATCTTAAAGTTAATATTGTATGATTTCTGTATTCCTTTTATGTGCTTTAGCTTTCTACAGCTATGCCTCAAAGGATTTCCCAGACTCATAACAATTTGTTTTGCATTTTTGGCTTCTGTCTAATTTCCTTCACTCAAAATAATATTTCCGAAGCCAATTAGAGAGGACACACGCCGGGCCAGGGAGGCGGGGGAGGCGGGGCAGCCGCAAGGATGTGCATACAATTAACATAATTCGCCTGACACGCGACAGTCCTTGGGGTTGCTCATTGCTCGGTTTCGTTGAGGGACAGGGACACGAGTCCTGCCCGGGGGGAGTGTCGGATTGCCGCGAACTCGTCTCAATTTACAATTTATGAAAATAGAATTTGCCGCTGCCATTTTGATGAATTTTTGTTGACTCTCCCAGCTGCAGCAGCAGCTTCTGTTTCAGTTTCAGATCCTGAAAGGACTGCCCTTCCCCCCGGTTCCTTCTCGGTTCGAGGTGCTCTTTGCATGTCTGCCGCATCGTGTTTTATATTGCAGTTGATAATAATGCCAATAAATCAACGATACGCATACACAAGCCGCAGAGCAGTGGCTGGGCTGGCAAATATAAAAAGCCAGCGACGATGATGAAAAGCAGCTTAAAATGTCATCTTTTGTGTGTGTGGCTGGAGCAACAGGACGGTGTCCTGGCCAGGAGGATAGGGGTCTGAGGCCTGGACATGGTTGAAGAGGGGAGTATGAACTATGACTACTTACCGATCAATAATGACGGGGTCCGATGGCGTCTCGTTGCGGTTACCACAGCTCTTCTTATCACAGCAGCGGCTGAAAAATTAAAGAAAGATTTTCCATGAATTCGAGATGTTAACTTGAGTAAACTTTATATTAAGGTAGGGCTTTAATTTATGTATTTAGCATATAAAAAGTTATAAGTATTAAGAATAAACATAAATGGAAAAGACTTTACTTTGTAATTAAGAGCTTGATGTATTTTTGGGACAACACTGCGTATACTTTATGTTCATAAGAGAGAAACCTTTGTTTGCATAAAAATGATAATTGTAATTGTTGTCTATTGTTTTATTTTATCCTTTTATGTTAAACTGCTTAAACTAACTCCCTATCTTTTTAAAGGGTAAACTATGATCTTAAAGAGTTAACTTGTCAACTCTGTCAAGCCTTCAAGGCCTTGAATTTAAACACATTTTATGGTCTCTTCAAAAAGTATGTTAGAAGTGCTTCTATTTTTTGGGGGTCAGACATTTGTCATTGCCGCCGCCGCCGCCGACATCGCCGCACTTATCCGTTATCTGCATCTATATATGCGAGCCACATACAATATCTATATCGAGTTCAATGGCTGCGTAATTCCACGACTGCACAGCCCCGGGGCTGGCTCTAAAAAAAAAATGAAAATAAACGGATACAGGAGGGGGCAGAGGGGCTGGCTGGCGCTGAGGGTCATCCTGGGGGTGGTACTTTTGGCTTGGACCCGGCTTTCGGCCGTATAACATAAACATGGATGACTGAAATGGGCGCAAAGCCAAAGCCAAAGCGATAAAGAAGACGCCACCCTGCTAGCTTTCTATATGCCTCTCTCTCTCTCTAACAAGGACTCGTCCTTCCAGGGGGAGGCTGCAACCCCCGCTTGGGTGTACGTGTGTGTGCGTTGTCCCCTTGTTTTTGATAATGCTACGCAAACATAAAAACTGGGTGCCAATCCGAAATAATAAAAGATGGCCGGCCAGCAGCAGCAGCAACAACAACAACAGCAAGAGCAGGTCCTTGAAGGGGGGTGGAAAGGGGGTTGGCGCCGGCTAAAGCTGTGTAATTTTTTCGTTGTTGTTGCTGCCTTCTCTTCGCTGTTTTTTGTTTTTTTTTTTTGCGCCGTTTTTATTTTCTACGCAACCTTCAACTGTCAGAAAGCTGCTAGAAGGGTGAACAGAGGCAGAGGCAGCCCAAGTGTCCTGCGGGGGTGTCCTGGGGAGGCTGGCAGTCAACCATTTATACGTTTCAGCTCGCGTGCGTTTGAGCGTGAAAATAAAACGAAGGACACTCTCTGGCAAAGGCCGGACGGAGCTTAAAAATCAACAAAATTAAAGCACAAGAAAACCCAGGGAAAATCACGGAAAAACGGGCCCAAAAAAACAAAGCAAATGAGAACTCAGGTCTCTATAATTTGAGTGGCTATGAAATGGAATGAGCTGGGAAAAAGCAAGAAGCAAGAAAAGGAGGGAAAAAACTTAAAGGAAGTTGCTCCTGGGAACTGTCTGTCTCTCGCCGAATGCCCCCGAGACTTGAGATTTCGATTCGCAAATCAGTTAAAGAAAGGTGTGGATTGCTTTACAGGCAGAGAGAGAGAGAGAAAGGGTAATAAAAGTATAGGAATATTATTGATAAGGACACAACGGACTCACCTGCACATCACCTCGTGCGTGAGTAGCACGCGACACATCTCCGGGTTCTTGTCCTGACCCTCGTATATGATGGCCTGCAAGAGATCATAAAAGGTGTATAAGGTTTAATATTTCTTGTAAATTGGAGTTAATAAGTTAAGTAAACTTAAGTAAAACCAGCGTAATTGTTAAAATAAATCTTGAACCTAAGATTATTAAGGAAATACCCTTCATAAACATCAAGTAAATCCTAATCTTTATTGATTTATTCACCTGAAATAAGCCCCTGCTCCCAAGGCTGACCCCGCTATTAACCCATTGCCATTGACACCCGTCTTAACCCCCATCCTCCGCACCTTTCGCCCCCGCCTTCCCCCCTCCTGTATCAACTATCATTTTGGGCCAAAGACAAACACACATAAATGCTAATTACAGGACACCGAGAACTCGGTCCTCCAGCAAATCGACATATGGGACCCAGTGCAAATATTGACAGTGTCCACAATTTTTACCTCCGCATGAATAATATTCGAGGGGCGTACTGTGCCACATAGTCGCTAGTATTTGAATTTGTATTTATATTTTTGTGTTGTATGTTGTTGTTTGCCCAGTGAAAACGCCACTCGAACGAACACTGTGTTTGTTTATTTGCTGCGGTGGAAGTGAAGTGAGGCGTGCGGAGCGGGCTCGAAATCGTGCCATGTGGAAGCTACGGCGACCGCAAGTGCAGCGTTAGACAATCTGCTGCAATTTCCGGACAACAAAAACCTCTCGAACTTGCCAAACTCTCGAGGCAAATAGATAAACAAATGGTTGCCTAGGGGGGTGGCACACAAAAAGGCGCATAGTTCTCTAATTTAAAAATGATTAAAGCGGGTGTCTTGCCCTCCCTCGCTTGCTAGCTTGCTGTGCTGTGTTCTTCCCCCCGTTAACCGTAATCCAACACTCATCCGGCGAATTAGCTTGGCAAAAACACGGCATATGCGAAGGACACCCAGGACTTCGGGGGGTGAGAGGATCATTCATCAACTGACGGCAGGAGATACACGCAAAAGTAATAACAATAACCGAGTGAGGAGGCAGCTAACCTGAGCTGTGCTTCGGGTTCATCCACCAAAAATGTAAAAACAAAAAAAAATCCGGCAGCAAGGACGTCAAGGACGAGTGCTTCCTCCATACATATGTGCATTTCCTCCTCGCACAGAAGCTGTGCCCAACCAGATAGATAATCAGAAATTAATTTTAATGCAACCAGCAGCAGCAGTAGCATCAGCATCAGTACTCCAGAATCCTACCCTTCAGATAGATACATATGGAACAGCCCAGACCACCCGTTGTCTTTGGCATTAGCTGGGTACATGTAAAATTATGATCATCCCTTATTATCCCGTTTGTCAGGTTAATAATTCCCCCTCAAGCCGTGGCCGTAACCTGTAAAGGATCAGACGCAGAGGCTCAGCTCTCGATAGCCCCGGCTCAGTGTCCAATATGTGTGTGGGATATCCCTGGCATTACGGCTCGAACTTGTCCCGGACGGAGTGCAGCTAATTATAGGCCGGACAAGGACACGGGACAAGGATGGCATGTCCTTTTTATCCCCTTCCGGGGTAATGGATTTTCAATGTTTTTTCTCATAAAGTTTTTTGTGGGACAACTTGTATTTGTCACCTGTTTATTTTGGAATTTAACCAAAAAAGAGTGGGCTCTATATAGTTTGGGCAAAGCATAAAATAAAAGTATATAAGAGCAACCCAATTAACATTAGAAAAACACAAATGTCCTCTGAAAGCTACATAAATAATAAGCCCCACAACTAAAAACCCAACTACAAAAAGGGATCTCTTAACCTAAAGAGGGTCAAAACATCAGAAATCATCATCCATCATCCTCGCTGGCTGAGGGATGCAGAAACAAACAATTAGTTTGTATCTCTAGCCAACCGTTTTGTGGCCAAAAGTCAGGAGGAGGATTTCAGGAGTCAGGAGTTGGTAGCTGGAAATCCGAGGCTAAATGGCTCTCCTAATAAAAAAACCGGCAAACTAAACGAAAGCCACTAAAACTGGAGTAAAAGCGTTTAAACTACGATTTATCAACAGGACAAAGAACAGGAGTCCGCAGGAGTTGGAGCTCAAAACAAAAAAAACCCAACAGGACGAACAAAAAAATAAGCAGAAAAAAGCGAGTGATGAAGTGATGACAGGACCGGCAGGAGAGTGGGTCCAAAGAGGATGAGCCGAGGCGGCTTTTAAATTTTAAACGATTTTTCATCAAACTGGGCCGAAGAGCCAGCGATTTTTTTACGGCATTTTTGCAAATTGTTATTATCGCTTTTGGAATAAAATGAATCGACACTTGCTGCATTATTCACGCACTTGAATGCCGAGAGTTGCATGCTTCATGTTGCATGTTGCAAGCTGCATGATGCTGCATATTTAACGTTGCAAATAAAAATCTCGCCAAACAAGATAAATTATCGGCGCACAAAAGGGCCACAGCGACTGCGAAAAAATGTTTGTGAAAGGCCAAACAATAAAACAAAAATAAACTGAATACAAAAACCTATAGAGAGGAGCGGGTTGCTCTTAATTTATTAAAGCTTCATTTATCAGGGCAACGCATAAATTGCCCACGTAAAAAGAAAGAAAAGCGACAAAACGGTTAACTTTGCTGCAAGGACTCGTGCATCGTCTATATGTGTATTTGTATGTTTGTGTGCACCTCTCCTGTTTGGACATTTTTTTGGTCCCTTCTCAGGCATTTGCATATTTTTAGGGTCGGCAGGATAAAAATGCCACATAATGTGAAAGTGTCATTTAAAGCCAACTATGCAAATATTTTTTAATATCCGCATTTTTGAATTTTTAATATTCATTTTTATGTATTTCTTGCTTTGATAAGGAAGTAAATAAATCAGTTTTGCTTATTTCCAATAAAAAAACAAATGGCTTACTTTTCAAAATGTATCGATAACTCAAACCACACAACTTAACTTCCGCTTTCCGCCATTTCCATTCATCTACAGGGTGCATCTGGCACACCTTTGCAGAAAACGTCGAGGTTCGGTCCCCTGTGGGAGCCGCAAGAATTTCAAAGGAGCCGCATGCATTACACATTTCGCATAATGAGGCCGATATGCCGCCAGATTTCATACATAATTTTTTTTCGCGCCTCCCTTTGGTCACCTCTCTTTCTCTGGCCATCTCCCTTGCTCTCTCTGCCATCTCTCTTTCGACCGCAGAAATGCACTTGCCGTGAAAGCATTTTTAATCGCATTGCGAGCGACAGAGAAGGGTAGACTGGGGAAAGCCGGCCAACAGGGAGAGTGAGAGTGAGGCAGACAGACAGATACGGCAGGCAAATGGCCACTCTCCACACACACAAACACATACACATGGGACAGAGATGCAAATGTGGAGATTTCGCGCAATCTGTTGAATTTATTGAGCGGCTGGCGGCGACGCCAACAACAACAACTGCAACAATAATAACACTTTGCCATTAAGCGAGCGTGCACAATTTGTTAATAATCGAAAATGATTCTCTCGCTCTCGGCTTTTTAAGTGTTGACATACAAATTAATTTTATGGCTTAATTAACGCGCGCAGACAAGTGTTCGAGGGGGATGCCTACAAGTCACTTAATGATGCTTTTCTCTGGTTTATTTTCTTTCTTTACCGATAGTTTGAGGCTAAATAAATTTGTAGAGGTTTATTTTATTAAAAAACTATTAAATGTAACACATAAATAAGACTCAATAGGCTAGCGGGGCAACTTTGGAAAATCAAACTTTTGAAAAGGAATGTGAAATGTCATAAATCTTGCAAATGCCTAAACTAACCTAATAAATAAATATTTGTTAAGACAACTAAGGCATTTTTTAATCAGTTCCCAAATGAAAATTAAACTTAAGCTACTATACCTGCAATAAAAACACCTGAGACTAACTTGATATTAACCTCGTAGGATATCAAACTAAAAAGGTACCAAATTTAACGGAAAATTATAGTGCAATCAAAACTTTGGATTTCCACAGTTGCCCTGCTACAAGGATATTTATTGGGTTTTTTTTTCAGCCGGCATGCGTCGCATCTCGCTTATCTCGGTGCATTAATCGCTGGCTGCCTCGCTCCGCACTCTAACCCTCTTCCCTTTGGCGCTATCGGCATCTCACTTTTTCGAGTTTAGAATTTCGCTGCGCTTTTATGTGCGTGTAAATCGCGATAAGCGCAATTTTGGCAACAACAAAACACAGAAAGCGGGGGGAAAGGATTTTCCTATTGTTTTATGCTGGACCCGTGTCCTGATGATGAACATGAAATATGATCGCCGAAATGAGGCGATTTTCCGTGGTTCCATCGTTAGCTCAAATTGCAGTTGCGCCGCCGTAGAGCCGCCGCCTCCCGTTCGAACTGTAATTCGCCGTTATCTGATCGAATGTAATTATGATTATGACCATGATTTGCTGCATTTGCCTGCCCAACGGTCCGGAGAAAAAGGGGTTGCAAGGGTTGAGGCTGGGTAAGCAAGGATGTGGCCACGTGGATGACAGTTGACAATTGTCCTGCCTGCGAGTCCTGCCTTTGTACGATTGCTTTTGCCGCCTGAGACGATTCCCTGCGTCGTAATCGTATTCGTCCTGCCACAGTTTCGGGTTGCTCCTTAAATGAAATACACCCACCCACCCCCTGAGATAACACTCGCTTATCCCCGCCTTACCTGTTACGCAATCTGATAACAAAGGCGACACGCGACAAACGAAATGTAAAATTCAAAAAACAACAGCTACAAAAAATAAAGCGGAAGCCAAACCCACCTAATCCGATCAAATGATTGTTCTTTTCCCAGCTTGCGACACTTTCAACTGGGCGTCTGATGTGAGTTTTTCGCCTGGACTTAGGGGTAGGTCCTTCAAAAACGCATCACAAGTCAGGCGGAAGTGGGCAATGCAAGGGGGAGCGATGGAGTGAAGCTGTGTCCTCTTTTTGACTATTATTATTATTATTTAACTGTATTTACTTTCTGTTTAAATTGTGTATTGTAAAATTTGTATACGCAAAACAATGAAGTTATCATTTAAAATAGCTAAAGGAATTTTATAAAAATATTTTTCAAATCCCAAATAAAGTCAGTTATCAAGAAACCTATAAATCAAGATAAGGAAACTTCCGGCTGTCATCTGGGATTTTACTGTTAAAAATTATACAAAACCCACTAAAACTATTAAAAGTTCCATATATTTCTGAGAATTATTTTTCTAAAGTAAGTTTAAGAAATATTTCCGACTCATAAATCACTAAATAATCACTCATTTGGGACCCTTAAATAAAAACCCGGAAATTAAACAAATTCCCTCAAAGTCGAATTGGGATTTTTATAAATTAATTATACTTAATATATAATATAATAAATTGATAAGCGATTTTTAACACATCAGAAAGCGATTTTTTATCAAAACACAAGGAGTATTGAGACTTGTTCGGAAAACTCTTAAATTTCTTTGCATTGTATGTATTATATCTTTTATTATTTTGTCGAATTCAATTGCCGGCAAAGGGGGAAATATTTTTGCGATTAAATTGCATTGCGCACAAATGGATTTCTCACAGGGAGAAAGGGGACGCTGCTGTCGATAATTTGTGGACAAATTTATTGTGAGCTCGTTTCTGACTCCGAACGAACCAACGAACGGGCTAAATGGGCAAGAAACGCCCACAAAAAGTCGCAGAGAAATGGGAGAAATAGAGAAATCGAAGGCAATGGAGGGGGTTAATGGCAAAGACACACACACAGAGGCGAGCCGGCGTCTATAAAAATTTGTCACTCGAGAAATTAATTGCCCTTGAAAGGGAAAAAAAAGGGCAAAAGGCGGAAGGCGGACGGGCATTAGGCCCACAAAAGTGGACATATGGTGCACTGTGAGGGATATCGAAGGACTCTCAATCGCCGCAGGACTTGCACGCACCCACAACAAAGCGCATTAACAATGTTCGATCCCCGTGTGATTCTCTCAATTCTCTTGCTTTTCTCGCTCGCTTCTCTCGTTAGCTTCGGTCACACCCCTTTGCCACTTTTTCGAAGGGGGAAATGGGGAAAGAGCGGTCCTGCGACCAAACTAAACGCCTGACGACTCAATTTATTGGCCAGAGGACACACCAGGACACACTTAATTAGCCGTGACAATCAATTTTGAATGCAACTTATGCTCGAATCAGCAAAACAAACATTGGAAAAATGCAGGGAAACGCGGCCAAGTGGAAGGAATTAGTTTTTCATAGACTGGTTAACTTTTCCTGCTTTTAATTTAAGGAAGACGGGAAGTTCTTTATTTATTTGAGTGGCAAATGCTATGGACAGATAAATTGCAAATTTAGGTGGTATTTAGAGGGGAAATTATTTAAAGAGGTGCTTACTTAAGATTTAAATTTCCTATTGATTCATTATATGACCTAGAACTCAGGACTTATTGCCCGAATAATACCATACAATTACTAACCTTAAGTTAATATTTAGTATATCGCCTAAACTATATTTTATCTCAACTCACCTGCTTGGTCACCGAATCGATGAGTCGCACGAATATATCCTGCTCCTGGCGGGCTCCTGTAATAAAAAATATCCAATTATAAATATAGTTTACAACTCAAAGAGAACTTCCTCCACTCACCGTTGGCGTAGAGCAACTGCAGCCGGTACTGGATGCCATTGTTCGTCTTGGTGGCATCCGACTCCGAGTCCTTCTCAATGAACCCGATGAAGGCCGTGCGCTCGATCTCGATGGGCTGCCCGGCGCGATCGTACAGGGCGATCACGAAGTGGAAGAAGTTCGACTTGCGCAAATTGCTGGGCGGCTGCTTCTCAAAGTGGGCGCGGCCGATGCCCAGACTGCAATGGGAAACGGAGAAAAGCAGGACGGAAATTAGTGAAACATATAGCGGGAGGACGACAATAGTAATTATGCCATTAGCTGGGTAAACATAGACCAGGCCTAAAGAGGCTCTAATTGGCTCTGGAGGACGGCTAGAGATACTCCGGTTTAGTGGCCGGAATTAGGGACAACTCAATTACGGTGGAGAGTGACATTCAAGCAGCAGGAGCAGAAGCAGGACTTCACACAGTGACAACTATCATTAAAAGCGCATAAGCAACTTCAACGTGACATAATAATCCTGATGTATGACAGTCTCTGTCTCTTCCCCGCCTACACTTGAAATATTTTATATGCGCTTGTTACAATATATATATGTGGGCCAGCGAGCAGACACACTCACTGACGGCAATTATCCTAAGGACACGTGGACACTGAGCCGCAGACGGCGGAATAAAGGCTTGTCCTTGTCCTGGCCATATGCTAAATGTCGGACTGACCCCATCCTTTTGGCCCTGTCAGCGGACAATTACCGGACAATGTCGAGCAGCAGGACTAAGGTAGGGTCCTGCACCTTGGCTCAACTCCTGCTCCTTCCCTTGCTGCCTGCATAACGAACAATTTAATTTAGAAAATGCTGATTTTATCAGATTTTTTTGTATTTGCGTTACTCGCATTTCCTCCTGCACTATTTATGAGTGTTTGTGCTTCGCCTGTTTGCGTAGGCAATGTCAAGGAGCATGTCCTGGCCCCCCGTGGCTCGGGGGTCCTGCAATTATATACACATTTGCCAAAGGATAATGTCAGCCATCAGCTAATGACAGGGGACCCTGCCATTCCCCCAAACGAATTGTGCAATCGAATTCAAGGGAATATATGTGTCCTAGTTATTAAATAGGTAGTTGGATATCCCCGTGGACTCAAAGTAAAATTTTATCTGCGTTTTCTGTTTGGATTTAGCTTTGGCTGTGGCTTTTCTCTGTAGTTTTCAATAGTTTTGATTGCCTTTCAGTTTTGATGGTTGCATTTCCGGTTACGTAGAAAGGCAATTGCTTTAAATGGTAATTAAGTCATAAATTGGAGTTGACTTTCTAAAGAAATTAAGTATGTAGAGGTACAAATTTTAAATTGAAAGTAGGATAGTAGGTTTTGCTAAAATAATAATTATTTATGCAGTTAAGGGTAGGGTAAGGTATACATTTTTCAATTCAATCAAGAACTTATTTAAATTAAAACAAATAATTATAAAAAACTTCAAGAAAACTTACTTTGCTTTAATAAAACTTTGTAAAGAATATTCCAAAAATATTTTATAAAATTAAAATAGATATTGAAAGAAAAAACAAAATAAAAAAGATTCTAAAACACTTTTAGATACCTCAAAAGCCTATTTAAAAATCTTTTTTTAATAACATTAAATATTTGTTTAGTAAATATAAATGATGCAATTAAGTTACCGAAAGGTCATTAAACCACTTAATTTCAAATAAAGTAATTTCGTATAATCTGTTTCTTGTACATAATGCCTTTTGACAGACACCGAGTGATTTAGAATACGAGTTTCCCAGCTAAATAAAAGACATTTCGCGGTGCTAAAGTTGATTCACCCACAAGCCGATATCAAATTAAGAGGACAGTCAGCTTTTCGAGGGGAAAATGCGGCGCTTGAATGCGATTTCCACTGCCAAACGGAGGTACGAGTGTGGATGATGATGATGATGGGAGGAGGAAGGAGGATGGTGGAGCTTTCCGACATATAAATGCCAGACATGTTACATTCTGGTGAAAGGTTATTGTTATGGCCACGGAGCGGGGCGCAGAGTGTTCGGAAAGTGAGCAGCAAAATAATGCCGAGTACATATCCTGGCAAATAAAAAACTTGCCCGAACACTCCTCCTCTTCAGCAGCGCCCACCTAAGCACCCCTCCTCGCTTTTCCTGGATCGCTTTCTTTATCTCGTTTTTTGTTGACTTTTCAACTCGACCGGATGGAAAATCGTTTGGCGGCAGTTTGCCAGCTCACTTTGTTTGCACTTGCCGCCAATTTGCGAGAGAGGAGCAGCTAACATGGCAAAAAAAAGAACGTGGAGAACACTTTTGTGGCCGTTTTGCTGTTGATTTTATTATGCCAACATTTAATTGTCGCAAATCGATGCCCAGGTGGCCAACCGGGAAAAGGCGAGGTATGAGCCGGAGTCCAGAGGTGGTGCCTCGATTCGTGGTCACGTTTTGTCTATTTCTGCACGTGAAAAGCTCCTTTCCACACATGGGAGCGGACTCGTGGCGAGTCCTTTAAAAAGGCAACTTTATTTCCGGCCATATCCTGACTCCGGCTCCGGCTGCTGTCCATTGTTTAAGGACACTTTACGGCCAACTTGTACTTCGACTTTGAGAGCTCGTTCCGTGGGCAATCTTTGTTGAAATAAATTTTCGAATATTCCCTTGATTTATGAGCGGCGACAAGAAGTACAACACAATTGTGTGTGTTGTGTTTGTGTGTGTTTTGTGCTTTATGCACTTTGTTTTACAGTGCAACACATTGTGGCTGTTCCAGTTAGATGGACAGATAAGTGTTTAAATAAATGGCTGGCCACAAAACATATTGAACAATTATCGGCAGCGAGGAGATTTATTTGTCGCAAAACTTCCATTCACAAGAGTATGAAAAACTCAAAAATTTCGGATTTTCCAATTGTAATCGCAATAAAGTTTTGAATTAGGAAGAGAGTGAGGAGGGAGCTAAGTCGCTCTGGGATTTATGGGTATTGTATGGCATTATTAATTGAGTAAATGCAATTATTCAAAAGTTTTTTTGGGTTTTAAGGCATTGTTTATTTGTAAACCAACAAAAGGATAATGCGGAGAGTTTGAATATATGCGAAAGATGTGATTTTGAAATTAAATTATAGAGTTATATGCTATATGTGGTATAACTCTGAACTGTTTTTGAAGCCTTTAAGGTTTGGATTAAGAAAAGTTAATAGGAAAGTGAGAGAAACGTAATTTTTATTTTTAAAGAAACTTTGGATATATTTTCCAAGATATTGTGGCATTGTGGATTATTCTTTTGGTTATTCTAATATAATTGAAGGTATTTTCGAGTTATATTTAAGGCTTTTAACTTTTATAAAAAATATTTCTGTAGATATATACATTGTTAAATACATTTCAAGATGACTTTAATATTTTCTTGACTCCTTTAGACTTACTTCTCTCTATTTGTATATATTTTTTTAATGTACACACTTGAGTATTTTTTATGTAATTATTTTAAAATATTAACAAGAACACTTATTAAGCGAACTTCCTTAATTTATTACCAAAACTTCCTCACACTTTGAGCTTTTCCCCAATTCTTTACCTCGTCTCACAGCGCATTGTCTTAGTGTTTAAGTTCTGATTGTGATCCTGATTAAGATTGTCCTGTCTCGGATGCTGGCTATGGCCACCCAGATGGTGGTGCGGATTCGGATGCGTGTGTGGGTGTGGGTGCTGATGATGATTTGCCGCCGCTGAATGGACAAAGCCCGCTGTCATTTCGCTTTCGCTTTCCGTTTGGGCAACTCGCGCACTTCTTCTCGGCGCGAACATCTCACGCCAGAAACATCTCAAACGCAACTAAACAAACACAAGGAAAAGCAAAAGGAAAGCGAAAGCTTTTCCCAAGCAACCCTCCGGAAGAGAGAGCGCCATTCTCGGGGCATCCCTTTGAGCTCAAAGGCGGCATCCATGGCCTTTATCCCCGCATCAAAAGTCGCCCGGAAAGCGAAAGAAAAGTGCGTGAGCCACGCACTTTGAGTGGCTTTCTCGAGTGAGTCTGGGATCTGAATGGACTTTGTTTTGGGGTTCATCCTGCCAGCCACGTCGGAGGTGTATAAAGGAGGTGGAAGCGGGTGCTTTCCGGGGTTGGACGCCATCAAAAGAACCCCCGCGCATCCCGGCTGACTGACTGACTTACTACGTTTCGGAATCGCTCCCCCAGGAGACTTTATATATCGTTGGACACGATGCCGGCTTTTGGCTTTTTGTTGGCCAAAAGTAAACAAACGCACTTTTACCCCCCCAAAACACGGTCTTTCCTTTTTGGAGACTTTCTTTTGCTTGCCTAACTGCTTGTGTGGTGTGTGTGTGTTGCCGCAACATTGTTGCGGAGACTTTGAGGCTTGAGGACTTGTCCTGGAGATTGGTCAAGGTGATTAATGGAGAGATTAGCAGGGATTAAGGAGCATTTCATTGAGCCCTCTATGAGTCACGATGTCAACGGTGGGTGTTAATTAGGCCCCAAAGAATGGGGACTTGCTTTTATCTTGGAATGTATTTATTTGTCTCCTATTTGGGGGGGATTTGGGTTGAGCCTTTGTTGGGCATTTCAGGTGTGTTAAAGGGAGTCACGGTCATGGGAATTGAAAACTAGTCACTTTTCATTTGGGAAATTTATTATTAAGTCACTTTTTATTTGGGAAATTTATTATAACTATTTATAAACTGCTCTTGAAGTCTGTTTAAGTCGATAACCGGGACTACTATATTCTTCAAAATGGGTTTTATTATTATAAATAATTTCTAAAGGCAAACTATTTAAAGATGATTATGATTATATGGTAGATTATAGAGCTACGAAACGTATTCTATTTTAGATGTGTTCATTAGCATATTTGCATATTTAAATCTGATATTAAATTCACAAATGGCCTTAAGTACAAGGCTTTAATATTCCCGTAAGACTTCTTTAAGTGACATAAAAAGTTATAATTATTTCGACTTCACTGATGCACTAAGAAGATTAAGTTGATAACCCCCAATTACTATTTATTATTTCTATAAATGAATTATAAATAACATTTCCCTAATACCTTTAATGTTTAATATGTATAAAGATACATATCACCCACCATAGATACTTTGGCTAGGATCACATTATTTTACAGATTTCCCACAATCCACAACATATTTTTATATTCTAATGTAATCACTGTAAAGTACCAACATTTTTCTAAATATTAAATATTTTTTTACAATTCTTTCTCACATTCAAACACTTGCAATATCACCTTCATGGTTCACTTTAGGACAGAATTTCATTCTGCAGGCTCCAGATTTCTGGTTTTCAGTTCCTATAGTCTTGTTTTTCACTTTGTCCACTTGAAAGATCACTTGTCTTTTACCGACTTTAAGGCACAATCGGTCAGGCTGACACTTCTGAGTGACCTGACCTCTGACCTCTGGCACTTACTTGCTCTGATCGACGACTGGCTGCATGGCCCACCGGCTGCCCAGGGGCTCCTCCTTGAGGGACGTCATCGGACCCCTCGGCTGATTCATATCGGCGGCTGTCGGCGGCAGACCGAACATCAGACCGCCGGCGGACCTGGGGCCGGAGACGGCGCTCGGATAGAGCTTCCGGCCCCACTCCATGCCCAGCTCCAGGGTGGGCCAGGGGGAGGCCGAGCTAAAGCCCGGCACCGGCTCCTCGGAACGCAGCTTGAAGCCGTCGGCGAAGGGATGCGAGTGCGGGTGGGGATGCGGATGCGGATGCGGATGCGGATGGGAGCTGGGATAATGCTGCGAATGCTGGTGGAGATCAGCGTACGAAGCGACTTCGGCGCCGGCTGCTGCTCCTAATCCTGCGCTGCTGGAAATTGTGGCTGCCGTTTTGATCGGTTTCCTGGGCTTTTCCGGGAATTTGGGTTTGGGTTTTTTGGGTTCTTTGAATCTCCGGAGGAATAACAATCAATGGGGCACTCTCTCGCTCTCTCTCTCTCTGTCTTGGAATCACTTTTCGCGAACGTATGTGTGTGTGTGTGGGTGAGTGTTACCAATGCACCGCAGAGAATTTGGGATTTTCGGAATCGGAAAATTTTTGAGCTCGCGCTACCGTCCCGAGTGGCTGTTAAACCCCAACTGAATATCCATGTGAAATGTGCCAGCCAGGCAAGCAGTCCGGCCACCTGAAAGACGAGATGCGCAGCAGCAGCAGCGGCAGCGGCGGCAGGCGACAAACGACCAACGAGAGTTTTGAAAATGGAATCGAAACAGCCCAGGCCTGCGCCACAGGAGAGCAGAGAGGGTGGCGGCAGCGGCGGCGCAGCTCGCGGGGGGTGGAAGTGGCTGGCCAAGTGCGATGGCGACCAATCCCGTGGAGATACGAACTGTCAGCAAAAAACCAACCACCGCCGAGCAAGACTACTCTCTCTCCTACACAGCTCTCTCTCTCTCTCTCTCTATCTCTCTTTGTTGCTCTTGCTACACCACTATGTGCGTTCCCGAGTCGAGGGGGCGTGTGTTGTTGGCCCAGGACCTCAGCTCGGAGCTCGGAGCTCGGAGCTGTATTCCCTGGCTCAGGCTCAGCCCCAGGTTCCTTTGGCCCCCCAGTTGGGAGACCAAGTGTCAACGCCTGCACATGAAAAAAGCGCTAAACCCAAAACCAAACTCCCTGGCGGGACCACAAAGGATGCGAATTGTCAATGCATGTGTGGAGGTGGCGTTGCCGCCACCTGATTGGTCAGTCAGCGTAGAGCAGGGCCTTAAGAGAGCGCCTATTTCACAGTTTCTCTTCAAGTCACTAAAACTAAGCAGTGCAAGCAGAGCGGAATGAGTGGGACCAAGTGAAACGGAATTATTTAAACAAATAATTAAAACAAAAACCAACTGAAACAAAATGATTGTTTATATATTTGTCGAAAAATAAATAATTAAATATATATATATAAAATAATATTGTATGGGTTTTTCTCTTTTTAAAGAAAAGTTCCACTAATTTTAAGTTTTATTATAGTATTTAATCATATTGTATTGTTCATTATAGTATTTAATGATATTGTAGATTGTTTTTCTGTTTATGTAGTTAGATTAAGCAGCGGGTGTCTGATGTATTCCCACAAAATTTACTGAAACTTTTATTTTGTGTTTTTTGGTATTCAAATAAAAATATATTTAAATTTTGCAGTTTAATATCAACTTTGACTTTGCCTCTTATAAAAATAAATAAAATAAAGCGATTTTCAAATAGTTCTCTATAATATAAAAATGGTTTTCAGTGCGTTAAAAATCGTTGCCTACTTTTCTGGTATATTAAACATGTATTTCAACTTTAATAATAAACCATTACAAATCTTTTGAGATTGTAAATAATTTTGTAAAAGATCTTCCGAATATTCTAAAATCTTGAATACATTTTTCTATTCCTGTTTTTGTACCATCCTTTATCCTTAACCCCTTTCTTGCCACATTTGTTGAATGCACAAAAGTTGATTAGTCATCATTTTCGGGTTTAACCCTTCTGACTTTCGCACATTATGATCCTCAAAGCAAAAGAAGTTGTCAAACATTCTGTGAAGTACCTAAGATTTTTCCATTTTTCCTCCTTCCCTTTCCCCTCTACTCCCTTCTCCCTCTCTCACGGATTAGTTACCGAAACCGCCCACAAAATTTTCACGCCTCGTTAGGAGAACAAAAAGTGAAAAGGTCAGAGGGGATGGGCTGCTGGCCGGTTTTGGTTTTCGGTTTTTGGTTTTCAGGTTGAGGTTCAGCGACGGTGCTCGGGGTTCGGATGAAAAACAATTTGCATTTTCCGCATTTGCGGTTTCTCTCTGTGACCAATTGAATGAACGAGAGGAGTTTGGCCTGAGAGTTTGTTTGACTTTTCCCTGAATTAATTTGAGGGGCGTGGTAATCTCATTAACTTCTGACGTGGCCCGAAAAACTGGCAAAAGAAACTCCGTTAGCTCGGGAATTTTCCTTCCCCCAACTCCACTTGTTGGTCTATTTTTGAGAAGTTCTCCGAAGGCATTTCCCCAAAGCGACGGCCAGAAGAACAACATTTTATTTTATGTTTAAATCAGGGGCGAAAAAGAGCAAACAGAAGATGTCCCCAGACATCGCTAATTAACCAAAATATCCCGAAGGAGAAGCCGATATTTATTTATTCTCTCTTCCTTGTGCCGAAAAGGTGAGGAGAATTCCCTTTCCCTTGAACCGAAAATGTTCGATTAACCCCTTTTATCACGCCTAATTCTCGGCGGAATTCCTCTCGGGCCGCGACAGCTGTCACGGCGACTGGACCCCTTTAACCCCACCACAGCGCCAGCCACCCTTAACCCCTTGTTTGTTGTTGCTGCCGGAATTGGTTTCAAATTGTTTACAATTGCATTTACATGGCTTTCACTGGACTTTCACTTATAGTCCGATTCCTAAATAATTTGATCTTCTTTCTGGTTGTATTTCTACCCCTCAGCCAGTGGCAACTGGAGGGATTAGTGGCAGGACTCGCAGGACACTTTCATCACCACAATTACAATTGGAGGTCAATTAGTCAGGGGATTGACTTTGGGCCACAGTAAAGAGTTAAGAGTGAGGGAAAATTATAGAATGGCAACTTGAATTTATTTAATAATAGTTTCTAAAATTTATAGTTGAGTAAATAATCATTTAATAATCATTTATCTATAAAGCTTAACTTACCATTTTTATTGTTTATTTATCATATATTTTAAACCCTAATTCAAAGCAGAAACAAATCATAAAATCGACTTTTTCAAGTACCCCCATATAGGTTTTAAATTCCTATTTCCACCATTCAAATATCCTGTTTTCTCTTACCGATTTCCTGTACCAAATCCTTTCCCTTCCTTGCGTCCTGCATCCCTAACGCCATCTTCAAAGGTCCATGAATAATTTTAATATTCATAGCGGTGCCAGGCAAGACTCGCATGTAAATGTCCCATTTGTCACTCGTAAACAAAAAATAAAGAATAAAATATAAAGGAATGGAGAATAAGAAACCAAAGTGCAGGGATATATGGCAACTGCCAGACTTAGCTCTGGCCATATGCAAGACATTCCCAGCTCTGGCACATTCACAGGGTCATAAATAAAGGCGAGCGAAGGAAATTTGAGGCGCGAACATTTTAATTAGTTTCCCCTCTCGAGTGCCTCTCTCGGTTGTCCTTTGGCAGGACACTTATGCAAATTACCCTGAGCCCGTAGCCTAATGAGAGGGAGAGCCCTGGGCTAACACACCGTGAAAATAAATCATATTCGGTTACAGTTCGAAAAGAGATTCTCTCTCGATTTCCCCGAGTCATCATCATCATCATGATCGTCATGATCAGGGGAATTCCCTGGTTTCTTTTCCCCAGTTTCTATGTTTCTATTCTCCATGGACCTTGTGACAGATGCCAGAGAGATCCATCTCTCCGTTGCTTTGTCAGCGATCGAAAGACCACCAAAGTTTATCGATTCCCGGGAATTTCCACACTCCCAACCCTTCTTGACCCAAAGCTAATGCTGCACTTGCCACAGTTTAAAGTGCGATTTAAAAAACTAAACCGGCAAGTGCTCAAGTGGACTCAACTCGAGTGGCACGTGGCGGGGCAAGTAAATTTAATTAAATTATCTCAAACACGTGTTTGACCAACTGCAACGATTTTAGGTAAACAATCGCAACCAGTTCAAGTGTTTGCCCAAGCCACCGGCCTAAACGTTCTCGTGAGGGTAACTCTTAGGGAAAAAAATAGAATCAGAGAAACAAAAAGGGTCTCGTTTACACAAGAACAACAAGCGGAGAGAGGGAGGCCTTAACAAAATAAACCTTCCTTCAGATTTATTATTTCGAAAAAAACAGAAGCCAACCCAATGAACTTCTTCCCACAAAATATTTTCGCACATCCTACAACAACTGCTCGCCTCCTTCTCCTTCTCTGGCTCCTTGGCCCAAGGAAAACCCGTTTCGCTTATAAAAATCGCTGAAAAATCATAAATATTTACAGCCAGCGATCTCAAGCTCGCGATAAGCATTTTTGTGGCTGGTGAAAACAACATTGCCTTATTGATATGAAATTATTTTTCAGCCTGGCCAAATATGTGTGGCTTCCACGACGCATCAAATTCGAGATTGGAAAAACCCGCCAGAGGTTCATTAACTTGGCCAAGAGACTAAAGATTGCTTTGGCGGGTAAATAAAGTTAGCCAAAATTTAATTACTCAAAGGGGGAATAATGTTATACAATCTTTTCTTGATATTTAAAGTCAGAAGAAGTGTGGGAACGAAATAAAAAATTTAATCCACAGTTTTATTGTTTAATAAAATATAAACTAAACTAAGACTTGTTATACTTTATTTACAATATGTAACCCCCTGAAATACATTTAATTTCCAGCAACTCCTCCACTTAATTTCCCCTGAAATATGTTGTAAATAATTTGATGTAAACTTTTATGAGGTGCTTGTCGCGGAAGCGGAATTCATGCATCTCATTTGGGGTTTTAGTGCAGCTCCCCAAGGGGGAGCCCCCTTCTTTGAACCCTCCCCCAGTGCTGGCCACCTGGAGAAGCGTGTCACAGCGATGTGGAGTCCGGAGCAGGAACTGGAGCCTCTGGAGAACCACAAAAACGCGAACCAACCATCCCAACGAAAACAAGAATGGGATTGGAATGAGCTGCGATACATTTACTAGATTAATTAGCTCATTTACGGCTGACAATGTCCGTGTTTATTCCCAGAGAATTAAATGATAACATCACACGGACTTTGGCGTCCTAAAAGTTAGGTATTTTCCACGTGTCAATGCGATGGCTCGGCAAATAACCGATGACACTAATATGTGTCCTTTTCGGGGGTATCCTTTATCTTCTCTGTTGTAGTTGGTAGTATCCTGGACTCATTGCATGCGATTTGCATAATTTCAAGGACCAAAGACCAGCACTGGACGCACCCTTCTTAGCTGATGACGCCCCGCTTGTTTGCATCACTCACACCTTCCCCGATTTCGTCCTTTATTTTAACTCTCCGAACCATATAGGGGGAGAGCTTCCCCTGGCGAAAATATAATTTGACTTCATTATGCGAACAGTTGTTGCCTTTAGTTTTGGTAATTTATTTCAATTTTTTTAGTCCTCTGCCGCTGCTTGGGTGTAGCTGCCCGTGGGCAAAAAGGGGTTAATCCAGCAGCACTGGAAAAAATGAAAGGGTTTTATAAAATTTAGAGAATAATCTATATAAAAGATATAAAGAAAAGATCTAGGTTTGATTGCTGATTTAAAGAAATTTGTTTTTGAAAATTAATTTCAAGTTTGTAAGACTTTTTTTTTATATTAAATATTTATAAAATTTTTCCTAGTGCTTAGTGCCACCCCTGAACATATCCTGTATACATTTCCAAGTCCTGCAACTGTTCCTTTGACTGAATTAAGTGTGTGTGTGGGGAAAATGCCTCAAATATTTTTACTCGCTGCCATTGTGTTGCAATTGTTATCCGTATTTATTGTTGCCCCTTCTACAGAAGGACAAGATTTCGGGTGTGGCCAAAAGCGGAGAGTCCTTCGGGCAAATCAAATGTAACTTCTGCCTATCATAACATGGATTCATAATTAATTTTTGTGAAATTTCCAAGACTCATCAGGGTCAAAAGAAATGCGGCGGCGGCGGCAGGACCCGGCGAATCCCGGGAGAGGCAACCTTTTTGGCCACTTAGTCTCAGTGTCAGCCACAAGTAAACAAGCCAGCAAACAAAGACTGGCAACAGACTGTAACGGTACTGGACTTTTGGGCGTGTTTGCCGGACAGCTGCAAGGATATTGACACTTTTCTTCGTCTCACAGAACGAGAGAGAGACAGGCCTCTCCTGCCACCTTCCCAAAACTTAGTCCTGCTCTAAAGGACATAACCATGCATATAAATTTGATTATTATTAAGTCGGGCACATTAGTGAGCATTTCTAATGAACGCCGAGAGATCCTTTTGGCCCGAAAAAAGGGTCAGCCCGCAGACACACCCCTCCTCGGCTTGTGAGCTCACACATGAGCTTGTTAAAGTCAATTTATAAATGCTCAGGTTTATGGTTTTAAGTATTTAAATATTTAGCACACTTTGCTTGGCCTCAGACTGCGGCTCCACCTTCTCCTCTGAACGTGTGTGTGTGTGAGGATTTTATTTATAATTTATGCCTCCGCAGGGCGACACTCATTCGAAAGTGCGGCGGGTGTGGGCAGTGGCACTTACTGCACTCATTAACCGAAGGCTGTCCTTAAAGCCAAATGAGCTCATTTTATAAACCAGTTTTTGATTAAACTTCAAGGCTTTCTTTACTTAAATTAATAATAATTATCCCAACAATACTTATTATATTTCTTGTAACAATTAAACGAGAGTCAATCAAATCAGTCTAAGTGAAATGCATTTTCCACCCAAACTCTCCATATTCTCCAGCCTTCCCCCTCTCTAGGACTCCTCCAGGACATTGAGCCATCGACTTGACCTGATAAATGAAGCCATTCCAAAATTGTGATGTTCGGCTTAGCGATTTCAATTATCGGACATGTTAGGCGGGGGGTTGCATTTGCCTCTGGTACTCTGGTACATTGGGGCAGGATGTATGTAACGTGGCCAGGATAAGGGGTGGGTGGTGCAGGCGGCGACCGCCGATTAGCACGTGCCGCTCGTTCCGAGGAGGAGGAATACGCAAAAACGCAAGGACACGTGACCCCGAGCGCAGCTTCCGAAGATAAACATAATTATGCAATCCGGCGAGGGGCAGGGCAATGATGTTGGCCAATCTGATAACACGCAACGAGATTTGTCATCATCAAACAAAGTGGGCGTGAAAATTGCGGATGAACCAGATCGCAGCCAGGAAGGATACATGACAGGACTTCCTGGGCGGATGCAATCATGTGCGCGGCGTGTGCGCGACATGGCCATTGTTTGCCTTTCCCAGGGAAGCCAAGGAAAGTAGTCGGAAATAATTGCGGAGCAGCGGAGGATAATGGAGATACTCGTGGGCCAAGGACATTATTATATATCTATATATATATATCTGGCATATGCTAGTTGGGATTATAATAGTACCGAGAGGGCAGGCGGGACAATAATTCTGGATTCAGGAAACGTTTCCTCAGTGCCTCAATGCATTCTACTTTGTCTTTTGTCTCAGCTTTTGCACTGAAAGAAATCTAACTAAACTTAAGATTAGTTGGGAATATCTTAAGAATTACAATTTTCGTTATTTTTCAAAGTGTACTTCCCTCTGACCGGCACGTAGTATATATCCTGACAGCAACTCCTTTGCTGCCTCGTATTTGTGCGGCATTAAAGTTTCATTTTCATTTGGCTTTTGGCCACTTGGCATGCGAGAGAGCCGCTCTTGACCTGGCTGAAAGGATACTAATCATAGTCCTGCCGCCATGCATCATCCTCTGCACATCCTCATCAGGTTGATTGCGAAAAATCACTGGAGAAATCAAAGCGAGCTCCGTGACACATCCCAAATTTCCATCCTTCTCGTTTTGTTGGGTATTTTTAGGCGAAAAAAAAGCGAAAAACAAAGATTGAAAATCAATTTCGTAATCAAAGCTTTGTCATTTCGCAGTTGAGGGAGGTTCATTGTCATTCAGAGCCCCCTTCTTCTTCTCTAAAATAAAATGTCAACTGTGAAACATTAAATACAAATATAGAATTATCCTCAGCTGTTTCAATTATTCATATTTTCCTCAGGTCTCCGGAGAGCAGAGAAATGTGAATGAAGGCCACAGAAAATCTACTTGAATAAAAATAAAATTTGAATTTATCAAACAAAAATATCAAAAGAAAGATAAATTTACATGAATTAAAAGAAAATAGCAAGAAAATGCAAGTTCATTTTATTTCTTTTGATATTTTATGAAAAATCCAAGTCAAATTGTTTCAATTGTTTGAAAAAAAGAATATATTTTGGGAAGGTGGAGAAAATTACAAAGAAATAAATAATGATATAAATAAATTTACGAAATAAGAAAATAAGGAAGGTTGACATCTTCTGTAATCATGCAATTTCTGATTAAAAACTTATTATTTAATTTTAAACCATATAGTTTATACAACGTTATCCAATTTAAACTAAATATGTAATAACTATAAAGGCAGACAAGCAATTAAACTATGAAATCTATTTGTTATACTAAATTATTGACCACTTTTGTACTTGCATAAAATTTAACAAAATTAATAGTTTTTAGCGAAAAACATAAAGCCAAATAATTGAGTTGATGAACAACCCGAAAATTACTCAAAAACTTCCACAAGGTCAAAGCAATTTAATTAGTTGCTTATGTTTATGTTTACTTAACTTTTTGCTCACCAAACCAAACTCTAAAAGTGGAGAATAATAAGCATTGAAGCTCAATTTTTCAATATTTGACAAATAAATCAGACTTGGCGGAAGTGAGCTGAATTTCTGCCATTTTTATATAATTTCTACAGGAACTTTATGCCGCACTCATGTCCTGTCTGGCGATGGAAAAGCAGAGCAGGGACGAGCTGGGTCCCCGAGTGTCCCAGGTCGGCTGTCAAACATAATCACCTTGCCAGCTTCCCCCGGCTTCAAAGCTATATTCTCCGAGGAAATTTATGTTTTTTATTCGGCTTCGGGATGGACAGCAGAGACAAAAAGTCTGGCTGCGAATGAAATATTTTATTTCGGTTTCCCCTACCCGCTGCTACCTTATTTCGTTTTTTAACACATTTTGTAATTTCAACACGTTGCCACGTACCGCAAAAAGTTTCTTTTTGCCGGCGAGTGTCCACTCGGACTCGGACTTGGATCTGGACTCGAATGATTAATGGTTGCGGGACAGGCTCCGAGTTGGCTGGGCCAAATAATAAATCGTTCAAATCGGCTGGGGATTATTTTTCCGAGTAGGCGGACCCAGTATTCTGCTCTGTCACCATTTGCGGAAAAGGTTTTCCTCGAGTCTCTTCTTTTTTTTGTTGGGAAAAACGTGTGCGAAATTTGAAAATATTTGTGTACAAATGGCAGGAAATTTGCGGATTTCTATTAGATTAATATAAAGCCAAGGAATTGAATTTTTTGGGGGATATGAAAGTGTAGCTCAGCAGGGGTTGAATATACAAGTTATTTCTTAAAATATAAATCTAAAGTTATATGTAAATATAGCTCATTCGGTAGCCAAAAACCCAGACTTTTAATAACAACAACCGATTGCTGGGTTACCTAATAACGTTGATAGGATTTCCTGGAATATATATGTTAATGTAAACTTAAATAACAAGATTTGTTTTCATTTGCAAACAAAAACATGCCAAAAATAAAAACCAGTTCAATTTCTAACGGAGCGTCATTATTTGCTTGAATTTAAAATTCACATAATATTATAATAGCTGGGCGACGCATGCCGGCCATTATAATATTTTAACTAAATTAATAGTTTGCCATTTGGCCATCTGTTTGAGCAGTTTCTTGGGCGGTGTAATCAGGTTATTGCCCCAAGAAAAGCATAAGAGGAGGGGTCTCTCTCTGTCTCACACTCACGAATAGGGTCAAAAGCAGGGCCCAAGGCGGCGAGAGTACTTGGCCAAAAAAAATACACAAAACTGGCTGAAACAACCTCACACGAGTCCCATGTATATAATGCGAAATACAAATATAACGAGAAAACAAACAGAACTGAAATTCCCAGCTGTCATGTATTCTTCATTAACTTTTTGGGGGATTTCTTTCATTTTGCTGAGAGAAAATACCCGCGAGATGAGAGAGAGAAGCTGTGCCTTTATTGCGATCTATGAATCATCTGATTCTAACTTTAGTTTTACGAGTCCGAACCAGGTTTTAACTTTAAAAGAGGCTTCATTTGGTTTTTATCGCAGCTTCTTTTGTTTATTGTCAGAGGAGTTGTTGCTCAGTTCTTCTTCTGCTTGCTTGACGGCTTCCAGCTTTATGTATATATATATATATATATTTTAATGATGATTCGCACTACGTCAGCGCTAGAAATTTCCATATAAAAGCCCTGCTGATCGACAACGCGCGTTTAGTCGATTTTGAACTTTTCACGCGTTCGCTGCCTCAGTCTTTCGTTCGCCTATCGCGAGTGTGTGTGTTCGAGTGCGCTTAACCCTAGAAAGCTTAACCCATACAACATGAAATACGCCGTGCTTGCCATCGCTCTGTTCGCGATCTCTGCCGCCTCGGCTTCTTCCGGTGAGTCGAAAGTTAATTATATTTAGTGACTTTTAATGGAGTGATTAGAAGAGGCCTGGGGAAGTCTGCAATTACATCATCGTCGCAGGGGCAGTCCAAGGCCGTTTATCATCATGTTTATTATTAATTTGATTAACAAGTCGGCGAACGGGTACGACTTGTGCGATGCGAGTATGTTAATAATAATAGTTAGACACCCAAAAAAAACCTATCGAACTCCGAACACGGGAACCCCAAACTGGTTTGTGAAATTCGCTGGCTCATTAACTCTTCGGGCGACAATGTTTGCCCTGCGAAACTTTCCGCACATTAATTTCGACTTTTGTGTATAATCAAGCAATTCAAATTCGCATTAGGTTTGCACACTCACGCGTCTCAAGAGTGGACAAACTTTCACACTCTAAATAGAAATTTGAGCAGTTGTTTTGAGAGGAAAATCTATATATAACAGTTGTCAGTGTAAATATTTACTAAAAGCAAAATAAATAAAGCTAGGAAGGAATGATAATGTTGATAGTATCAATAATAATAATGTTATTTATTTAATTTCAATAAAACATCATAAATTTATTCCTGAAATAGAAAAAAAAATTCAAATATTTTGTATCACAAATAGCATTTATATATACTTTTAGAGAATGTTAACTAAAAATGATAAATCTTTAAATAAAATTTAAACATTGGGTACTTTTTCAAAATATTTCAAAATATTTTGTTAATTTTTCTGTCTATCAAACCGTTTTGACAGCAAGCTGATTTTCTTTAAAAATATTAATTTATAAACTTCTTCAGAGATTATATTGCAAGTCGTGTAGAAAATAATTTTTAAACAATGATTTCAACGGGTTTGAAGGTTGATTTTCTGATAAAGAGTATTTGTTACTATAAATATTATATCGTATTTATATTTAATACTATATAAAAGCTGATATCTATAATGAATAACACGACATTATTCTAAAAAACTGCCTTTTCAATGGAGTAAGACTTTATAAGCACTCAATGTGGTTTTATTTTTACAAGATAGGGATTACTGCATAAAAGTAAATATTTATTTTCAAATTGTTTATATGGTATACATATATTTGGAATATATTTACTAAGTATTCTGTAATATTTAATTACTTAATTTTAGCTGGTCAGTTCTTGCCCCGCGCTTTCTTCACCTTGGACTCTGAGGGTCATCAGTCCGATGTTCACCCGGTGAACGCCCATCTGCTGAGGCGTCTGCGTCGCCAGGTGGTTAGCTCCTCCTCCTCCTCCTCCTCCTCTTCCTCATCCGGAAACGGCGGCAGCTACACCTTCTCGTCTCACTCCATTCAGAACCCCGATGGCTCGGGACAGGCTGGCTCCTCCTACACCCAGCAGGCGGCTCCAGTGGGGTAAGTCATCTGAAAATCTGCCTAAAAATACCCACTAATGATTTCTGTGTAATTTTAAGCGTGAGCTTTGACAGCCGCTTCGGCGAGGACTCTGCCACAGGCAACTACAACAACGGTGCCTACAACAACGGTGCCTACAACAACGGAGCTTATAACCCTGCTTACAACACCGCCTCCAACATTAACACCAATGCCGGATTTGGAACCCTTAGCAGCTCCCAGCAGAGCTATGGATCCGGCGCCGTGCCCTCCACTCAAATCCATCAGACCGTCACCACCTTCGATGCTGCTGGCAACCAAAAGGTGACCACCATTCATGGTGCCACCGATCAGTCCGGCGTCCTGAATGTCCAGAAGAACGAGGCCAACTACAGCGGCTAATTCATGGATCTGTGTATTCATTTAGTTTAGATATTTTTTCGAGTGTGAGGTGTAAATTTGAATAAATTAAAATAAAGTAAATTAAATTGAAAGTGATTTTAATTTAATTGAAATCTATGCAAAGTGTGACTTAAAGTGAGCTTTAAGAACACAGTTTTCTTATTTATATATGCATAAATCTTTCTCATGGCGTTTCTGTATGTGTTTCTGTGTTTGCCGCTTGCCTTTTGTATTGGTCAATTAATTGCTTCCAAGTGGGCGCACTGACACGCCCCCTTCCAGATGTCGCAGCTTATTCATTGCGGTTCCTGCCGCTTCCACTTTTCAAGTGCTCATTTTTACACACTCTAGATGATTGCATCCCACATCCTAGGTACAGGGAGAGAAACAGGACTTTTTATACGAAGAATCAAATTTTATTTGGGTCTTTTTTTCTTAAATTTTAATTTAAAAGCAAATATAATTTGACCTTAAAAATATAATTTTGCTAAAAGACATGAAATACCGGGGGATAACTATATATAAAAGTATCTTATTTACAAATTAAGTTTGAAAAATGATTGAAAATAAGTTTAAATAATGTTGGTTAGATGTAAGCATTAAAAAATATTTTACAGCATACATTTAGGCAATTTTTTAATCAGTAAAATCAAGAATAAAATCCTACAAAATATAATTTACTGCGATTTGGAAATTCAAATTTCACATAAATTTAATACTAAATTTCTTCCAGTGCCTGCAGCATCCTTTAGCCTCTCCATCCTTCTTCCCTTACCCTTTGGCAAGTGTAATCTCGCGTCAAAAAGAGATGGCAAGGTGTGAGGACAGGAGAGAGATAGAGAAAGAGAGGGAGTCCTTGTGCTCGGCTGAACACAAACAATTGCAAAAGCAGGGGCGTGCTTATGGGGGGGTTAATCGCTCGAGTGTGGGCGTGGCAGGCAGTGTTGGTAAATGCTTTTAGCGAATTAGGGCAGCCAAGCGGAACTTGCACAGCCTCCAGGATCCAGAAAGCTGTTAGCGATGATTAAAAACTAGTGCACTCTCCAGCCACAAAATGCGACAAAACACTATATATCCCTCCATTCCTCATTTGGAGGGAGATATTTGTGAGTAAGGAGAGGGTACTATGTGGTGCCGCACAAGATATGAATATGGGATTTGCTTGGGGAATTGCCGAAATCTCAACAGGTGCACGCACTTTTCAACGCACACCCACTGCCTGTCGTCCTGTAATCCTTCTTCAGCCTCCCTGCAAAATTCCCGAAAAGTTTGCCGAAAAGTTTTTATTTATTATAATTAATTACTTTGATCTCTGACTGGCGGCAACTCGCTCCTTCTCGCTGCTATTAATTTACTTGATTAAGATGCGGTTGTTGCCTCTCCCCTCCGTTGTCCTTGTTAAAATGTATTCCACACAATTCGTAGTTCGGAAAGTGTAATGAATTTACTTTTCCACCAAGACCTGCGCTGAATGTGATAGATTTTCATTAGCCAGGACCTTTACATAGGTATGTGTGTGCGTGTGAGTGGGTTAAGGTGAAGGGTTAATTAGGGCGGAGCTTTCAAGAAGGATTTATGGGGATTGTCTGGCAGAAAGAAGGGGTTTTATGAATTATAAGTATGAGTAACTTTGAACTATGCATAATTGGGGGTTCTTAATTTGAAGATTTTTACTTGCAAGTTTTTAATTAGGTTAATTTTGCGCTTCTGTTTTTTGAATTTTAAAATATAAAAAAATATTTAAATAATATTTTAGTAAACAAAATATAATTATAAATTTAGCTTTAGGATTTCCCTTTTTAATGAATTCTTCCTTTTATTGTATTTATTATATTAAGGAGACATTTCCGACCCCACAAATCATATATATTCTTAATCAGCATCAAAAGCCGAATCGATCTAGCCTTATTTGAGCGAAAAATAATTTTACAAAATTTTTTGGAAATTTTTAAGGGGTTACATTATCAAAAATGTCAAAGAATGCATAAAAATTTTAAATCACAAAAATGTTTACTTTAATATTTTATTTTGTTTGCCTGAATAAAAACTTGCATAGAAAAACTTTCCAAATTGAAATTGAGGCATTTTTGGCTTAGTTATAATCTATTTCTAATTCAATTCTTTGATATAATATCTAATTTCAAGGGTATACAACCTTCGACTTCTGGTTTTCTTATTTCAAATTAACTGATGAGTTTATAAGTGCTTAACTTCTATTTATAGTATTTATGCTCATTCCATCTTTAATTGAATGATTCAACCTTTGACTTTGAGGAAGAATCAGGTGTAGATTTAGCCTAATGACTCTTTACCTCATTCTCAAAGACAGTCTACAAGCATAAGCTTCTAGTGTTAGAAGAAACCCACAAAGCTTTTGAATTCTTCTAGTCTTGAACTTGAAGAAAAGCTTCTGCGAAGAGAGAGGAGTCTAAAAGACGGAAAGAACATGCTTCAGTTCGCGTGCTCTGAATTTCGATGAAAACGGGACTGAAGCAAAAAGAGTCACCATTCCAGGGATGGACCAAGGAGGAGGAGTGGCCGGAGTGAAGGCATCATCATCGCATTGGAGCCGCTGATTGATGGGGAGTCACGCGGAGACAGCGGACAACTTGCAACAAATTAAGCATCTTGTGTGGTCGAGCGTTGCGGTAGATCGACGCCACCTGGTCAGGTATCCACCACCCCGTCACTCCATCCGTCTCCAGCTGCTACCCACCTTATCCTCAAGCAATTTATACACTGAAAATTAGACTCTGAAATATTAATTAAATGATTTTATTAAATAAGTTAGAAAATTACAGATGTTTATGAGTAAATATAAATATATTTCGATATAGTTTTATTATCAGATGATCACAATAGACTCAAAAATTAATTTCCGTGCATTAACGACTTCAATTCTTAAGTTCCAGAGAGTGACCACCGCCGGCGATGCCTAAATTCAGTTGGACACGAGCGCCGATGCAGCGATCAAGTGACATTTTATTGTCGGCAATCGCTGGCTTTAGTTTATTTCGTTTTTTTTTTCGCTGCCTCCCCTGGTTCTGTTTTCCTTTTTATTTGTATTTATTTCGTTTTTGCCTTGGGCCGCATTTGCTATTTAGAGGCATGAAAGCGGCGACGGATAATTGACAACAGTTAATTCCATTCCATTGATCGCCGGAGCGTTGAAATGTCGCAAATTTAATTATTGAAGCCGCACGCTGCCAGTTCAATTGGAATTGGAATTGAAGATGGAGTTGGAGTTGGAATTGGAATTGGAAGCGGAATCCTCAGCTGACCGTGGGTGGGCAGCAATGTAAAAGGATTCCAGGGAGGACAGGCTGGAGGAAGCAGGAGTTGGCCATGGAAGAAGGCAGCTAACAGGAGCGGATACCAGCAAATCATAAAGGTTTTTGTAGGAACTTGATAGGTTTTTAAGTATTATAAATTATTGTCAGGGTTTTATTATGTTATAAAGTAGGAAATATTTTTTAAGAACTAAAAAACCCTTCAATTTATATCTTAATTATACAAATATAATTTTAAAGAGAAGAACTATACATTGGCACCCTTCAATATGAAAGTTCCAATTTGTAAACTCCTTTTTGTGCGTACCCCTGAGGTTAAGTAGGGAAACCTTAAGCAATTTCAGGCCTTTAAGTAAAAACAAACAAAACGCCGCAGGAACAGGAAGCAGAGGACATCAGAGCAGGCCAGGAAAAGCAGAAAGGAGCACGAGAAGAGGAGCAGAGGAAAGGCACAGAAAACCAGGAAGAACCAGGTGAGTGCCGCCAAACGAGAACCAAACAAAACGAAACACTTCCTGACAAATTTCTGTCATTTCAGCAGGAGCTGGACATAAAGCTCGTCCGAAAAAAATAAAATAAAAGAAAATGCAGCGAGGAAAGCGCTCTCAAAAAAAAAGCAGCATCCAGGACACCAACGATTTGTGTAGTCATCGGAAGCGGAAGCACTGCCAGGAATCGGACTCTCTGCCTCTCCTCCTCCAAGGACCAAGTGACGAGGACCATCAGGAAACACAGAGTGACTGAAGGATAACGAGTAGAACAGGGGGAGGAAGGAGCAGGCTCCTCTGTTGACTTAAATCGTTTAGGTAAAGTTAAACAACTTGTTCCGTTAATTGTTAAACAATGCTCAGGCATGTGAAAAAAATACATAGAAGTGCAGCAGGGTTTTCACAGTCTTTCTCTTTTCCCATTTTCCTCAGAGATTGACAGAGATTGCCGGGAATAATTGATGGGAAAACTGAGAGCAAACAATTAAAGGGAAAACTAGAATCATAAAATTGAAGGAGTTTGAGTTGATTTTAGTTTATTTGAAGTGGGTTTTAGGTAATTATTAGGCTTTTAAAACTTTACTTTGGGTAACTTGCAGACCTCTTTTTTAATATAGATTATTTTCAACTTTAGTATAGCACTAGATTTATTTAATTTAAATTAAAGTAAATACTTTTCTAGTCCATGAACTGATACGTATTCCTCCAGATATTTAACTATTTCCTATGACTCTTAAATAAAACAAGGAAAACACCCCAAGTCTTCCACCTATTTCCCCTAATTAACATCATAATAAGTACATCCTTGATAATTTAAACTAATTATTCATTTCCATAGATCTGAAAATATAATTATATTCAGAGTTGAGTTTTCCGAGTTTTCGGAGTATCCAAAACTTTAATTGATGTTCCTGATGAACCTTTTTTCATGCAATATGTGCACTTTTCCGACATTTGTCACTGCTTTTCCTTTCAAAAAAAGGGTGAAATTTCCACCCAAAGTGAGTGTGTGTGTGTTAAATAAAATAAAATAAAAACGACAACAACAAGCCGAGAAGGGGTTTTAAGAGCAATAGCATCTCCATATGCAGACGTTGATTTCCGTTGCGTTTCCCTGGGGGCATTATCCTGTGCCACATATATGTCCTTTTCCACCCACTTTTAATGGGTGTGTGCGTGTGTTTGTGTGTGGAAAGAGCAACTGACCCCGCAAACCCCTGTTCTTAAGTCACTCTTCAAGTTAGAAGAAAATGCAGGCTAGGAAAAATACAAATAAAAAGGGAATAATTCGAAATTATTGGTTTTATTATAGTGATATATATTTTGACTTTCTTTGATTCTTTTCTTTTTTATTGATAGGCAAAGCTTTTATAATATATAATTAATTAATGGATATATAAATGAACATATAAATACATTAAAAAAATATTTTAAAGAATTTTAAAGCAAGTTTATACTTGTGAAAATGGAATGTTGTTATGCTCATGTAATTTGTACATAATTTTACACTCACTCTTGCTTAAGTAATTGCTTTAATGGATATATTAAATCACAGAGATATAGAATTTCATTCAATTCAAATTGAAAAGCAGTGCCTTTTAGCGCCCGTCGATAAAGCAGTTGGACAGTTCTCTTTGTGCTCCAATGGGAGCGGATTTTTCTCTTAGGTGCTTAGCGAAACGCTCTTAAAGCTTAAGCAGTGGTTTCTTATTGGCTCAAGTTGAAAGAAAAAGAGAAAAAAAAACATAAAGAAAAAATCAAGAAAAGAGAAACCCAATTCACCAAAAGGGGGAATTTTTTACTTGTTCTTAAACTTAGATTCCGAAATATTCAAATATTCATACAGCTGCATTATATCTTCAAATCATGTAAATTCTTCAATACCAAAGCTAAGTTATGAGTATGAATATAAAAAAAACACAAGTTATTTATGGCAGCAAAAAAAAAAATTTTAAAAAATGGGAAACAAAATTAAAATGCATTACAAACAATAAACAAATTTGTCCGTGAAATCTGTAGGGTTTCCTCTGCCAGCAATGCATATTAAATTGATGATTTTATTCAGGTTTTTGATTTGACTTCCTTTTTTTTCGCTCACAAATTTAATAGAAATGTTCAAAATGTTCCGGCAATTAAGCTTCCGCCGTCGCACGAGTTTTCCACTTTTGTGCACAAAAACAAATATTTTGAATAAAAAAAAACGCGGGGATTGTTTGCATATTTAATAAAGCTAATCAAAAACACGTCGCGCCCCCTCGGAATCTCGGAATATAACGTACATATATCCCTCGTGCTCGATCGGGGAGTGAGGGGTTGAAGCTGTGTGTGTAGTGGCACTCCGACAGCATCCTTCACATAATTTATTGGTCCTGGCTCAAGGACACGCAGGCCGGGGAGAGAAAAAAAAATAAACAAACGGATATATCGAACAAAACTGTGAAAAACCCAGCGGGAAACCGCCGACGGCAGCCAAACTAATTTGTTGTCAGTTTTATGCGACAAAAAAAGGAAAACAATAAATGCAGCAAAAACAAATTGTCAAAAAGAATTGGCCAGGGGCAGGACGAAAAGTCGAGGAAGATCCTTGCAGCTGCCGTGAAACTGATGAATTATTGATTTCATTAATATTTGTTAAGTTAGTTCTTGGGTTTTGAATGTGAAATAGAGAAAGTTGAATTATTTTTTGTATAAAATAATATTCCCAGATTGGAATATTTATAATAAAAATATATATATTCAATTTAAAGTATTAATTGTTTGAATAAAATAAAGAAGATCATTGAAGTTGTCGAAAAACGTATAATAGTTTAATTAAATTAGATATTTAAGGTGTTACTAAACAATCTCAGTTAGCTATTAAAATAATTCTTAATGTAGTAAGCTTATATTATATATTTTCAAGAGTTTATTCTTCACCCAAATTGGATCAAAATCGTATCAATAAAATCAGGAAATATCATTCTCATTGACCTCAACCTATAAAACCCTACACCTTCAGCCTTAATCTCTGATCTGAGCCCAGTTATCACCCCAATATATCAATATGAATAATACCGGGGATTACAATCCCCGAAAATCGCGTTTGTCGGGAAATCGGGTGTAAGGAAAAACAAATAACAAATAACAGTTACAAGTGGAAACGGCAGCAGCGGCAGCGGAAGTCAACAAATGCTCTTAATTAACGATGCTGAACACCAGAAATTTCGAGTGTCAACTAACAATTTTGTGGGTGCCGTGTCCTTTGTGTCGAGTCCTTCGAGCGAGTCCTGCGGCACTCGTTAGTGGAAAGGATTTTCGCGCATATGGACTGAAATTGATGATGTGAGCAAGTGGCACGTAATCAATTTACCAGAGCCTGTGCCTCATTTCGAATGCGAATTTAAGATGCCATTGTCCCACTGCCTGCGGCACCCCCTTACATTTTTTTCGTATTTTCGGGATTTCAAGGGTGGTTCCGAGTCCTCGTTACACTGGCCAGCGCGCCGGTCTCTGGTCTGGTGTAACAAAATATCCACAACATATGTCCAACTCGGCGGCAGGATGTTCAAAATTCAATTGCTGAAACACTTCAATGCGGTTGTAATCCTTGAAGAAACCTATGGGTTTATGACAAACGGATTAAAGTAGCAACGAGTTGGAATTGGAAATTAATTGGGGGTAAAATTAGAATTTAAAACTAAATATAATTAAGGGATTATGTAAAGATAAAGAGAAAGTTTAAGATTATATTTAAAGCGAAGAATTAAGGTTTGGAAATCTTAATTATATTTACGTCACTTCCTTAAGATAAACATTAGGTTACTGGTTATTATAAATGATGATAACATTTCAATATTTGTAATGCTTTTTAAATTCCTAAGTACCCGTGACAATATACTTTTCAATCTCCCAAAAATACCCCCTATAAATATCATTTCTCACTTAATATTCACGCTTTTATGGCTCAAAAGCCTCTTAGTTAAGTTGTTGGGAAGTTGGAATTTTCAAAGGTGAAAGGAGATACTTTACAGGGAACGGGAAAGTCCCGGCCTTTCCCCACATGTGGGACATTCATTCCTTTTATTTTGCGTCTTATTTGCCAGGACTTTCGGGTCGCTCTTTTATGTTCCTAATGTCGCATAAACAGTGCTTAATAATGCACTAACCTGGGAGCAAGGCCACTAACCGTGTAAAACGCGACCGAAAATATAAAATAAAAAGTAAAGGAACACACATATACCAGGGAGAAGGACTTGTCCTGCGCCCGTCGACGGATGGATAAATATTTAATTCGTGTGCGTTTTTGGGATCCTTTTTTGGCTTGGGTATTTTAGGGAAAATGTTAATGGCCACGTATCAAGGAGATATGCGCGGAGTAAGGGGCGGTCCTTTGTCCTCAATGAAAATTTGACTTGACGAGGAAGACCTCTGGGATCAGCTCCTTGTTTACCTGGGCGCTCACCGCCTTTTTCCTTCTATTGAAATATTCCGTTTGACCTGTTCGGCAAACATGTGCCGCGAGGAGTTCCAAAATTACAAAAAATAAAGGAAACAATAAATGATGTTTGTAAGGAGAGGAGAGGAGAGGAGTCCTTGCTTAATCACCGCTTTCATTATGCCATCAGACGACTTTTGCTGATTCGCACAATCGGAAGCGATTACCACACAATCACGGGGGTGGTCCACGGCCCATGAAAAGAGGTGGTTTGAGGGGGTTTTCGGGGGGCGAAAAGCACCCCCAGAGTGCAATTAGCACAGGCAAACTATAAAATTTCAGTGTTGCTACGTTCAGTGTTTGTCTTGTTAGATACTTTGGCTCTGTAGGAGATAGAGATACAGATACGTCTGTGTATGTGGTGGGAAAACAAAGGATGATGATGCTGCTCCTTCCAGAGACAGCAGCTTGATTGGCCTTCTGTGGCCCGGCCAGAACCCCATCTTGGCCTGCACACGTTTCCACATCACTTTAAGAAGTCTCGCAGAGTTCCTTTAATATCTCTAAACTACCAAAAAAAAAAAAACCTATGTAGACGCCCTTCGTGGATCAACAAGACCGAACTCCTCGGGCTGAAGGAACTCCTCGATGACCGCATTGGTCATCTTGCTAAGCTTGTCTTGCAGATCCTCCCAGTCGTGCTCCTCCGGCAGACCTGCCACCTCGGCGTTGACCTTTATGGTTGGGGTTACCGAATTGGCCTCCGTTCTCAAAGTGACTATGAAGCCATTGGTAAACGTGAAGGTGATCATGTGGATGGTGGGATCTACGGGCAACTTTGCCTGTCGATCGGAAAACGAGGTATCCAGCCCGGTGGTCAGGTCCCGGATGTGCACCACCTCGAACTCGCCCTCGAGTATGCAGTTGGGGTAGCCGCTGCCCTCCGTGGAGGTTCGTATCTTCTCGAAGATCTCGTCAATGGCCTCGGGAGTCTCCGCCTCCAAATGCGTGGCCATGGAGCAGTGGAAGCCGTACGCCTCATAGATCTCCCGCAGCTTCTCAATTAGCGTCACATTCCGGCTGCTCCGCAGGTGGCAGGCCATCGAGGCCAGCTGCATGGCGGGTCCAATGCCATCCTTGTCCGGCATACTCATGCCGAACATATAGCTAAAGGAGTCCTGGAAGGCAAAGAGCACCGTCCGCCCGGATTTCTCAATCTCCAAGGCCCGGTTAGCTAACCAGGGAAAGTTGGGCAGGCCCTCCACGAACACGAAACCCTCCACCCGGGCCATGGATGCCAGGATGCGAGAGCCGATAAGGGTGCCCAGCATTACGCAGTTGGACACCATGGGCTTGGGCACCCGCACCTTGTAGTTCTCCAGGGACCACCAGCCCAGCAGGGCAGCCAGTTCGTTGCCAGTGAACACCTTCCAGCGTCCCCGGGAATCCAGCTCCGCCACGGCCAGACAATCCGCATCCGGATCATTGGCCAGCACCACGGTGCAGTGCTCCTGCTCCGCCTTCTTGATGGCCAGCTTCAGGACCTCCTTGCCAACTGGAATATATAGAAAATTAACAACTATTTTCCCACAGACATAGATCCTCCTGATGCTCACCCTCCGGATCGGGCTTTGTCAGAGTGGGAAACTCCGGATCCACATCCTTCTGCTCGTGCACGGGTATCACAGGCTTGAGCCTCGCCTGGTAGAAGGCCTCCCGCATGAAGGGAAAGCCCACTCCATGGAGCGGTGTGTAGACGAACCTCAGCTGGCTGCACTCGTTGGTCTCGAGGTACACCGCCGGAATGAGCTTCTTCAAGGCCGCATAGAACTGCGGAAAGATGATGCGATAGGGATCTTCGAGCAGGGGGTGGCCATCCAACATGGAGAGCTCCCAGGACGAGGCTTTGGGCTCCTGATGCTTGCTTATATACTCATTGATTCGGTGATCGTGCGGATCCATGACCTGGGCCCCATTGGTCCAGTACACCTTCAGGCCATTGTCCTCCTTGGGTTGGTGCGAGGCGGTCACAATGATCCCCGCCAGACAATTGAGCGTCACAATTGTGAAGGGTATAAAGGGTGTGGGAACCATTCGACTATACAGATATACCCGGAAGTCGTTGTTCAGGAAAACGGTGGCTATCAGCTGGGCAAATCGCTTGCTGTTGTAGCGCCCATCGTAGCCCACGACCACGCCCTGCTGCGACCGCTTCTGGATGCTCGGGTAGAAGTCCACCAGGTAGGCACAAATGCCCTGCGCCGCCCCGATGATCACCACATCGTTGATGGAGTCGAAGCCCGCCCGCATCCCGCCTCGCATCCCAGTGCTGAGATATTGAATCTTCCGGCACAGCCTCGTCTTGAGCGTGTCCCAGTCCTCTTCCTTCACCGCGCTGGTCACCTGGTTGATCGTCGCCTCGTTGCGGTCCCACAGCACCCAGCGGCGGATCTCGCTGTCCAGCTCCTCGTCGCCGGACAGGGTGAGTGTCTTCAGCAGTTCATGCGGCGACAATACCGTCCTTCGCTTTGCCGAACTGGTCATAATTGCGGTGCTTAATTTCCGAATCTGAAAAACAGAAAATTTTGAAAAACATACACAATTTATTCAAAGCCTGAGTTAAGGCGCTGGGTGGGTGCCTTTAAATTTGAATAAATCAAGATAGACTTGAGAGATACAAAACACTGGGATGGTAGATAATATTCTTTTGAAAAAATTCTAAGGATCGCTGTAGAAGGAGACTTTCTGAGGGAAAGTTTGGGTTGGATTTTTACTTCTTCACTTCCTTGAAGACTTGCGATTAAAATTATGATATCCTGCAAGATTATACCTTTGGAACAAGCGTTTTGAAGTTTATAATAATATAAATGTATTAATATGCTTCTTCAGCTCCACATTGTTTTAAGTATTTAAAATCCAATTCATACACAAAATGTTCCTTTAATTTCCAGTAAACTGGCATGCTTAGCCCCATACATTACCATTTATTTTTGTATTTTTTTAGAACTTAACCCTTAACCCCTGGTCGCTGGCCACTGACCAATTGAAAATTTATGGCCCCAACTCATGGCGATTTACGAGCCCCGGGAGGGAGA
>VNJU01003117.1:0-13352 GCA_008042675.1 Drosophila seguyi
CCGTAAAAAATGATCAGGCAATTGCCGATCTGTTTGCGCAGTTTTTTCAAACCACTTACTCTAATTCCACTGACTCAAATCGAACTTATTACATCATGCCCAGGTCAAACTTAATTTTCAGTCCTAATTTAAACGAAAGCTCTATCCTTCCAGATCTTCACCGTGTAAAGCCCGTTTATTCGCCTGGTCCCGACGGAATACCTGGCTGTGTGCTTAAGTTTTGTGCCGACGCCCTGTGCAATCCCCTTCTAAAATTGTTTACCTTGTCCTTAGAGACCTCCCACTTTCCACATATTTGGAAGGAATCACAAAAAGGGCAGCAAATCAGATGCCAATAACTATAGAGGGATCTCTAAGTTGTCGGCCATCGCAAAACTTTTCGAAAAAATCATTACTCCTCACTTGCAGCACCTGTGTAGATCAATTATTTCTCAATGCCAACATGGATTTATAAAGCGAAGATCAACGACTACTAATCTTTTGGAGCTCACTTCCTTCATAATAAGGGGCTTCAATAAAAACCTTCAGACAGACGTAATCTATACTGATTTCAGTAAAGCATTCGACTCTGTCAACCATTCTCTCCTTGTTCGGAAACTCGACCTAATGGGATTTCCGGTTGATCTTCTTAGTTGGATCTCAAGTTATCTGAATGGCAGGCCGCAAAGGGTCCTATTTAAAAACACCGTATCTAATGTTCTCAGGGTTACTTCTGGCCATTTGGGTCCCCTGCTGTTTACATTATTTATTAACGATCTGCCCAAAGCTCTGACTAACTCCAGAGTACTTATGCATGCGGACGGCGTCAAACTTTGCGTACAATATACGGATGCCTCCTGCCAGTTTGATTTACAAACAGATCTTAACAATTTTCAAACATGGTGCAGTGCAAACCTATTAGTCTTAAACGGCTCTAAATGCAAGCTTATGACATTCTCTCGTGTCGCTCCCAAGCTTGCAACTTACTCGCTGAATTGCTGCTCTTTGGAAAGAATTGCTTTATTTGACGGTTTAGGTGTCCGTCTAGATTCTAAGCTTGACTTTATGGATCATATTTCATACATGGTGAATAAAGCCGAGGTATGCTTGGATTTATTAAACGTTGGTCGAACGAATTCAATGACCCGTACGTTACAAAATCTCTATATATTTCTTTAGTTTGTCCTATCTTAGAATATGTTTCTTGCGTTTGGAGCCTCAGTATGGGGTCCACAGGAAACGCATCGAGTCGGTTCAAAAGACCTTTTTACTTTTCGTCTTACGCGGCTTAAACTGGGATGCAAACCAGAGGTTACCCTCCTATTCTAGTAGACTCCTCCTATTTAACTTACCATCTTTATCTAACCGTAGAACCTAAACTAAAAACAATAATACTAACCCACTTAGTACGCATGCAAGCAAACAATCTGGCAGCACGCCAGTAGTACTTCCTCGAACTCCTGTTCTATACTTTCATCTTTCGCGCCTACTATCACCTTACACGAACAAGCACGTGCCTGGTGTCATACGGGCCACATGAATGCACTGATCTTAGTGCATCAACGTCCAGATTGCATGGTGTCGGTGCAGTTCTAGCCCAATGTGATGACTCCGATAGTGAACGTCATATAGCATTAATGTCTAAAAAACTGAATAAAGCCCAACGTAACTATACAGTTACAGAGCTCGAATGCATGGCTGTTGTACTGGCAATTAAGAAATTTAGAATGTAAATTGATGGTCATAGTTTCAATGTAGTAACCACTCAAGTCTTCGATGTCTAACGAACCGATCATATTTAAGCGGTAGATTGGCAAGATGGGCTATTAAACTTCAGGGTTATTCTTTCGAAATCTAACACCGCAAGGGAACCGAAAATGTGGTTGCGGGCGCTCTGTCGCGATCCTTTGAGGATATTGATGATATCGCTGCAATAGACCTTGAGAATTGTCCTGAACTTGATCTATCTTCCAGTGAATTTCAGTCGGAAGAGTACTCTGCTCTCAGAGATAAATTCCTGTCTCTAAAATTACCTGATTTTCAAGTCATTGATGATTATATTTATCATCGGGCAACGTTCCCCAATTGTACGACGTTTCACCAGACGATTGCTGGAATCTGATTGTACCTGAGTCGTTGCGTCAAAGCGTAATGAGTTCGGCTCATTATCAACCAACATCTGCTCATTGTGGAATGGCTAAATGCTAAGAGCGTATTAGACGTCGTTTCTGATCGTTCTTTAAAACCACCAATGGGAGAACAAGTGCAAAGCGATAATTTTCCAAAGCCTTTATCTTAATTTTATCGGCCCATTTCCAAGATTCAAATCTGGAAACATTGGCATATTGATTATTCTGGATCACTTTACCAAATTTACTTTTTTAAAAGCTGTGAAAAGGTCCAACACGTAAGTGTCGAAATATTTTCATGCTTTGGTGCACCCGAAACAGTCGGTGACAGTCAGTGACAACGGAAATCAATTTAAAATCAGTGATTTCGCTGACTTTCTTTCGAAATATGGCGTTCTTCACAAGTTTACTGGTGCATATGCTCCACAATCCAACGAAGCTGAAAAGTCAACCGTTCTATTAATGCTTTAAGAGCTTACATTCACTCCGACCAACGCGAATGGGACGTATTCCTCAGTAGCATCAATTGTTCTCTTCGTAACTCAATTCACCAATCCATTGGTATATCGCTATATCATGACGACCAAGACCCCGATATTTTGAGGTTGGCCAAGTAGTTGTTAAAAGGAATTTCGTACTAAGTAACGCAGCGAATAATTTGAACGCGAAACTCGCTCCTGTTGGTATTAAGGCTCGAGTCAAAGAAAGGATAGGTCTTAGAGGACATGAATGGCAAAGAACTTGGTAAATTTCATGCCAAGGACATTTGGTAATTGCTTTGACTTATTTTTCAGTTTTTATTGTTAGTCACAGGGACTAAATATTAAAGCTGTGGTTGTGAGAGTCGAGCCAGGATGGCAACCCCATATGTGCTATCGCAGTTATCTAACCATCGTATCCTAAAAATACCAAAAAAAAATCCCTGTATCTACCTACTTCAGATTTTTTTCTGGAAGCCGTTTGCTGCGATGCGTTTTGGAGGTAGAGATCTTATTGGCCGCATCGGCTAAGCGGCTTAATTGTTTGACCTGTGTGGCTTCCTCGAACGCAGCAAATTGACATCTGTGTTTCACGGGAGTACTCTCTGCGCACAGCGGAAAGCTGGGTTTTCCCATTCTGCTGCTGGAGCAGTGCAGATCGCGGGTCAGCTCGAATTGCTGTTTCTTTTATACTCCGTCGTCGCTGCAAACGAGCAGCAGTTCGGCGTACACCTGTTTCTTCTTCTCGGCGCACACATCGACTTGGTGTACCGTCTTGCCGCACCCATTGGACTGGTGTGCCTTCCGCCTCGTGCGGAGAATTGTCTGCATTCCGCCTCTCGCGTAGGCTTGGAGTACCTTCTTTTTCCTCTTTTGTGTGCAACCCGATCAAGAGCTTCTGGATTCTAACGCTGCCTTTGCCGCGTACGCGAAGCAGCCGCAGACACGAATAAGCGTGTCCAAGTTTGAGTATTTTTAATATAATTTTGCATATGTGTTAACTTACTTAAGATTTCGTACTTATAAATTTCTATGATTTTATGATCTCCTTGTTTTCGACCGCGTCGTGGGAATAACGAGTTCTGGTGCGGCTACAATTAATATATAATTTTTCGGACCACGAAGCCACCCCCCTTCGAACATTGGTCCTTCGAGCCGGATCATCCCATAAACCAAAGTTTCGGTGGTTTCTTGTTTGAAAAATAATGATAAGTACGAGACTCCTCCATTTCGTCCCAAATTACCGGCCTTCAGCAGCTGCTCGAATACTTAGTTTCGCTCAGACTGCTGAAAGATTTTCTTGTCATCTCCAAGTCCGAGTCTCCGACATCACGGCAATTTTGGGCAAAAATTTATATAGTTAAATCTATTTTTTCCAACGTCGTCTCCGTTTTATCGCGCCGCCATCTTTCTTAGTCCGTTTTCCCTGTCCACTCCCTGTATATACATTTGCGTACATCACCAATATAAAGGGTTAACATTAGCGCATTCTTTTGTACATATTTTCGACTCCGCGGGAATTACTTATAATCTACATACATATACATACACATGTAAAATAAATACAGTCCACTGAAATTTCTTCACTGTCCATACACATTCTCACTTATACGCTCCTGTACATATTTTCTTTAAAAATTAAATCATATACAAATTTATTCCAAGCTAATAAAAAATAAAATAAAGAAAAGTTAAAAATAAAACGCATGCTGTTCTTAATTGTCTGCACGAATTCAAACATACATATTCTTACTTAGCGTCAGCAGCGGATGTGCATTTGCTTTCTGCTGCCCTTACATACATATGTACGGGCATTCATATGAGAGCTTGCATTTGCCTGCACCGTGTCCCAACACTGATTCTTTTGAGACGAATAAATAGAAGCTCAAATTAAAGTTAAATCAAGTCAAATCCAAGAATAAATAAATTCATAATATTTTTTTTTAAATGAATATTTTTTTTAGTTATTAATTTAAATTATTTAATAATTTATTTATTTCCAAAATCCAACTTCCACATATATATATAAATATATATATATATATACAAAAAATTTAATAGCTTTGTGTTTTTTAATAAGTAGCAAGACATATTCCGATGTTTTTCCTGTTTGTGTTTTTCCAGGATTTCGCTAACTTCTTCCCGGTGTTTAAACCGCTCCTTTTTTCCACTCGCTTTCGCTCATCCTCGGTCGTCGTTTTTCAAATTGTGGGTTTAAATTAATTTGTGACGCAATTCGTGCCAACTTTCTTTTGGAACTATCGATTTCCTGATTTCGGCATATATTCTGCAACGGCAATCGGGTCCAGTGTGACCGCGTTCATTAGTCTTCGTTTTTTGTCAACTTAGTCAACGCTTTCTGGTCAGCCGCGAAGTCCGAGTAAGATTATGCCAATTGGAGAGGATAAGAAACCACATTCGATTCCATTAATCCGATTAGATAGATCCAAGTCCGCATCTCCCCGGTCCTCTCAGCCGAAATCAACGTCCACAATTGGCCAACCCAAAGTGACTAGCGAAAAATCCTTAGATATCAGCCCAGGGCATTCGTCAAGGCTCACACGGTCGACTACGAGAATGGCTCATTCCGCCCTTGAGATAGCCATGAGGAAATTTATTGCCACAACGGATCGGGTGAGCCACTTTGAGGCAAACCTCCACACTCCGGGCACCTCAGAGGCTGAAAATCTGTCCCCGTCCATGTACCAAGTCCACCGGGACCAAATCCGTGCTCTGTGGGATAAGGTGGAGAAAACCTACGAGAGCTGCTCCGACCTTATTTCTGAGACCGCTGACAGTACGACCGCCGCAACTGAACTGGAATCAAAGTACAGGTACTGTTACTCCGTTTATTCGAGGAGTGTTGTCAAACTTCAGGACATAATAAAGCAGGCTGAGTCCCAATCCACTCAGGTTGCCGTCAGTGCGTCTGTACCCCCGCCTACTGACTGTCGGCTGCCACCCGTCGACACTGTGGTCTTCACAGACGACTATCTTCGCTGGCCCACATTCAGGGATTTATTTACCGCGATTTACATACAAAAATCGCGCCTCACGCCGGTGGAGAGACTGTTTCACCTGCTCTCCAAGACTAGTGGCGATGCGCACTCCATTGTGTCCAAGGCGCTTCTAACCAACGAAGGGTTTAGCTCAGCGTGGCGAAGCCTAGCGGAGCGCTTTGAGAATAGGAGGCTGCTAGTGAATAGTCAGTTGAAGATCCTTTTTAATATTCAGGCTATTCCTCAGGAGTCCAAAAGCGCCTTAAAGGAGCTGCAAGGCACCCTCCAAAGATGTCTAACAGCCTTAGAGATGTCCGCCATTCAAATAGAGGCGTGGGATTCCATTTTTGTGTTTATGATTTCCACTAAGCTGCCCAATCTCACACGCTCCATGTGGGAGGGGAGCATTCCCTTCACAACAAGGCCGAGATTCCAACCTGGAAAGAGCATGATGCCTTTCTAACTGAGCGCCATCGCGCACTGGAAGCCATTGACGATGTTCCACCGAAGCCGTCAATCGCCAACGGGCCGGCACGCAGGCTTAACTCCAACGAAGCCAGGATGGCTCCGGCTCCCAGAGGGTGTAACCAGTGTTCCATGGGAAATCACCCTCTGCGTATATGTCCCCGTTTCCTGGCAATGAATGGCAACGATCGCTCCGAGTACATCCGAAGACAACAACTCTGCTTGAATTGTTTTGCTCGAGGGTACGGCACCGGGACTGCACTAGTGCCAACTCCTGTTTTACGTGCCGCGGACGCCATCACACCTTTCTGCACCACGACAATCCGGTTCTGACCGTTCCACGATTCTCCGCTCCATCTAGTCCACGAGCCGATCCTATTGCGCAAAGCGGTACAACTTCCGAAGATCATTCCAATGATCAAGTGTGTTTTGCGTCAGGATTAAGAGCAGTCCTGCTCGGCACGGCGATTATTAATATTTGCCATCTTGCTCGCACCTTTCAAGCCCGCGCTCTTATTGATTCAGGTTCCGGACCAACCTTCAATACTGAGAAGCTCTTCAACCGAATCAAACTTTCATTGAAAGCAGTCCAGACCCAGGTTTCCGGTCTCAATCAGACAGTTGCTGCTCAATGCAAAAAGTTCTGCAAATTTTCTATTCGCGCTCTCTCCAGATCCGGACTGCAGTTAGATGGGACTGCTTATGTCTTGCCTCAACTAGCTGGAAAACTTACGTCACACCACATTTCGAGAGATCTCCTGAGGGAGCTTTCTGATCTCCCCTTAGCGGATCCGACGTTTTTCTTAAGCTCCGAAATCGACCTATTGATAGGAGCTAGAGATCTGCACGACTGTACTCAAAATTTCGGATATTTGAGTACAACAAGGCTGAGTCTCAATTCGGCATGCCGAAACGGTGTCAAATAAGTGAATTACGGATTGGTGAGTGTTGTTTTCCTTGTATTCGGAATGAGTGGAATTAAAACCGGAACGAAACGGATAGAATGAGTGAGTGAAGAGGAAATGTTTCAAGTACTCGGATAAAATTTCGGCATTCTCGTCATTCATCGCTTAAAGTGCAAATGCAGCAGACCAGCAAATTTACTGATAAGAATGCAGAGCTTGGACGAAAGCGTAAGTACTTTAGTAATTGCGTATGTACAACATAATATATGTACTTACATAATAAATAACAAACACGCATTAATTTTGACGTCACCAACTTCGGTGCACAACTAACCGAGTACTCGGTCGCAAAACTCATTCGTCTATTGCTTCGGCTTTCGGATATGGTAAATTTTTTACTCATGCCTTTACCACATTTGCCAAATCCGTTTTACTCATTGTCTCACTCAGTCAAACTGAACTTTGAGTGAGAGTACAAAATGCTGCTTTGACTGGATTCGTGCAGAGCTCTAATAGGAGCTGCCATTCTTCCGTCTGTACTTCTGGGCGTCTCCAAGCGCAACATTTTAGGCTCTCTTTTGGCACCAGAGACAATATTCGGTTGGGTGCTCACTGGCCCATTGTCCACGGCAGCCGCTCCCACCGTATCTGTTTTTTCCACGCGAGTTTCCTGCGCCACCAAAGGTCCGTTGGACCAACTCCTTGCCACTCGCAGTGCGGCCGCCCTCGGGGGCAGGTTTCCCAAACGCACTCAGTCCTACCGTTGTCGACACTGCACTGGAATCCACCCACTTCGGAAATGCCAACAGTTGCTCAAGCTTAGTGCTGAAAGAAGGCTTTGCGCGGTTATCGGCCACCGCTACTGTTCAAACTGTTTGGCCCAGAACATTCCGAGGGAACCTGCCGCAGTGGGGACCGATGCAAAACGTGCAATCAGCATCATCATACGCTCCTGCATCCAGTACATTCAGGGCACGCGGCTCCTTCGCAGCATCGGGCACCTCCCTACTCCTAAATTGCAAATTACTAACCATCACTCACGCTTTAATCTTCCTCCAGACCAGATCCAATGTCAGCACTTCCGCGCAACGTAGTTCCTTGCACAAGCAGACGTACCCGAGGTACTTAGTCCTACCATAGCCGAGTCTGCACGGTATACGTCCGAACCGGAGAGGTCAACACATCCTTAAGTTCTGATCAGCTTCGTTATCTCAACGCGGTGGAATGCGCCCCGATCACGGCGAGCTGGAGCTCGGCTTTAGTTTTAAGCTTTCTTCAGTCGTCATGTATCAAAACTGAAGTAATAAAGTGCAATTGAATTCCCAGACGCCCACGTGCCTATTTTTTTCTCCTTGTTTTCGACCGCGTCGTGGGAATTACGAGTTCTGGTGCGGCTACAATTCAATATATCATTTTTCGGACCAAGAAGCCACCCCCTACGAACACTTTGATTTGATTGATTTTATATATAAATAAATAAGTTTATGTAAAGTAAAATAAACCAAACTCGTTTGTTAAGTCAAATAATAATATCTGCTTTCTTCTCTTACTTATTTTTTCCTTTGATTTGTTGTAAATAAACAAAATTTCTCAATAAGAAGTTTGCACGAGGCGAAATACTTTATCCTTTAGTTTTAATGACTAGGTTAGGAAGATGTCTCTATAAATAATCTTTATCTTTGATTATATGGTGACGAATATGAATTAATTTGATGTTTTTTGGGCACCTGAGGGTATGTAAAAGCAGCGGTTGTTAAAGGGTGGAGTCCGAATGGATTCCACAGGTAGGGTGGGCCACCAGCATCTGAGCCTCATCTTCAAAAGATACACCTTCTCGTCTGATTCCTAACCGTTTGGTTATCACATTTGTCGATATCGTATCTCTGTCTACAATTATTATTTCTGTGACACTCCTGTTCATCATGACACAAAAACCCACGCCCACTTTCCCTAAGTCCGCCGGTCAAAAGGTAGACAGAGTGTGTTAAGGTGGACAGCGCTCATTTAGTAAGTACGTTACAACCTTTTAAGGTGCTCTGCATCGGGGTCGAGCACTTCGGTTTCGCACTCGTCGGTATAGGGGCCACGTCCCTGCGCAGCGACAGTTTACCACCCTCATCAAGAGCCGCCTCCTTTATCCGATCTATAAGTTCTGTTGCGGTTAAGTCGCGGGGGTTAATCATTTTAAAATTTTCTGTAGCCATAAATTTGGTCCCACGAGTGTAGGGGAAGGTAGTACCAGCGTGTCATAGCCCCCATTAGCACGCTGGGGCCAGGTATACTCACCGAGGCGGCCAGGTATTGCAAAGGCTCCGTCCAAATACAATCGGCTACCCCTGTGGAGAGTAAAGACGGCCAGACAAGTGCCTTGTCGGTACTACAAACGGTGTGGTACCCGCTGTTGTCCGGGACTGCTTGGAGGCCTAGTGCTATCCGCAAACTGTGACCCGTCCGGTGGCGTCAGCTTACCTACTTCAAACCCAACTCACTTGTTCTTCGGTACTAGAGAATTTGACATTCCCTTAAAGTATTTTTTTGTAGACTCATAAGCTCTAATATCTGTTCTTTTTAATACGACTTAAAAATGTAATTCGGTCATATTTGGGTACACAGTAGAATCCGCTTATAGTGACTTTTAAGGGACAGCCGAATTTACGTCCTTATACCCGGAAGACGAACTAACCGATAATACTTGGTATACACTACAATGGTATGGAGATCACCAAGTCATCGAGATTTCGTCGCAATAAACGGACGGACGCTATAAGCGCAGTCGTTATAACCGGATTCTACTGTATTTATTAATTGGATCGGATGTAAATTAGTTACCTTCACTTGCACAGGCCGACATTTTAGAACCAAGAACTAGAATAAACCTTTTAGAAGGCTCTCGATTTCCTAAACTTCCTATACATCTGATTTTTTTAATATATTTTAAAGAACTGATCTTGTCATCTAAAATAAAAATTGGTAAAGATATAAAAAACAATGCGTGTCCTTCAAGACAGTTTTTAAAATTTTAAAGTTTTAATTAAGAATAACCAATCAAAATTTAAAAAAATTTTTTAAATTGTAAAAGGAAATTGTTGATTTTGATTTTGGATATCAAGAAAGAGTACTATTTAACTCATCATCAGCAACTGGAATCGTGTCCTCAACATCGAATAACGTTGGAAAAAGTATATATTCCGGTTTTGGCTTCATTGCTATTTGCCTTAATTTTAATAGGCATTAAACGTTTCTCTTTGGATGTTTGCATAAGTATATAACATTAAACTAAAACGTCAGTCGCTTTTTTTCAAAAAGCTATGTATATATATATATATAAATGAAAGCGAAACACGGGTGCATAAAGTGTTTACTAATGTAATGTAATGGTTCTTGGTCCTGCCCTCCGCTTAGCTTCGGGACGCTCGCTCCGCTCGCTTGCCTAGGTCGGACGGCGCTCGCTTCGCTCACCTCCCCTCTTTCTTTCTGCATTACGCGTGTTGATTGTTGCTCATACTTCATCTTTAATTTTTCATCAACTTTTATCATCTTTCATCACCTTTCATCAACTTTCATAATTTTTTATCATATGTCATCATCTTTTATATTTTATAATTTTTCAACAAAACAGACCGGGCGAACTTCGTTTCGCCACCAGATGGCTTCGTTTCATGTAAAATTTTGTTTGGTGATTTTTATACGTGACCGCAAATAGTCCTTTTCATTGAAGTGCTCTTCGTTAAACCAAATTTTTTTGTTTTTTGGTCTGACGTTAACACAAACAAGGCGGATGGTTTCCAACTCGTGAACTCAAAGTATAACTGGCCATGTGAAAAACAGTGATTTTCTGAATTTATAGCGCAAACACTAAGCGATTGGCGTTGATGGCGTTGTTAATTGTCATTGCGAACGCAAGGCTAACTGGAAATTGTAATCGTTTGAATTCACATGGAAGATCAGTCGAAATCATTGGTATTCGAGGATAACATACATTTTCACCTGTGTACTTCCGTACATAGTAATTGCTTCAACCAAATTCGGCATGAGTCTTTTAATAGAAAGTCGAGTACTATTGCGAAGTAGCGGCGGATTCAAATTACGCAATATCATAATAACTTTACCAACTTTGAGTTGCATGTTATGTGGTGGAAATCCTGTTAACTCCAGTAAGTTCGAAAACTTCGTTGCATAAATTACTACATCATCGGGATTTGTTTTGGAATCAACGGATTTGTATGTCACCAAATCGCAAACAATTTTTGTTTGAATTGTGAAATTCAGTGTATGTATATCATTATTCTTTGTAAGTGTTAAGTGTTAATCCAGATGGCATTTCTGGCCTTTCCATTTCCAACATCTAACAATTGTATGGAAAATTGTACAACACTTGGATAATTTTTAGGTAAACTTTCATATTAGTGGTTAACGATTATGACTTTATGTTATTCCAAAAAGGTTGATGCCTTCAGGCAAGCATTCAACTCTTCTGCAGGCGTGCCACGGAGCAATATTTTCCACGTCTGCCTGAAATCGCCTGCAAACAGCTAGACTGCATGTGCCGCACCTGAAATATTTTCATGCTTTGGTGCACCCGAAAGAGTCGTGAGTGACAACGGAACTCAATTTAAAAGCAGTGATCTCTCTGACTTTCTTCTGCAGGCGTGTCACGGAGCATTATTTTCCACGCCTGCCTGAAATCGCCTGCAAACAGCTAGCCTGCATGTGCCGCACCTAGGCAGTGGCCTGTAAGAATTCCCACTAACAGTCTGCAGTCTTTCCTTGGAAGATGCAGAATGTAGTATCTGCTTTTTTCGTTGCGCTCTGTGCACACGATTTTTGATGTTTAGCAGATTGTGGAAGTTTTTCTCCATCTGCTTTTCTCGTGTGTCGGCCCCTCTCTCCAGCTCGCTTTAGAGCGTTTCTAAGGACACAGTAACGTCCTCTATTCTTTCATTCGCCAGTCCCACGCCTTCATTTGCAAGTTCGTCTGCCATCTCGTTACCATCGATGCCCTGGTGGCTGGGAATCCAATAGATCCGCACTGACGTAGTCGCGCTATAGATATCTAGTGCCTACCTGCTTGCCAGTACATTCTTGGAACTGACCGCTGACAATTGCATCAATCTTATCGCCACTTGACTGTCTACAAACATGTTCTGCTTTCCCTATGGTGAATACTTCCGCCTGGAATATGCTGCATAGTCTTAGTAGCTTATACGAAAGCCTCATTTCTGGGTCTGTACAATATATGCCCGCTCCAACTCCTCCTTCCATCTTGAAGCCGATCGGTGTATATATTGAGATGTTGAGCATGGTTCTGACCTGTCTTCCAGTCGTCAGGTGCCATGAATGTTGTAGTTTTTACAGCCGGTCACGTTCTGGTTATCATGTAGTCAGATATACTGCTCATGTCTCGACCAATTGAACTATGCCCGAATCCTTGTAGATACATATTTCCGGATCCAACCAGGTGTTGTGCTGCCTTTCCTGCAGTCAGTTGCGCGTGGGTATCTAGGGGATCGATTTCGATTATGGTTTCGAGTGCTTTTGTGGGGCAGAGCAGTGCCTGCCGCTGAGTTTTTTCCATAAGCTTGTAATAGGTTTTCTTTTCCATGGCTTGCCACCACACTAAGACTCCGTAAAGCAGAGTTTGACGCACCACCGGGATGTAAATCCAGTGAATTAAAGCAGATGAGATGCCCCATGTGCTGCTAAGCATTTTCTTGGATGCATATAGCGCAATAGTGGCCTTTTTTACTCTCTCTAATACATTGGGCTTCCATGCCAGCTTGGTGTCTTGACTTGTGTCACCACCAGACTGTGACCTCCTTTCACAATGGTGGCGAAGCCCCAATCGGATTGTACCCGTCTACAGCTTACGCGGTTTCTTATCCACAAGCAGATGTGTTTTCCGTTTCTAGGCGGTCCATTATAGCGTCTGGGGTCACGTTGTTAAATGCTCCGGATATATCCACAAATACTCCGAGAGCATATTCATTATTATGCAGGGTTCTCTCAATGGTGGCTACTATTGAGTTTAGTGCAGTCTCTTCTGATTTCCCTTTTTTGTAAGCGTGCTGGTTGGAATCCGTGGGGAATGTGGGGAATTTTGGCATAATATAACCTGCCGTCTTCAATCTCCTGCTCGGTCCAGGCTAGCTTTGCCTTCTCCTCTTGGGAGAGGTTAGCTTTGGCCCGAAGCCGGCTTCCAATTGTGATGGCAGCCTTTTACTGCGCCTTCGCCTTCCTCCCCTCGCTTGACCGTCCCTGCGAGGTGAGCTGGTGCTGCACGCTCTCCAGGCCAATGTCTATATCGACGGCGGCACCTGAGCGGCATAGCTTGCTCTTAGTCGGTGTGGCAGTAGCGTACAACTAGCACGACGGTTGGGCTGATATCACAGCCCCAGT
>VNJU01003120.1:0-42627 GCA_008042675.1 Drosophila seguyi
CCACCAAATGAAAATCAGAAGGCGGAGGAGGGGCCAGCGAAATGAACCGAAAATATAAAAATGGCCAATGCAATGCCAATGGAAAATGGTTGGCCAGAAATTACAAAGAGCCGGGTGGATGGGGGGGGGGGGTTGGCGACGGGTGCGGGAAAACTGGGAGGGGGGTTTTCCGCGGGGTGAAAGAACTGTTGTACTGTTGTACCAACAAATTACAAACGAAATGAGGCGAGTTCGTTTCGGTTTTTGTTGTTCTTCTTATTTATTTATTTCTTCGTTTTATTTATTTTTTTTTTTTTTTGTTTTTTTATTTTTTTTTTGTACTTGCAAATGGTTGAATTGCAATTGCCTTTGAAGGGTCGCATACCCTTTAAAAGGAGTCTGATCAACTGAAAGAAATCACATTAAGAGTTTTGTTTAAGCTCAAAGAAAAAATAGTTGGAGTACTCCAGAAATTATTATTCAAACAAATTATTAACTGGAGAACAAGGAAGTTAATGAAAACAATTCAAAGATACTTTTAAGGTTTCTTAAAAAAATAAACTCATAGAATATATGCTTTCTGTTTTATTTTATACAAAAAAAAAGGCAAAATAAATAAGCGTATAGCTTAAATAAATTTTTTGTAAAGAGAAAATTAATTATTCTGGCAGTTAACCTTCCATTTAGGCTAATACCAAGTCGACTCTATGTTAGGCCTATCTTTTGGCCATTTTTGTGCCCTTTTTATGGGTGATTTTTGCTTAATTTGGTGCTAATGAAATGCGTTGGTCAGCGCTGATTGCATGTGGCCATGAATGGGAGGTAAAGGGGGTATAGAAGGTACAGGAGATAGAGGAGGTTCAGGAGGTACAAGAGGAACAGGAGGTACAGGAGGTACAAGAGGTTCAGTAGGTTCAGGTGTAGGCGCCATGTAGGCTCGTGACCGGACACAAAATCCAAATCCTGTCCCGCAAAATCCACAAAATCCAAAGTGTCACGCGAGCAGAGTCAATTGTCTGGGCAAACTTTAAGGGGGACGTCCACATTTTAAAGGCATTACAATTTAAATGCCAATGTTGGCAATTTGTTAGTTGTCACCCCCGCGCGCGGCTGAGAGAATGTGGAAGTGGATGTTGGGAGTTGAAAGTCGGAGGCCTTCGCGGTTAACCCTCAGCCCCAGACTGTTCTTCCTTGATTTTATTTTTTCTGTATTTTTTTTTTCCTTTTTCGTTCTAATGCGCTTAAAGAAACACGGAAGACAGCGGAGCAACGGGAAATAAAATTAACTCCAATGAGCCGAGCTGTGCCTGAACCCTGCCCCCTCAGCCAATTAGCTGTTGGTTCGACATAATCCCCAATAGCTGAGATTCCAGTCGGGAATTAAGGTTGTGGAGGAGGGGGAGGAGGCACAGACAGAGAGCCGGGGGCTGGGGATAACCATAACATCGATGATTTCGGACCGCGCCACTTAATTTGCTAAATTAAAATGCTGCGCACAAAATAATTCACGCTAATTAAATGTCCTTCAAAAGAGGGAGAAAACTGCTGCGGAAAAATGCCAGAATGGCAAAGCAAAAAGGGGAAAAGAAAGCCGAAGTGTATATGTTCTTTCCCCAGGAAAGTTATATTTTTTATCTAAATTAAATTAAATTTTTTCTAGAATTTTTTAAACAATAGTATACAATGACTTTAGCAAGGTTTTACATAAATTTTATATTTAAATACTTAACACAAAAAATGCACTCAAATATTTGTGTATCCTTTAATGTCGAGGAGTCCTTTCTGTGGCATTTGTCCAAGTCTTTTGTTCATTGTCAGGAGCTAAAGGATTTTTGTGTGAAGCGACTGATTGACGGACGGACGGCTGGGATGAAAGGGGTTCGCGTTTGAGATTGGGGATTGATTGTCCTTCCCGGTTGACGCTCAACCGCATTTAATTTTATTGAATTTATTAAGTGATTAAAAAGTTGTCAATATCAACGTGTCCGCTGGCCCCGCGGCTGTGTGTGTGTGTGTGTGTGTGTGTTTGCTTTTGTTAGCCACATTGTTACGTCACAACGGTTACGGTCCTGTCCGCTTTACTGTCCGCTTTAATCCTTACTGTGGTCGCACGGGCAAAAACAATGACACCCCGCGGCAATAACAATGCAAAAAATTAATACAACAAAAAGAGTAAAAAAAAAGGAGGGAAGGAGGAGAAATAATAAATAAAAAAAAAAAAAAAAACAACGGGCCACAAAAAGTGTCCACTTTATGGACAATTGTGTAGAGATCGCTTTTTCAATATTTTTCAGCTTTTTGCAGTGCTTTTGCAAATTTATAAATGCACCGCTGTGTGTGCGGGCGACTGTGTGTGTGTGGCCTCTGTGGTTGCTGTGGATTATGCGGTTGTCTCACTTGTTGCAGGATAACAAGGACATCCCGCCAGTTGGTAGGCATCACCTGCCGTTAGTCCGGGGATCGTGTACGCTCGGGGGATTTCCCCAGCGTCAAACAATTAGGCTTGCGAAAATCAAGCGGCCACAAGTCAGCGTGATTGCAATGGCTTCTCACTGTCCCATAAATGCCTTAATCGGTTGTCTTTATATTTTATATATATATAGGTTTATTTTTATTTAATTATGAGCTTTAATTGTTATAACTTTTGGCTTAATTTTCGCTAGGGAAAACGGAAAGAGAGAGAGGGAGTGCTTCTAGTCAACGCTTTCCGCCGCTTTTCCTTACTTATTTTGCGGTCAGTCAATGTCAACAGGGAAACTTCGTTCGTGGAAATTACTTAACTCGAGTTGAGTGCAAACAGTAAGGATGTAGAGAGGGTTACTTGAGGAATTGGAAAAGTCCTTTTAAAAATAGAATTTAAATATTCAAATTTACTTTGTAAATATAACAAATTATGGTTGTAATTTTTAAGCTTTCAAAAACAAAATTAGAAATTAGTTTAAGTTAATTTTAAGCATTATTTTCGCTGTGTTTTAACCCCTTCTTTAAGTAATATTTATAGCCACTGTCTTAACCCCCCAAAAACTTTCTGTCAAAATCTCACCTCCGTTTGCTTCTCGACTCGTTGCATTTTTGGGCAATTCGTTAAAATCCCCCCTCTCTCTCGGAACGCCATTGTTTAACAAACCAATTAGCAATCAAAATGAACTAACACGTCGCTCTCCCTCCGTCCGCCGTATCCCCCCTGTCCGTCCCATCCATCCGCTTGTAACTCCGTCCGTAAGTCCGGATTCCTGTCCGTTTGCCGAGAGTCTGTCGCATCGGTGTGGAAACTGTTTTTGGCAGCCAATCCCCGTTCCTTTTTGGCTGAAGAGAGAGGCGGCACTCTGTTGACATGTCGACGAGGAATTATGGCAGTATACCCCAGTTCCGCCCCCCCACCCCCAAAAAAAGCGAGTTAAATTTTCAGAATTCCCAACTCGAAAGACACAGGAAAACCAAGGCAAGCCAAACCGAACCGAACTGAACCGAATTGGAAAAGGAATGGGGGCGGACGGAACTCCTACGGTAGCCATGTTAACAAGCAGAAATCATCGCAACGTTGATGCCACTTGATGGTTCAAGGGCACTGAGACAAAAAATTGGGGGATAGATTACAATAGGGTTTATATATACATTATAATTTAGCAAAGGGTTTGACAGAGGTTTTGGTTAGTTTAAAATTAATTACAATATATTTTTTAAATATTTAACAAGAGAAGAATGTCTAAAAAGGGTAGAAGAAACATCGATAAAGAAGGATTTTGCAGGTATAATCTATAAGATAATTAATTTAATTTTATATTATATATACCTTATAAAATTATACTATCTTATAGATTAAAAATGCAAAATTCTTCTTTAAATCTTCTTTTTAACACTTTTAAGATATTCTCCTCTTCATATAAAATTTATTAAGAGGAGAAAGTCTTGAAGGAGTATTATTATAATTATTATTATTATGTATTATAAATATAACTAATTTATTTATATAAATAATTTATTTATGATAAGGAGAAATATATAAATATAATTAATATTATTAATTATATATTATATTAATTTATTTATTAAATTTTCATAATAATTTTGTCATATTAATGCATTCAGGCTTTAAACAAAGATACTTTTATAACTGAAATATTTTTTAAATACAAACTAAGCTTATTTAATATCAATTTTTAAAGTATCTTTAGTATTATCTCAATTTAATATAATTTATTCCAGTTCAGAAACTTGTAAACTCTATAAAAAAAAGTTACTTATCATTTACTTCAATTCAAAATTCCCACAAATAAACTTAAGTCTTGAAAACAAAGACATTAAGTGTTAGAAAATCTGCTCAAATATATATAAATTTTCCTTTCAGTGTCTCTGATTTTTGCATCCCCCCTTTCCCGCCACCGAGGGAGTTCATTAGGAGACGAGTGCCGAAAATAAAACAAAAAAAAAAAGATTGCGAACAAGCTGTGCAAAAACAAAAGGCAAACTGCAGTTGGGGCGACAGATTCAGATTCAGGTTCAGATACTGTATCTGTAGCTGTAACTGTAGCTGTATCTGTAACTGTAACTGAGTGAAGAGACTTGGCCGTCGCTCACTGATTGCACTTATTAGTGATCCCCGATCCAACCCCTCTCCCCCCCTTCTGGGGTATGCTGCATTAGGGTGTTTAAATGTTGAAGCATTACATTTTTAATTTGATGGATCAACAGAATAAACGAATCGTAAGCGAGGCAGCCGGAGAGTTATACCAGGGCACTCGCATCCGTAATTGGGAACTGCTTCGGTTTGGCTTTTGGAATTCCCATTTACCATTTTCCATTTTCCATTTTCCATTTGCCGTTACCATTCAATTCCGATTGATTGCCCAGTTGGAGGCGGAGATGGAGGCGGAGATGCAGGTGAGTTAAGAGTTAAGAGTTAAGAGCTCCTGTCTGAGTGTGTCATATTTGCGGAGTCACCTTATGGAGTTTTCAGAGAGGGGAATGGGGATGGGGTTGGGGGATGGTGTCCATGGCCAATGGCAGATTGAGCTAATTGGCAGTCATTTGCATAGCGGAAATGTCACAAATGTTATGGTAAAGCCATAGCTTTTTGGGTTGCTTGACTTCCTTTTTGAAGCTTAAAAGAACTAAAGAAGCTTGAGTTTGATTTAAAGATAAGTTTTGGGTGATAAATCTTTATAAAAATATACAAACATAAGTGCAATGTTAATCTTCCTTTGGCTTCCATTCAATTTAAATTTTATTTCACTATTTAACTAAACAAAATCACTTTATATTCAAAGATAACATTTTTCTACCTAGTATAAAAATATTAATCAAGTTTTAATTGGTTCTCAAAAACCAGCTTTCGTTTGAAAATATTAAAAAATATATATAAATAAAAAAAAGAGGACCCCGCTCGCTTGATTTCATTTAATTTCAACTTTCCTGATGCTGTTTGAAGGTCCTTTTGACCATGGTTTTCTCTCTTGACAATTTTTCCCAACTGCCTTTTTGGTGGGACAAACTGACCATCACCACCACCCCCCCCCTCAGAACCCCCCTTTAACAGTCAGGACCCCCCCCAGTGGCAGCTGCTTTGATGCAACCTTCGATGACGATGATGGCCATGCCGCTGATGATGCTGATGGAGCTGTGTTTTAAATCCGCCTGCTGGTCAACATTTGCCGGCGTGTCCATTGTCCTGGTTTTGTCCTGCCCCGAACCCCTCACCCCCTCTTACCCCCTCACCACCCCCTCCTACCCCCTCTCAGCACTCACTGCACTGTTTTTCTCGCTATTGGAGCCCATTAATCATGTCATGTAATGCCGCCATAAATCCAACAACAATTTTGCTGCCCAGCGTTGTAATAAAGCTGCAGGAGGGTGGGGCCAAGCGGGGGTGCTGATGATGGGGGGAGCGATAGCTCGGCCCCCCCCCCCCCCTTGCAGCTCCACCCCCTCTACCTACCGTTAAGTCCACATGGCGACTGGGCATTGCATTTTATTAAATGACCAAATGAAAAGTCGCGCTGTCGGAAAAACAGGGGTGAAGCCAGGCGAACCGGGCGATTGAGCGAGCAAGAGCGGGCCGGGAAAATCCGGAGGGTTACAGGGGGGGGCGGCGGCAGCAGCAGCAGGACAATGGGTGGTTTTTGGGTGGCCTTGCATATTTGCGGCGCGCATTAAATTTGGCTGACAACGGCGCATGAAACATGGCCATCAATACGCGCGCCTGTCAATGTGTGTGTGTGCGTGTGGCGGTGTGCGTGTGTATGGGTTTTTGTCTCCGTACACGAGCTGCCACACATAAGGACATTTCCACAAGCCGGAAAGTAATATTTTCTTACTGGATTTTTGTTGTTTTGATAAAGCTTATTTTAGGTCATAAAATAAAATGTGGATTTTGTATTTTATTTTGTATTAATTTAAACAAAATAAAATATAAAATCCACATTCTTTTTATTATATTTAATATATTTAAAAATATTTACTTTAAGATAATGAATTATATTTAATATAATTAATTCTGTTTAATTTATTTTGTTTAAATTAATAGATTATGTTTAATATATTTTAAAATTATTACTTTAAGATAATGAATTATATTTTATATAATTAATTCTGTTCATTTATTATTGGTTTATTTATTTGTCTACTCTATATTTAATTATAAATAATAAAATAAATGGGATAAATATTAGCCAAAGCTTCTGTATATTAACGATCTTCTTGTATTTTTTAGTGGATTTTTGTTATAAAATATAATTCCTAAAATGTCCTAAGATCTATATAAAAAAAAAACTGAAAAGCTTGCAAAAATATTAAATTTTTATAAGCTAAAGTATTCGGAATATTTAGTAGTTTTAAGTATATAACAAAGATTATTAGAAAATACGTGGACATAACTATTGAATTTTTTGTAAAAAACGAAATTAAATCCGAGCAAGAATTTCCACAATTTATTATTAATAAAAATGCTCTTTAATTTAATAACTTTACATGTTGTTAATACCTTTAAATAATATTCTTTATTTACTCTCTAAATTATTTGAAAAAAATTGTTTTTAAACCCCAATCGATCTGCATTTTTCTGTCTATAGAAATTACCATATCCGCGTGTGTGTGTGTGTGTGAGAGTATCTGTGTTTGGCATGTGGGCGTGTATGCAAACGCAATATGGCGACCGCAATGCTTCGGGTATTTCACAAACGAGCTGTCCAGGAAAATCCAAAAGGGGGGCGGGCGCTGTGCCTCTCTGTGCGTGCGCGAGTGCGTATGTGTGTGTGTGTGTGTGTGTTGGGGGGAAAATTCAAAAGGGGCGGCAGAAGAATTCACTGCACATTGCAGGGCGAGAAAAAATCCGGCAATGACCGAAGAAAAACAGCAGAAAAAAAAACAAGCGAAAATCAACAAGGAAACACAAAAAAGGAAGGAGCCAACACACACACACACAGATATATATATATATATGCCATAATGCAAGCAGCGGCCATAACAACAAAATCAATTGAGTGCTAAAAACCAGCAACAACAATAATAACAACAAATCAACAAACGAGAAGCAATAACAATAAGCAAAGAAGCCAAGGAGCAAGGGGCATGTCCGGATGCGCCAAGCCTTGTTAACGCTTTCAGACTTTAATGAAAGGAAAAGTGCAATCAAAAAATAATATATATATATTTAAAGTTTATAAAGTACTTTGTTTAAGGAAATAAAAAAAATTAGGATAAAAACAAAACTATAAAAACCAAACACAAGACAGAGATAAGGCCGCAACACAGTTTACTCTTGGGTTTATTTTAAAAAGAAAGCTAAGCTTGACAAACAACAAATATTTGTAACAAAAAAATATTTAAAAATTAATTAAATATTAAAAAAATATTTAAATCTAATCTTAGTCTCCTAAAATACATTAATAGTTGTGTAAATAAATAAATAATCATATTCATAATTTCCAAATTGTATGAGAAGTAGGAAGTTCGTCCAGCTTTTGTTTTGTTTGTAAAATTAAAATTTAAGGTTAAAAAATAACAGCTTAAAAACCATTTAATAAAATATTTAAACGCTACTTCAATAATTATACATATGTATATAAACATTATTCCTTGTATTTGTTAATAATGATAAGTACTTTTTTACAATTACTATAATTAATCGTCTTCCCTAGAGCAATCCCTTTGCTTTTCATTCCTTAACCTCGAAACATATTTATAAATTAACATCTAAACTTTATAAAAATATTATTAAAAATTCTTTAAAAATAAAATTAACATTCTTAAAATTAAATTCAATACACATCCTCAAAGTCACATCACAAAAAGTACCCAAATGCCAGTTACATTTCACCGTCTAAGCCTGCTAAATCGCTAACCGCGACTGCGAATATTTCACGGGGGGTAGGAGCCAGGGGAGTTCAAAGTTAGCACAACAAAAACGTGGGGCTGACTCCTTCCCCCCTTCCCCCCCTAGCTTAACCCCTTGACCGGCTGCCTTAACCCCTCCCAACCCGGCAACGGCTTTGTGACAGCCGCATAACACTTGATTCGATGAATGACAGGCAGCGGCTAATGCACTTTTGCAACCGCAGCAACGTCGGCAACTTGAAGCCGTCAAATAAATTGCCAAAAAATTCCGGGGGGTTTAGAGGGGGGCCAGGGGGGTCAAAGGTGAAACAATCACACACTACTGGCCAGACAGAGAGGGGACGAGTGCTGGCCGGAAACTTTTTATGGCTGTGGAAAAGAAAGCGCTGCGACGGCGAATGAATGTCACTGTGAACATGGAGCGACATGTGCACTTTATGGGTGGAAAATGCAGGGGGTTAAGCGGGGAGGGGGATAAAGGAAATGGAAAATGGGAAAGGGGGGGAGTACTTGGTCAAGGGGTTGCAAGGGGAACGGAGGCGGAGGCTGGGGCAGTGCATGAGCCATGAAGCGACAAAATCAAATTGCGTTGCAACTGATTGCGCATTGCTGCAGAGCTGGCTCGCATCGGTTTTTACACTTTCCCTCAAAGAGGGTTGCATCAACTTGAAGTTGAGGTATGCAACAGCTTCGGATATTTTAAATAGGTTTTAAATAAATAAAATTAATAATAATAGGTATTTTTTATAAAGCAAATAAATAATACAAGACCTTTGTAAGAGGATATGGAAAAGTGCATTTGTTACTCTTCTAAAAAGCTAAACCAAAGGTTTTCTTTTGGAAATATACTCAAGGAATAATATTTACTTATTAAAAAATATATAAAAAATTTATTAAACTACTTAAATATATTTTTTTAAGAATATTTGTATCAAAGGGCATTATTTTCTTCGACTTTCCTTGCCTTTCCACCTTAACATTTTTGTTTTTTTTGTTTTTGTGCCCCTGTTGTTTTTGGCGTGGCTTTTTTTCCAGGGCGGCGGCTGACAGTCACGGCGGCAGCTGTCACTTGGACAGTTGTACGAGCGGCAGCAACAGCAACAGCAGCAGCAACAGCAACACCAGCAACAGCAGCAACATCAACGGAGTGAAGCGAAGCAAACACTAGCAACAAAAAGCGTCGCGACAGTGACATGAAGGCATTTTATTTTGGGGACATGGCGGGGGGGGTTTTTTGGGGGCGGGAAAAATGTCCTGGAGTTGCATTTTCCGAAAGGACAACTGCAACGGCGGTCAGTCAGCAAATCAAGCCAAATTACAGTCAAACCTTTTCCCTAATTGTTAGCTCCATCTGCCTCTGACTCTGTCTCTGGTTTTGGTTTACAGATTTTGATTCTGGCCATTGAACCGGCGGTGCCACCAATTTGCGGCTAATTAGGTCCAACTAATGGCCAAATGTTCGCACTTAGCCGGTCATCTCTCTCTCACTTGGCTTTGGTTTTGTGGAATTTGCGATTTACCTGCAGCGCCGCCGGCGTGTCTCTTCTCAAGCGTCACATGCGGCGTATACGTAATGGACTTGACCACGGCAAGAAGGTGGAAATAAAGTTGATATTGTAGAGTTTTTCAGGGGATTTCTTAAAGGATATATCTATAATTTGTATATTTTAATTGAAATTGTTTTCTGTTTGATTAATTTTAGAAGAGACTTTATGTAGAAGAGACTGTCTAAAGATATTTATTATAATAATACAAAATCCTAATTATAATTTTCATTTATGCTTACAAATTCTTTGTAAAATAATGGCATGCTTATAATTTTCTATAGCTTAGTTAGGGTTATTTTTGAATAAGATATAATTTAACTTATTCTATTTGTAAGCCTCAATCCAAGCTTATCCTTTTCTAAACCGCGTCAGAAAATAGCCTCTACACTTTCACCTTTCTCCCTTTTCCCCAATTTATATTTACACGGATTTTCGCTGGGTTTATTCTTCTCAGCTCTTAATAAACCCCGATCGAGACAATTGATGATTTAATGCACTTCTCGCTGCTCGAAAGGCTCTTTGTGTAAATGAAATCTCCGCAGGCAAATAATAAATAATCTGTGCCCCTTTGCGCCCGCCAATGTCCAGCCGGGGTTCAATCCCCATAGTCTTCATATTTCTCCCAATATTTCGCCCATATTTCCTCATACTTCCCCACATATTCCCGCATATTCCCTCATTTTTTCTCATCGAATTCTGTGAGCCTAGCACTGAGCGAAAAATCAAATTAATAACTTAAATATTTGAAATATTATTTAGCATTAAATATAATTTTTAAAGTCACATTTTCTCTATAACTTTTTTGTTTAAACCGTGACACATCTACTTCACCTTCTTTCTCACATAATTTAAATTTAACACAAATTTTTTCTCTTAGTGCACAATCACACACATGAGAATGAAATCCTGGCTGCTGGCTAGCCACAGACAACACTTCACTTGCAGTTGCAGTTTGCAGTTAGCCAGGCAGCTCCTGCAGCCCCCCAAAACCCTTAACCCCTTGAGGCCTCTCTGCCCAGCCCCCTCACATGACGGCTTAGCAGCGCCATTTTGTGTGTGCGTGTGTGTGTTTGTTGTGTCTGTCTGCTGTGGCCCTGGAGGGGGTTCCCCCCCAGATGTGTGTGTGGATTATTTGCGCGAGTGAATATTAAATTTGAACCGCAACCGAACGAGCCAAGCCGCCAGCAACAGCAATATCCCCGTGGGTTAAGGGCGGGGGCTGTGCAGGGTTAAGGGGGGAGGCAGTGGGGGCGGACCGGGACACTGGCGCACGCAAGTTAACTTCCGCTCTTGTGGCTAGACAGAGATGGAAATCCAGGCAGATTTTGCGTATTGCTCCTGCATAAAGTCCAATTATTTGGCATTGTTCGCTGTCGGTTGCCTGGCACTGGCCAGTGGGGGGCAGTGTGGGGTTAAGGCCTCCTGTTTCCTTTTTTTTTTTAACCCACTGCAGCTGCTAATGTAGTGGCGTTGTTTGGCGGTCACGGTAGGCACTTTTTTCGCTACAAAAATCGCTTTATTTCCGCTTTTTTTTTTGTATTTTATTTTCCTTTTTTTTTATTTTTGGTTGAAAACAAATTTGCAACTTGTTAGTCAAAGGTCAAACATGTTAATGGCGGGAGGGGGTGGGGCGGTTATTTTTCGGTGGTTTTTCGCAGGGCATTTCAAGGGGTTATAAGCTGTTAATGGATTTTATTAAATGCTGATGGCTTTAATAGAGATATATTACTAGAGGGGATTTTTTTAGATTTTAATAGAATTATTATAAGGTAAATGGGTTTGTTTTTGGGGTTATAACATAGTGTAGTTTTAAGGTATTATTAAAAAATATAAGGGAAAACTTTGGATATATGAAAATAATTAGGGAAATGTAATTTAAATAGATGTAATTGTTATTTAAAGGTTTACATAAATTCCATTTTTGTTAAGAAATTTCTAAATAATGTTATTAAAATTGTTTTCTATTTTTAAATATTATTCAAAATATTATATTTGAAATTTTTTAATATTTTTTTACTATCCATAACTTTTAAATATTTTTTTTCCTATCTATACCATTTCCCATTTCCGCCTTTGCCTGAGGAAAATTCTATATATTTACCACTACGTAACCCGGGCACCTTCCATTTCCATTTTTCCTCTCTGATTACTCTGGGCCCCCGGCTATTTACCCAAAACAGAATCCATATTAATTTGATGTTTATAATGTTATGATGCCGCGCATAATGCGGCCAAGGCAGCCTTGTAACTTATAAATATTTATTTACATCCGGTGGAAATGCGTTAGATGGCGAGCGCAGGATATGCGGATATAGGGATATATATATACATACATACGGATTCGCGACCAAAGCAAATAAAATGCTTCTGCTTCAGCCCCGATCTCGAACCCTCCCCTGTGTGTGTGCTTGTTATCTTTTTGGGAAAATCGCTAACAATAAATAATTTATGTGCAGCGGCAAATGATAATGAAAAAAAAAAGCCACCCCAATATGCAGGGCCAATGGACCTCGACCTTCTTCCTGCCATTATGCCATAGAATGGTATAAAAGTATCTTGTAGCTACATGCAGCTCTACAGGAACAGATACAGATACAGATACAGATACAAGCCGCGGCGGATGGGGGGAAATGGACTTTTTAAGGCGATTGTCCCAGCGGCCAGTTGAGTGGCATTGAAATCGCAAATTCCGAATTCCAACCACTTCAGATGGGTTTCGGTTTTATTTTGTTTTTTTTTGTGTTTTTTTTTGGGTGGTTATTATCGGGCAGAGGCAGACGCACTTATGACGAATGTACGTCCTGTTTTGGCTCTGCCTTTAAAGGGTATCTTCATTTTAAGGGGAAGTTTGTAGGGAAGAAAAATATATCTCAAAGATATTTTTGATATGTTTTTCAGAGACTCTCAGTAGTCTCTTATTTACTAGGTAATATTTTCTTAAAATATAATTAATAATAAAATTTAAAAGGGTATAATAAATTCGAATACTTGAAGTTAGCTTCCCTTTCAGCTTTATTATTGTTATTCTAACCCCCTGGCGGGTATTAGATAACCAAACAATGGATTCGCGACCCTCCACTGGCCAGAGATTTGTAAGTCCAAAGGAGAGATAGTCCTCTTAAAACTTAATGGCGTCGGCCATTTGCACAATATCTGTGTCAAGGCTGGGCAGCCAAAAATTAAACACAAAATAAATATAAATAAAGACTTGTATTAGCATGGGATCCTGCATAAAACGGATTTATTTAGAATAGAAATTTGTAGAGCAAATGTCAAAATCTTGTGGTGAGAATATATACTCAGGTAATAAACAAATTGTCAATAGACATCTGAGTGTTGCAAGGCATTGCAAATTGGTTCGACTTTTCCCCAGTTGTGGTGGTTAAAAGTCCTGGGAATTCTAGGTCTCCGGTTTAGAATCATCATCATCATTATCTTCTACTGGCTGATCATCCTCAGCTTCGATATCTTCAACAAGCTCATGGGATTGATTGTCTTTTGGTTCCTCACAGTGACCAAAGAGGAATTCCTCTAGTTTTCCAGCTTCATTGTATTCCACAAGCTGCTTGAAGAACAAGTTGCCTTGTTCCTCGCCAGCAAGCTGATTATTGGATGGATTTTCCTCTTGCTCCTTAAGTTGACCAAAAAATACCTTCTTTAGTTCACCGGCTTCGGTATATTCGCCAAGCTGCTTGAAGAACATGTTACTTTGCTGTTCCCCAGGCTCGTTACGATTCACACGCAGATCGAAGACAAAGTTTCCATTTTCCCCAGCAACCGAATTTTCCACAAGCTGATCGAAGAACGTGTCATCACCACCGCCTTGTTCACCAGCCTCGTCATTTTCCCCTAACTGATCCAAGAAAGCTTCCTCTCGCTGCTGTTGCACGGCTGCAATATTTTCATTTTCATCCCAGCGACTGAGAAAGTCCTGCATGAGAAAGTCCAGCAGCGCCTCTTGCCTCTCCTCCTCCTCCTTGGTGAGTTGAATCGAATCGATGACCACGGGAGGTTCATCATCGCTGAGAGTCACTTCGCCGCCAAAGTACAGTTCGTGCACCGAGTGACTATCGCCGTTGCTATCGTTATTGTTATCGTCATCGTCGTCATCGGACAACCAAAAGCCGAGCTGCTCCTGCTCAATGGCCGCGTACGTTAGTGGCCCGATTTCGTCATCGATATCGGGAATAATATGTTGTCTCATTTTGATTTTGTTTTTGGTGCGAAATTGAAATTTCAATTCAAGAGAAAAGAAAGAAAGACTTGGGACAATTTTTGATGTTTGAAAAATTTTTTTTAAATCTTTAGAAATGATTTTTGATGATTTTGTTCGAAACGTTCCAGCTGACGACTCAGTGAGGAATGAGCTCTAACGTTCCCAGGGGCCTGACTGGTGCTGTGCGTCGACAAAGTCACAGCCTACTTGTGGAAACCACACTTTTCATATCCATAAACATTAGGAGAACATGGCCCACTGCCTCGTGCCTTGTGCCCCACAATTTTTTAATTAGCCGCAAAAGTGTTGTGCTCTTAATGAGGCACCACGCCACGCTGCGTATGCGTGATTTGGGCACTTAATTTTAGCCAGGAGTTTGGGAATATAAAATATGATTCATTAAGACCAGACAGGACTTTAAATGGTTTGGAAAACATGAGGAAGAGAAAGAGTTTGGAGGGAAAAATACGGCTTCAACAAAGATTTTCTTAATTTTTTAATTTTTTACTGAAGAAACTTCATAGAAAATTAATTTATGCTTAATAAGAATTATTTTCTAAGCAAGTTTTAGCTTTGGGAAGCTTAAGAATATATTCAATTTGATTTTAATATTTTATTTTATATTTATTAATTATTTTTAATGATGTGAACATTAAAATCATACTTTTATTAGCCAGAAAATGAGCTCTACTTCTACATTTTCCCATATTTCCACAGTCATCATTTGCGGCAAACTCGTGACGAGTAAGTTTTTCGGTTATAATTTCGTGCTGCCAACGACTTAACGTTTGTTACCAACCCTCCCTTTCCCCCTTGTTTGGTATACTTATTGTTGTAATTGTTGGCTTTATTGTTGTTATAGTTGTAGTTGTTGTTGTTGTTGTTATCGTTGGCGTTGGGCGCTGGCGTTGTTATATCCTTGAAACTTTTTTCGGTGCTAGGCATGTGCTCGTTGTAGCCAGTGACGTATATTTAACATGCCGCACCGCAACTCCGAACCGCCGACACCCATCACAAAAAACCATTCCCCCCCGAATCAAGTTTAAACCCCCCATTTGATGCCCTAACAAGGGGTATCTTTGGGGGGTTAAGTAATGTAACTGCAACTGCATTTTATAGACCAAAGATAGGCTTAAGAAGAGTGGTTTTATAAGGTTTATTTCTATATCTTAATTAAACTCTCAACAAATTTATAAGTTTACTTAGGTATAAATTTTATTTTCTGGAGTCTAAAATGCAGCTTGAATTTATTTATATTTATTTCCTATATTTCTATATCGAAAGTGCATTAAAATATTCGTTTCTAGCATCCAATTCCCTTCCTGCTTCCACCCCTTCGGCTTTGCCGCTTCGTTTGATATCCCCAAAAAGCATGCTATGATTTTTGAGTGTTGGCATGTTTGCTGTCAGAAAATTGTCAGAATCGTATGGAAAATTTTCTCGTCCGACTGGCGGTTCCCCCCTCGATTTTCTTTCAACCACCTGCCCCACCTCTGCACCGCCTTTTATTGTTCGTGAGCTAGATTTTTCATTAGGCCTGATGATTGGAAAAATTGACAGGCGCTTTTCAAAAGCGATAACTTTATGTGCCATGTGTGTGTGTGCGAGTGTGTGTGTGCCAAATGTTTGGCCAGACAATTGACGAAAATCCAAAACAACAATGTATGGTATGGTCTGTATGGTAATAAACTTAAACATTTTAGCATTACGAGACTCTAAAATGGAAGTCAAACCAAATGATGACGATGATAATGGGTGGTTTTATGGGGTTTTCTTTTTTTGGGTTTGTTTTGCAAGACAAACTTGCAGGGAGAGTCATTTAAGAGACTCTTAAAGATACCCAAGATAAAGTATATATTTGGTTAAAAAACTTATCAAGTAATTCCAAATAAAAACAATTAATTTATAGGTTTAAAAACATAGACAGACAGTTTACATATATATTGCATTGGGGCTTACATCAAAAGTTATAATTTGAGACGAGTCCGGTCCAAAAAAAATACCGTAAAAAAGAATACAAAAAAAAAACACCGCAGTCGGTAATGGAATACCGAAACCCTTTTGCAGTTCCACCGTAATTCCACCCCTTGAGCTTCCGTTGGCCAACTTGCCCAAGTGCTTGCTGCTTGGCTGGCTTTTCAGCAAAAATTAGCCCCCAAGTGCGGCGAACACAATGCCGAAAAGGACTCGGTAAAATAAAATAAAATGAAAAAAAATAAAGGGAAAAAATCCTACGAGCTGGGCGGAGGGTTGACCAGCGCTTGTCTCCTTGCTCCTCATATTTCACAGACGCCGTCGTCCGCAGGAGGCAGGACATCGACACTTATTGTTATTAGCATCCCGGGATCGGGGCCCATGGACCTGGCCATGGCCACGGAACGTGTTAACCTCCTGGCCAAAATGGCCAAAAAAAGGGGGGAGCGGTGGAGTGGCCATTTCAAAAGCCAATTACATGCGCTTTTAAGCGTGTAAAGTTTTGTAATATGATTTGTTGGGCCAGCTCCAGTGTCCTCGTGTTTTTCATGAGCATGTCCTTGTGAGCAGGTGATATATACACCGAAATACGAGTGTGTGTGTGTTTGGGAGCTATATATATTGTATGTCCCGCCCTGTGATGATTGCTAATTATGTTAAGTAAATGCCTGAATTCATTATTATTTTATTATTTACCTTTAAGGGTGTTAATTACTTGTTAATCCTTTGGATAATTTTGAGTAAATGATATGATTTCCTTTAGGGAAAGTCTCTTTAAAGGAAGAATAATTATCTAGTTCGAGATTCGAGGGTTTCATAAGGGTTAAAGCCTGCCTTGAGCCACTTGCAAATCATATTTATTCAAGTGGAATTGCTTGTTGTCGTTGCAGCGAGGTGGGTTTCCAGGAAAACTGTCTGAAAGGGTTAATTAAATTGTATAAGAAAGTCTATACCTCTAACTTTTTAGAGGTTATTATTTAAAAACAAGAAAGGAAAGGAAAAAAGGACAGTTACACCGTCAAAATTTAAAAAAAAAAATGACAAAAAAATAGATATCAAGCTTTGAATGCAGAAATGTTCTCCTATAAAAACTAAGAAGAAAAAACCAAACCGGACTGAAATCGGTTGAGTTTAAGCCAAGTTATGATAAAAAAACCATAAAAGGTCTTAAGTAAAAAGTAAAACCCCATTTTTTTTCAGAAAACAATAACCGTCAAAATTTAAAAAAAGTTGTCAAAAAATTTCGATGTCTAGTTTTAAATGCAGAAATGTTCTCCTATAAAATCTAAGAAGAAAAAACCAAACCGGACTAAAATCGGTTGAGTTTAAGCCAAGTTATGATAAAAAAAACCATAAAAGGTCTTAAGTAAGAAATATTTAACCATTTTTTAAAACAACAATAAGGGCTTACACCGTCAAAAAAAGAAACCTTTTTAAATATTTTAAAAATATATATGTTTGGTATATTTACATTTCAAAAAGAAAACACTTAATCTTTGAAATATGCCCCAACAAATTTTCAGAGCACCCCTCGCTCCGTGTGCATTTCGTGCGCGAATTTCAAGAGTGCTAAAGAAATGACATGCAAATTAGTTTTGTTCAAATGACTGACAAGTTGCAAAAGAGTGAAAAATGGCCGCCGAAATGCAGGACAGGCAAGAGAGAGAGAGAGAGGACGAGCCCAGTTGAAAGGGTAACGAAATTTCCCTGGAAATGGGCCGCGAGAAATGGAAAGGGTTTCGGAAAATATATATATATATATATATATAGAGTTTGCTCTCGCCACACAATGCAAGTGCATAAATAAACACGAATTTTCAGCGGCGGGCGGAGCGGGAAAACAGGCCATTTATGACCTCACTCCCATGGAAATCCGAGGACGCGAGAGGGTTCGCCCGCGAGTTCGAGTTCTTGACCGCAGCTCAAAAGGGAACAAAATAAAAGGATTGATCCCCCGATCCGTTTTGTCTACCTAAGAACCCATGGATTGTGGCCCATGCACGCCCACATTCCTTCCTCGCAAAACAAAAATATTTGACAATTTAATTAGCTGAAAATTTCAGGATTATCGCTGCGAACACATCACTTTGCAATGCATCGCATTAACTTAAATAGTACACCCAACCGAGGGGCACAACACACACACATGGACACCCACCCGGGGGGTGACAGTGATGTAAAAAAAATTAGGAACAGAAAATTTTATATTTGTGAAGTAAAAATATATTTTACATTTATATTATGAGTTTTATTTCTTTTAAATAATTTTAAAGTCCCAAAATTGACATTGAAATCTTCAAGAATTAAATCAACAATTTAAAAGATTTTGTTTTGTATAAAAAAATTATTTATTTACAAATATCAAAGTTATTTGTTGGCTGGATTTCAATTTTAACAAGGGTTCTATGCATTTAAATATTTTAAAAAAATTCTCAAGGACTTGTAATATTTATTTATATTGAATTTAGAAATGTTCTACAACCTCAACCCCGTCTGTGGCCACACATGCTTCTAATCCTGACTGGCGGGATGGATGGATGGCTGCCTGGGGCGGGGGTGCCTCGTGTCCTGCAGCTTGTGGTCGCCAGTTGCCGCATCTGCGATAGCGATAGCGATAGCTTTTGATCCATGCTCCTGCTTAGTGGAAATTTTTTAATTAAAACGCTGCCAGCTCATTTGCCTTTGACCTTTGACTTTGGCAAGGCACACCATGGCGTTTTTTTTTTGTTGCTCAAACCCCACGAACCACCCAGCTACCCAGCCACCCCGGAGCCCCGACCGCGTGGCCAAAATTTAATTAGCTTAGCTTGCTCAGCTCCTTTGACAAGAAGCCAAAAAGAAACATTTCGCTTGGGGAATCTGCTTTCAGCTTTTCCATTTTGCAGATTTTTCAAAACCCCCACAGAAAAAAAGAGAGGGGAAAAATACGAGCAACGGAATCCACACGAGGGCAACGAATCTAACTTACTTCCGGTTCCGCTGGAATGCTCCATCATTTGTTGGCTTTTGATTGGAAATGCAGGCTGGCTATAAGCGAAAAATTGCATTAAATGCAGGGAACTTTAAGAATATATAAATTAATGAATTTTAATTATTTTTGAAATATTATCTAATACTTTTAAGGTTTTATTTCAGGTCTTAAGTGTCGAAACATCTCTTAACTTATGGTCTATCGTATATCTTGTAACTAACTTATTGTACAAAAAAATATATTTTCCATGGAAAAGAAACAAAGACATTTAAAAATTTGTCAAGACAATTTTTTATTGAAATACCTATCAATTTTAGGCGATTTCCTGTGGCAATTTTGAACTTCCAGGCGCTGTCAGTATTTTGTAATTTTTTTTTTTCGAAGTGGGTACTCCTTTTTCCCCCCCGCCGACCTTGCCCAACCACTGATCCATCAGACATTCGTCATGTATTCCCCGGGCATTACACCACCCCCTCTAACCCCTCTGGCACTATGCAGACGCCACTGCACCGCACATTGATTGCAGTGGCAGTGGCAGTGTTGCACGTACATTTTAAAAACGGAAGCGCACGAAATCGAACAGCAAACAACAAACAATGCTGGCAAATAACAAAAAAAAAAAAAAAACACAAAATAACACAAAATTTTGCCCAAAAAATTTGGTGCAACAACAACAATAATGGCAATAACAATAACAAACAACCGGCAGCAGTAGCAGTAGCAGCAGCAGCAGCAACAACAGCAAACAACAAACAAATTTCAATTCGTTAGCGCCGATCCCATTGTAGATGTTGATTTTGCTATTTTGTAGCTGCAACCAGAACGACCCAAAAAACAAATAGAAAAACAAACGAAAAACCTAAAAAGGGAAAAATGGAAAAGGGGGGGAGGCACCCAAAAAATCGGCTAGGATGACAAGGACAAGCGGCCAAGTGCCGTTAAGTTTTTTGCATGTTTTCTAAACAACAACAACAGCAGCAGGAGGAGGCAGCAGGAGCAGCTCCATGAATTGCCCGCCGCCCGCTGCACTTTTTCGCCAATGCAATCTAAACCGTAATCCAATAAAATCGACTGCCGGAATGTGCAACCCTTCCTGCGAAAAAAAAGAGCCAACACATTTTTGACAGTTCATTGTGCGAAAAAGCCCCTGGCTAAAAATCCGCCCCCCTCCCCCCAAAAGTCCCCACAGCCCCGCCCCCCGAAAAAACATCCAGCGGCCCACGAGTCAAGTCAATAGATGCAAGGAATTTTGCATATGGCAAAAGGATATTTGTGCAGGCAGAAAAATATAGGAAAAACTAAAAGAAACGGTTAAAATATATAAGAAAATGCTAACAAATTAAGGAAGTAATAAGGAAAACTTAATAAAAGTGTTAAAAATGTATACAAAAATTAAGGGAAGTACGATTAAGATAATACAAAATATAGATTTACGACAAGGAACTAAATTGAGGGTTCTCTTTTTATTTTAGGTATAATTTAAGCATTTAACTGCATTTAAAATTACTTATACCCAACTTTTAAATTTCTCATATTTTTTTAATATTTGCCGTCTTCTAAATATTTTACATATATTTTTAAATATTTGTCCTTAGGAGCTAAAGTAATCTAGGAAAAAAGAAAAGGAAACAAAGAGGTGTTTCTTAAAATAATTAATTTTCATAAAGTTCTTTGCATATCTCGGAGTTCTTTTCTCTAACAAAATATTTAAAAAGTATATTATATTTAAAAAACATAAAATTTTCAGTGTACATACTTACCAGAGAGTTGGGGAATCTCGGCCTAAAGTGCTGAAAGCGAAAACGAGCAGCAAGACAAAAACAAAAAAAACGAGTAGAGATTCGGCAGAATTGTTGCGAAATTGCTATTTGCACTCAATAACACCTTACACTGCCCTCTTGCAGTGCCAGCCCCTGCCCCTGTCCCCCCTCACCCCCATCCCTTCTCCCTCCGCCCATGAAAAGCGGTGGAGTTGGCAACCAGAACCGTTCTGGCCACAAGCGCTGACCCAACTATATCGGATACCCGCAAAAAAATGTATGAGAGAGAGCGCTCGGAAAAAGCGGAAGAGGGGCAAAATCGGGTGGGCTGAATTGGTAAAAGGGGGCGGGGCCCGTGTGGGCGTTGGGGAGGGGTTATGCGGGCGTGGCACAATTGCAGCATGTTGCAGAAACAGCAGAGAAACTGCAAGGAAGCGCAAAAAGCAGCAAAGAAACAAACACAATTTGCGCCATAAAGCAAAATAAAAAAAAAGGATCACAAAAAGGAGCCTTTCCCCATATCCTTTTTTATTTTTCTTTCCTTTTTCCAATTTTTTCTGTTTTTTTTTTCTTTTTTTTGAATGGCTGACAAAGCGCAACGGAATGGCTTAAGAGCGGCAGGGGACTAAAGGCAATGCAGCAGCCGTTAGCAGAGCGATGAGATCCTTGTTGCCCTCGAGCCAAGCTGATATCCTTGCTCACACAGGAACCAGAGAGAAAAAAAAAACCTGCCCCAATAGGGGTCCAGCGGGTGGCGCCGTAAAAAGGAAAAGCCTCTGACAGTGAGGAACATTTATTGTGGATGCATCTGTGGATAAGTGTGATATGAGGCGACTTTAATTTATGGCCCAGGCCAAGCCAGGCCGGGCGGATAAAGTCCAATGGGTTTAAGCAGGTTAAAGGAGATATATCTATATACTATAATAATATATAGGAATGTATTTTTATATTTTTTAAGGAAGGTATAAAAGGGAAGGAAAATTTTAACAGTAAGTAAAAGGTAAAACTAAGTCTACAAATCAGGTTTCAATAATGTTTATGATATAATTTAAGTGTAATTGGTGTACAAAAATTATTTTATATAATAGAGATAGTTATTTAATAAATAACTCTTGCAGTTTAAAATCAGATAATTATTAAATTATTATTATTATCATTAAAATTATAAATTAAAAATTATAAAAAAAATAAAAAAGAGACTGGTTTGCGTAAAAGAGAACAGACAGACATAGTGATACATAGCAAAATAAAGCTTCAAATATAAGTATTATTATTTAAGTTAAGTTTCATTAAGTTTTGCTTGCATTTAGTTTTTTTTCAGGACTTTAAAAATATTTATTTTTACCAAAAAAAGATAAACAGAAAAGAGTAAATAGTTTTGTCTCACTCACCCTAAATATATATATAAAGATATTGTTGCTGCAGATCCCAACATCAAACAAGGACTTAGAAAACGAAAACTCACATAATAAATAGGCATAAAAAAGCGTCTAATTAGTTGAAGGTGTTGCACTTTATTCACTTTTTTCACTTTATTCACTTCATGCACACATAAAAAAAAAACAACAAAAATTAACCAGCCAAAACAAACGCACTGTACTTGGCTTTGGTTAAGAAACTGAAAAAACAAAACAAAAAAATACGACAGCATCCCGGCTGCCGTTTTTAAGGCTTTTAGGCCTTTTCCCAGACTTTTCACACATTTTCCGGCGACTCAAAAACTTCCCGCACTCTTGACCACTGGTTTTTCCGCACTCGCGTAAGGAAAACTTCTTTAGATTTAGTTTTTTATTATCGGCGGAGATCTCAAGCTTGGAGACCTTTTTTTAGGTCGTTCTGCCAAAATTTATGGAAAATGACACCCACAAAGTGAGGATCGTGATCTTTGAGTGGCTCTCTTGCTCTCCAGGATCCACTTTCCAAGTAACGCCTTTTTCTATTTAGAATGAAATTAAAAGAATTTTGTTTAAGAAATTATGGAGCATTTTTAATAAATAAATAATAAGTAAAAAATAAATATATAATAAATAAATAATAAAAAGATAATAAATAAATAACACGAATGACTACACTTGGATCATTATAATTTAATCCAATTTGCTCAAATGAAAAGAAAAACTGAGAGGAATTTTACAAATTATTTATACAAATCATAAAAAATGTCTTTTAATATTTTTGGACTCATATTACATTTGCTGTATTGCAGTTACAGTTTTACATACACAATTTTGCATTTATCTTTAAATTTAACTATTGTTTCTATGGCAGCTATATGAAATATTCATCCGATTTCCATAATATTTAAAACCAAAATTCTGAAATAATATATAATGGCTATATTTCTGAGCAAATAAAAATATGTTGAAGAACAGCAGAGTTCAATTTTTTTTTCAATAAATATTTTGAAAGTTCCTATGGCAGCTATATAAAATAGTAGTCAGATTTTGATAAAATTAAAACCGAAATTCTGAAATAATATATAATGGCTATATCTTTGAGCAAATAAAAATATGTTGAAGAACAGCAGAGTTACAATTTTTTTTTTCTATAAGTTTCTTGAACGTTCGTATGGCAGATATATGATATATTAGTCCGATTTTAATAAAATTAAAATCGAAATTTTAGAATAATACAAAATAATCATGTCTTGAATTATATAAAAATATGTTGAGCATTGGCTGAGTTATAATTTTTTAAAGGACTTCGAGACTTTGTATTTAAGTAACTTTAAAAAACCCCAGACTGCATTTCCCTCATGTATTATATAGATATATATTTATATTTATAATATTTAATGAATTATTCATTAAATAAAAAGAAAATTTAAATGGCTTATTGTATAAAAAAAATACAGATTATGAAACTAACCAACTTAAAAGTTATCAAGTCACTTGAAATCTTTGCATTTTCAAAGTTCTCATAAATATATTTTATATTTTATATATTCTATATATATTTCTCATACTTTTAGTATGCATTAAGGCGGCATTTAAGTGATGGGAGTCCTCCTCTAATTATAGCTGCATGGCAGGACTGTTCGGAAAACCACTTGAGTTGGCCGGGGAAATGGAGTGACGGGAAATCAATAGCGCGGCATGAGGCCGTCACCCGAAAATATTTTGGCTGGTATCTGCATTTAGCGAACACCGGCACCGCCTCATTCCCCCCGCCCTCGGTCCGATTTTCGATTTTTCCGCCTTCCAATATACATATATATACATCTATATATACATGTATATATGGTGTGCACATATATATCCTTATTTTGCACGCGCTCAGCGGGTCGAATGCACGCGACTGGCGCAGCGGGAATTGCGCAGCTTGCGATCCTGCGGATCCGGCAGGACATCCCGCCGACACGTGAATCCGTGGCCCTAAAATCGACGAGGCGAGCAGAGATGCGAGTGTCCTGCGTATCGGAGATCTTTGCATTCCAGCGAAACGGCGATCGTAAAGCCGCAGGCGCGAGGCTGCCTTCGTCGAAAAAGGACCTCTCTGTGAATATCTCTCTCTTTTTCTCTTTTTTTGTATCTCTCTCTCTCTCTCTCTCTCTCTGTATTCTCCTTGTTTCTGAGCATTTCTCTATGTGCAGTTCGCGTGCTCAGGCTCAGCGGGAACCGATTTCCTCGACTGGCTGCCGTTTGGTGTCCTGCCGAGTGTTGACAGATACCTAGAGAAATTGCCCCAAAAGCAAGCGGGAATCACTAGAGAAAACTAGAGAGAAATATAAAGAGAGAGAGAGAGAGGGAAGAGAATAGCAAAAGAGAGGGCAGACCGCCCAACGGCTTCTGTGCACGCGCGAAAGGTGCTCTCGCAAGGACATCAAGCAGCGGGCACCGTGGCAATTGCAATCCTCTCATTAGCATCCGCCCAAGGCCACGACTACAATGCCTACAAGGGGCGGCGGGTGGTCACTCGTCCCGGGGGAAGAGGGCGTGGCCCGGGCGATTCAATGCAATTCGATGCGCAGCGGTCGCGGCACACGCTGTCCGAACTGAAAGAGCGCCAAAGCCAGCGGAAGAAGATCCTGTACCGATAATACCATCTTTAAGGTCTCATTTCTCAGGATCTGTTTGAGATAAAACCGAACCTTTTGGTATGCAGACTAGGTTCAGGAATTACTGAATGGTTTTACAATTTTTAGGTCTTAAATTCAAATAATTTACAAATTATGCTTTGATTTTAGAGCTAAAAATTATATGTCAAAGCCTTTAAAACGGAGTTTGAATATCTTTGTAAACAGAATCTTAGATTCCTAAGTGAAATCATTAAAATTCTAAATTGCTGTAATTTAGTAACTAACTTAAGCTCAAGGACCCAATAACCACTTATCCAGGCCTTTCTCAACTGGTCTACGAAATCCATTCCCAGGTCCGGAAGTTGAAAAGGATATTAACACATGTTGTCGGCGGAGATAATTGATTTGCTGACCCCAGGTTCGTTGGCAAAATGAGCTAGACACACCGCCACAACCCCCAACCACGGCCGCCCCTCATTGGGCTTGTTGAGGGCGTGGCCATGGCCAGCGGCAATAAAATGTTACACACTGTGTGTCATGTGTGTGTGCGTAAATGTCTCAAAGGGATTGCTAAAAAAAAACGGCAACAAAAAAAATCAGAGAGACAAAAGCGGACTTTGTTGGACTTTTGTCTGGGCCAGAAACATAAAAACTCAATTAGACTCGTTACACGCCCAATTATGTAATATGAAATAAAGCCGAGCCGAGGTCCCACCTGAAAAGCCTCAGGATCAGGTTCGGGTTGAGCCTCAGGCTCTGAGCCTCCCTACAACCCAGCTTACCTCTTTTCCTGCTCGTTTTTTGGCTTTGGGCATCTCTTCACGGCCCAGTTGAGCAGCAAAATGCCAAATCGTAAATCGTCAAGCGACTCCACTTCACTCCTGAGTCCCCCCGCCGGTCCACTTCATCATTGACTAGGTGAAATCCCGCTGCCCATTGCTCCTGTTTCATTGTTTTGCTCGCTTTTTATGAGCGCCCGACCAAGGGGCGGTGTTGCACCACTCCGAGAGCCACCGGCCACCGGCCACCGGCCACCAGCCACTGCACCACCGCCAGCATATAACGGGGTACTCAACTAAATTGCCAAAGCGTTGAACATTTTTCACCCGATGTGGGCCAATAAATATAACGAAACTACCAAAGTAACTAAACAACAGGACGGTATAGCAAAGGACATGCCCCGGATGACACTGCGATAGCCAGGAGCGGGGAATAGGAGCGGGAACAGGAGCAGGAACGGGAGCAGGAGCAGTGGCAGTAGCAGTAGCAGCAAAAAAGGAGCAGCAAGAAACACACACAACACACTCTATACACACACTACACACAAACTGGGGTTTAAGGGGGGGAAAAAGGCAAATTTTCGAGAAAAATAAATCAAGGCGAATTTTAAAGACACTTTAGAAAGTCTAATAAAAATTAATATTATAAGGCTAAATATATATAAGACATATGGGAATTCGGTAAATTATTTTAGATACAAAAATATATTTAACAAATAAATAAATAAATACAGCTACTTTACTTATTAAATATAATTCATTAAATAATAAAGAACAATTACTTAACTTATTAAATATAATTATAAAATTTAGATTGAAAGTGAAATAAATACAACAAAATTCACGAATAAGGCCTTAAAAATACGTGTTAAATGTATTACGTTAGGTGGATTTCATTTAAAATTTAAAATACACAAAAAATAAATATATAAAAAATATAATAATAATAATAAAAATAATAATTATAATAATAATAGTAATAATAATAATAATAATAATAATAATAATAATAATAATAATAATAATAATAATTAAAAAAAAATAATAATAATAATAATAATAATAAAATTATTTGTATATGATTTAAAATTAACAATAAAAATATTTTTATATGATTTAAAATTAGTAATAATAATAATGATAATAAGAATAATAACAATTGTATATATTTGTATTATATTGTATTAATTAAATAATATAAATTAAATACTCTTATAATAATAGTAATATTTATAATATTTTTATATAAATATTAATATTTTATTTTATATTTATATTAAGATTTTATAATTATAAAAATATTATTTTTATTATTATTATTATTATTAAGTATTTAATTTATATTATTTCATTAAAAATATAGTATATATATAATAAAAATATATACAATATAATATATAATAATAATAAATATATTAATTTTCTATAGAGTATTATCCTTAATCGAATAGAACTTCCTTTTTGGCCACTCCAGCATATGGACACACACACCCACAGCCTCGCGCCCACACACATTCGGTTAGCCATTTTTTAGTGCACCATCATCCTTGCCCCCTTTTTTTGGTACCATGGTGGCTTCAATTGCAACTCTACTGCCTCCTATTTTTCTTTTTCCCTTTTTTTTTCTGACTTGCTTTGGTAGAAGTGGAACTGGTAGCTGGTTACACCGTCACTGGTCGGAGATCGCCTCCACTTTTATGGCCACAGGCGGTATTTATATGCAGGCCCAACTATGGCGAACACCCCCCTCCCCTGCCCCCCCGAGCCCGGTCCGCGCCCTGGAGCATCTTCAGTCCCGGCAGTGGCACTCGAGTTATGTTGGCAATTGAAAGTGGCAACTGTGTCAAGTGTTGCCCACTTGTCGTACATGGCTGGGCGTGTGTCCCCCTCGATCCAGTCTGTGTGTCCAGTCAGCAGTCGGCATTTCCCCCCCGCTTCGCCGAAATTTTTGCCGGGTTTAAAAACGGAATTTTTTATTGCCCCAATGGAGCTGGGGTCTGAATTTGTATACCCTTCAGGAGGGTATTATAATTAAGGCAAGGAGATAAGTTTGAAGGGAGAGTCTGTGGGAAATGAATGAAGAATGAAGAAATTTATAGAAATAAATAAATAAATAAATAAAGGTTTGTGTTTCAGCTTCTGGAAACCTTTTTCAAATTGCAATTTAAGCTGTTAAATTTACTGGAAAATATTAATTATTTGAATATAATTTAAATACTTTAAGTACGTTATTAACAACTTGTAATAATTTATTAAAATACTATTTAAAAACCTTTTCAGGGTATTGCCAGCTTTTAAAACCAAGGCTAACCATCAGCTTCTGTTTTTTCTGGATTTTGATTTTGTTTTTCTTTTACTGTTTTTCTTTTTTTTTTGTTTTTTGGGTCGGAAAACGTCGCTTTGTTCGTTTTTGTTGCCGAACTTTTCCCCTCCCTCACTCGCTTTTCGGGGGGATATGGAAGTGATTTCAATTTATGAACATGCCGCTGTCCACACACCCACACCCGCACACTCCACACACTCCAACACACTCATCCATCTTGCTCGTTTTCCGTGTCTGGGAAAAACTCTGAAACAGAAAACTGAAAACTGGAAAACTGGACACGGCAACATGGGTCACAGGCCACGGGCCACGGGCCAGTCTGCTGTTTTAAAACGAATTTAAATTTTTCTATAATTGGTTCTAGGGGAAATTGCAGTCCTGAGTTCAACTTCCGTAACTTAATGAATTGCCAAAAGTGTTTTACTTGCCCTACAAGCCTGTAACTGTAAATGCCCGCTGGCGATTGCTGCTGCCTCGCCCCGATGCTGCAGGTCGCACGTAGCACGTAGCCATGTGTTGCAGGATCACGATGCTATTTCCCTTGGATTTGACCAATAAAGCAAAAGCCACTAAAGGCCGGTTTAGAAAAGGATTATTATTAGCCAAAGCCCCTTTGAAATTGAAGTGGGTCCTTGAAGGATTTTCAATTAAAATATTGACATTTGACTTGACAGAAAACATTAATGGTTTGTTAGTTTCTTTTTTTATATACTTGTAAATTGTTTTAAAATTTAATTGTATATAATTTGACTAGCAAATAGTTAGCCAAGAGTTTTTTATACAATTTTAAATTGTTCTAAAATTCCTTTCGTATAAATTAAACATGTTTAGCCTCCTGACAGCTTGTTATATTTATTTTTTATATCATATAATTACTATGAGTGTTATATTCTTACTTTATTTTGTACCTAAAAGTGTAAGTAATTTATTTTATTTTATTTTAAAAACTAGGAATTCAGTAAATACCACACATAATTAATATAATAAAATCAAGAAGTTTCTTTAACAAACATAAAAATATTCCTCATTAATCGTTATATTTTACCAAAAACCTTAACACATTCTTCCCCAACTAATTGATCTCAATTAACCCCTCTCCCCCAGTCACGCCTCCTTGTTGCCACAATATCTTCAACTAAAAAATAACTAATTAATAAATAAAACCTCACAAAGACCTCTTTTCGATGGCCTTTTAGATAGTTTTCCAAAAAGGAGACCCGGCCAGGCGTTAATTAAATTTTGAACAGGACCTAATCCAGAGCGACTGTTGCCACTTAAGTTTTTCAATTAACCCGCTGTTGCCATCGTCTTGACAACCGTTGGAACCACCCTCGCCATTGAGGGGGGGTTGAGAATTGCTTTATTTTCATATTCATACAAAATTAAACAGCGCGTGCGACAACATAATCAAACAAGTCGAGGATTCCTCAAATTACACAAGGCCCAAACTATAAGATACATGCGGGTGGAAAATGTTGGAAAACTCATAGAGCGGGGGGGGTAAGAAGGGAGGGGGAAAATTTCAAGAGGAGTAACAAGCAGGCGGGGCCAAGCGAGGGGCGTTCACTTAAGACAAGTCACGAGCCAAAAGTCGCACTTAAGCGTTTTCTAATCTGTAAAGGGGCTGCAGCGCTATAAATATTTATATTTATGTGCCTCACTGTATTTCTGATCGCCCAAGGAGTGCGTCGAGTGAGTAGAGGGGTTAAGCAAGCACTTGAAAAAAATGTGTGTAAAGTAGGGAAAATATGAAATATGAAGTAAGGAGAAAGGAAACGAAATATATTAAGGTTTAAATTTTTTACAGAAAGTACATAATTTTTTTTTAAATGTTATTCCAAGTTATCCTTAAATTATTTCCAATTTCTTGTATTAAAATCCCCCTTAAATCCCTCCTTAATTTCTCTCACTGCATCAGTGCGTAGAACTTCTTGAAAATATGTGACAACAAAGTGAAATTAAGCCTTAAGCATTACTCACGCGCCAAACGGACGCCGCCGCCAGGGAAGGGGTGAAAATTAGGGGGAGTCATCAGGGTGTTAATACATCGCCTTGCGAGGGGAGGGAGGGGGGGTGTAGTAGGGGCGCTACGGCACTGGGTCATGGGGAGGGTCATGTGATTTACTTGCCGACCGATTTTTCGAAGGCATTTAGCCGTGCGTCATAAAAGCATCTCAAGAATGTTGTCAACAAAACAAAAGTGTCAGGGAAAAACGGGTGGGGAAAATCGGGGGGAAAATTGGGGGGAAAAACAAGGAGAGGGGGAGCTGTGTCGTTGTAACTTCTGTGTTTCGTGTGCGGCATTAAGTGATTACTCCCTCCGCCACCCCCGCTCAGTTGGAAGCCTATTGATTAGCCGCTTATTTTTGGCCCTACTCCTTGACGAGTCGAGCGAGTTGACAATTGTTTTCGTGCAGCTCATTTCGAGAGATTGAGAGAGAGTTCCTAAATAGCCGGGAATTTATGGGATTAGTTGTCCAAATAGACGGGGAATTTATAAACATTTTTTCGGGAGCAATTTTCAAATGATTTGTGGGGATGGTAGCAAGGCATAATATAATTTAAAAGGGAATTTAGAGAGCTGAAGTTCAGGTAAATAGAGGGGACTAGGAAATATCTAGAAAAATGCGGGATACAAATATATTAACTAATAATAAAGTATTTATTTTATCTCTAAAATATATATAACCTAATTTCTATTAAAAATCACAACCATTTCCCTTAAATCCCTAAACTGTAAGCCAAAAGAACGCAGACTTTTGGCCACAATTGGCATAACCCAAGGGACATGTAGTCAGTCATGTGTGTGTCTTGTCTTGGAAAATGGCGCTAATTTCACACCTGGCCGAGGTCGCCGGTGGAGCTTCACTCTCCATTTTCCATTTCCCATTTTCCTTATTCCAATTTCCATTTCCACAAAAGGCGGCCAAGTGTAAAAGCGTCACAAAAGTGCCATAAAATGGCGACACCAAATGGCAGCGATTTAATTCCTACGCTCTCAGAGAGTGTGGGGGAAAACTTAAGGGAAAAGGCGTTGTATGTGTGTGTGGGAAAGGGGGAAAAGTGGGAAAAGTTGAGGCGCCAGCTGGCGGCTAAGTCCTTTGGGACATTTGCGCCTGTTTAGCGCAAGTGAATCAAAAAGTCATTTCTCATAGTCTCTTTGGATGAACAGTAATGGGTAAAAAAATAGTTCTAATTAAGGGGAAATTTTGGTAATTAAAATAAATATATATAGAAATTTTTAGAAGCAGGGAACATCATTTAAAATTAGTTTTTTACCTTTGTTATCAATTTAATTATGCATTTGATTTTATATTTAATATTAAAGGTACTGAATTTTATATAATTATCTAAGTTACCTAAAGGTAATTCAAGTCTAACTTTGATTTATATATTTTTATAATAAATAATATTTAATTATAATTATAAATACGATAAAATATGAAATTTCTTCTACTTTCTTGACCTTAACTGTTTCTAAATAGAACCAGTCCAGTCCGGTTCCCGATGACAAATGGGCTAAGTGGCACGCCCACCGTGTAAATGTATCTGGGCCGCCTGCATCTGCGTGTTAACCCCTTAACCGGCGACTCACCGCTCACCGCTTTAACCCATTATGCGGCCTTGTCGGTGGGCTGGCTTTTTGGGCGTGCGTAGATGACAATTTAGTTTTGTTTTAATGTTACCCCCTTTTTTGTGCCAGGTTTGCTTTTTATGAGTTTATTACCATCGCCATCGGGAGAATCTCTTCTCTCGCATCAACCCTTTTGTCCTGTGTGTATCCTTGATGCGAAAACTACGAATAAATGGTGTTCCACTGCATCGAATTATAGCTTGGTGCCGTGGCTAACCGTGGTTGTCATGGGAATGAAATGTATATATTTTTGAGGGGGGAAGGAGATAGGTTTTTAACAAGCGTTTAGCAGTGAGTCCTGGTTATTTTCTAATTCTGTGCTTATTTTCTTAACGATTTTTTATAATATCTTTTATAATATTAGATAAATTTAGATTTCTCAAGATATATTTTAAAATTCTTTAAGATGTATCTGTTTCACAGAAGCTCTTCAGAAAATATGGCCACATTTGCATGGTTTTGTAGTCCCAAAATTCAGACTTGAGAATTTTAAGAGCACTTTTTTCAGCTATTTTACATAACTTTTATAATATGTACGAAAATATTTTAATTAAAATTATTAAAAGCTAAGAAATGCTTTCTTCTTTAACTTATAAAAACCCCCTTTGACTTTCTTCCTTTTAAAAAAATTATTATCATGGTCCCACTGTCCATGATCCTTGGTGTTACCTTCGCTCCTCTAAATTTTCACACTTTTCGGCGGCACATGTGTGCGCTTCCTTCGCCGCTTTGTGTTGTTTAATTAATTATGTAAACATAACTTCTGCCGAAACCGAAGCCCAACCCCCAGCCCGAACCCGAAACCGAACCCTTTTGCAACCCTTTCCCCTGGACACGTTTTTCCCCGTCGCGCATTCATGGAAATTAATTTGCAAAGCTCGAAAACTGAAATTGAAATTGAAACTCAAGCCGTGAGATGTACATATGGAAATAGCGGCGGCATTGTTGTTGTTGTCCCAGCCTCAATTGATAAATTAAGAGATTAACGGTCGGCCGCCGTAACCGAAAAAATTGTTGAATTTTTCCAACAAATTAAAAAAAGGGGTTTGGGTTAAACGGGCGTGCCGAATTTTTGTGTGTCCAAGACGTGAAACTCCTTTTTTTTATATATATATATATATATATGTTCTCTTCTGTTTGCGGAGAATCCGTCAAAGGATTTCCCCGAACGAACGGCGACAAGTTACCAGTTATGAGTTATGCACAAAAATACGTTTTTATGGCGGCCCATAAATGCAGCGGTATAGGAATCGGTTTCGGAATCGGTTTCAGAATTGGGTTTAGGTTTTTGGTAGGTTTAAATGTCTTTGTATTCAGTTTTGAGACCGAGACCGAAACCGAGGCCGATATTTGTATAACATTGCGACAATAAAGGGCCGCGAAGGACGTGTGCAGCTATTTGCATAAAATTAGGACAAAAGGACTCGAGGGAAGTTAACCCAAAAACCGGGGCGAAAGAAAGGAAAGCGATGGGAAAGAAAGGCGAAAGTAGAGCAAACAGAAGGGCAAAAGGTGGACCGAGTAGGATTTTCCGCGGAAAACTCTCTCATTAAACGAACCCACTCGCGCAACTCGTCGCCGCTGCATTTCCAGCGAATGCGCCGCGGGGATGCTATGCCCCGATCTGTGGGATATATATATTGTACTTTTGGAATTGCATCATAAAACTAAGAAGAATATGCAACATTGCATTTATGCAAATTACCCGAGCGGCGGAAAAAGGCTGCGGTGACCTTGAGGAAAGTGAAAGAAGGTGGCAAGCAACAGAGAGAGAGAGAGAGAGCTAGCGTAGGCGGAAAACCCAGCTAGGGAAAAATCGGAGAAAGCCAAAGGATATTTAGAGAATGTCCATTAGCCAACGGAAGAAGAAAAATCTAAAGGGGAACAAATCACGCGGCTGCTTGGCATGATTATGCAATATGTTGCATGATTTATGCTCACTGCGATTTTCACCCCTTTCGTGCCTCTTTCAGGCGTATTGCAATTTTCCAACGCCCAGCCTTGCCACTTTTTGTTTTCCTCTTTTTATATTTTTCGTTTTTTTCTTTTTTTGTTCGCGACAAATATTAACTTCAATAAATTTGACGCACAAAGGCCAAATTATGAAAAACGAAAGGGGTGCCCATAATCAGTGGGCCAACCCCTATTTTGGGCTCTACATTTTGGCCCAGGGTTTTCCTCCGTCGTCCTGCGTCCTTTGCTCAATTGCATTGTCATGTTCACAAGTTGTCCAACACAGGGTGTTGATGTTGTAATGAAAAATTAAGCATTATAATGAAATCTACAATTTGAGATAAACGACGGATGACGGGCAAGGCTTTAAATACGATGAGGGATAAATATGCCAAGTGACTCGAAATGGAGCTGATCGGAAAAGGTTAGGGATCCGGAAATGAGATCCCTAAAGGTTGTGACAGCCCAGCTAATTGGGATGCCTAAAAAAAAACACCCTTGGGTTGGGATCATAAAAGATTTAAAAAATTTTTAAGGAAACTTTTGAGAGATATTTAATGAGTGAGTGATGATATGTGTTAATTATTGCATGAAATAAACGTGCTAAAAAGCAGAAAATTAAATAATCAAATAAAATAATATAAATAAATCTATAAAGAGTAACAAAATAAGCTAAATCTTGAGTTATTCCTTTCCTACCAATTTGTAAAATTCCTTTGCTATATCAATTTGCAATCTGAGGCTCGAGATTATTCCATTTCCGTCTGCAAAGGGAATGGCAAAAATTCTAAATTGCAATTTGTTTTTTTTTTTCACACAAAACGTTAGCAGATCACGTGCTAAGTGAAGGGATTTGCCGAACAAAAATGTGAAAAAGCTTAAACAGAAAGCAGAGAAAAATCAAAGCCCAAAACAAAGCAAAATTGGGAAAAATATTAAAAAAAAAAAAAGTTAAACAAAACAAAACAAAGCCAGGTAGAAATTGAAACTGAAAACCCAAAACGAAACGAAAATATTTATTTTTTTTTGGATGATGCTCTTTGCTATTTATTTTATTTATTCTTATTTTTTTTTTTGGACAACAGACACGCGAGTGAGTTTATTTTTTATGGTTTTCAAATGATTTTTAACCCCCTGCAGCCGGAAGCGGATGCAAATTGCATGCGTCACGTGACAGACGGACGGACGGACGGACGCATGCCGGGCATTAAGCTTTTAGCGCCGATTTCAGCCTCAGTCCTCCTCAGCTCCCCGTCTTATCCCGAACATCCTGCAGGATATGCATATATCACCCCGCCCCCCCTCGTCAACGTGTTTTAGTATTGATTATGCAGTTTGTTGCAAATCCCTGCAGCAGCGAAAAATCACAGCAGCAGCAGCAACAATGCACGGCAACAATGGGGCAATAACTGGGGTCCAACTGGGGTTCAGTTTGATAATATTTTTAATTTACTCTATATATATATATATATATATATATATATATATTATAGATTTTATTTTTAAATAGGAAATTTTTAAGAGGGTGAAATAATAAATTAAATACTTAAGAATTTAATGTGCAAGAGTGTCAAGAAAGACTTTAGTTACCTATTGGAAGCTACTTTGGTTAACTTAAACCAATTCCAGGGTTTGACAATATTTTAAACAATTTTATTATTTAAAAATAAATATTTAAAACTGTGAAATTGAAGCTTTGGAATTTAATATTTTTGCGTGTCACAGAATTTCGATCTGAGAGTTTTTAGGTAATTTTTTGGAAGCTGCTTTGGTTACTTTAAACCAACTTTAAAATATGTCTATATATTTCAGAAATTTATATTATATATTTCAGAATTTCCTTTAATTTTTTGCTTAAATAAATAATATATTAAAATGTAAAGTAACAGCTTAAATACTTTGAACTTTAATACAAGACAAGACAGAACTCTTTGCTTTCTTTTTAATAGAAAAACTAGGTTAATATTTTCCCAATAAATATTATTAATTAGTACTTAAGTAGTACTTTACACCTTAGATATTATTATAGAGTATTCAATATACTTCCCCCCATTTTCTCCCTGTGCATCAACAACATCTGCCATAGTCAGTCAGCCGGCGAACGGCTTCAAACTCAATAAATCTAAATTGCGCACAAAAATAATTGAATCACTAAACCGTGCACCGAATCACAGCGAGCACAAAAAAAATAAAATAAAATTTGCTACGAACTTTCTGTTCCGTTATCCGAACAGATACTATATATATATATATATACATATATATGAATCCTCTTTTTTTTCGCATTGATTGTGCAGATTTTGGGGCAGATTTTCCACACACATCGTTGCGCTACTTGAGGCAACTTGATTGGGGCTTATTGACACTATCAGATCGGAGGGAGATATAATGGAAGGAAGGTTTCCTTAAGAGGAAGGATTTAGTATTATTTTAGAGAAAAAAAAAATATAGAGGAAAAACTGATGAATAAATATAATTAAATTGTACATAGTATAGGGAAGGTAATTATTTTTACAAATGTGTATAGAAAAATATAAAAGTTAATTCTGAAGTAAAATGAGCTCGGGAAAGAATCCAATTTGAAGCTTAAAATTTAATAAGAAACCTAAGCTCCTTAAAACATTTTTTTTAATTTAAAAATTGAAAAGTTAAGGCCTCGAAAATATGCTTTCAGTTTCTGAAAGCAAACTTCTGGCTGATATTTCTTTCTTCTTTTGATATTTAAAACTTCTGGCTGATATTCCTTTCTTCTTTTAAATTTTTAAAATATTTTTATAATATATAAAAATTATTTCTATATTAACCAATAGACCCCCAAACCGTAGGTGATCCAAACAACTGCTGAATTAACCGAATCGAACTGGTCAAACTATTGCAAACATAGTTGCGAAACGCTTTTTGTTGGCCAGGATTTGGCATTCACATGACCAATCCCATTCCGATTCCGATTTCGATTCCGATTCCCCAGTTCCCAGTTGCAGAGTCGCAGAATGCATAGATTGCTTCATTACAAATTCAAAACATAAAGCTGTCAGGAAGGAAGGAAGGAAAGGACATTTGTATGTTGTCCCAGCAGCCAGCCTCGATCCCCGTTTCGCCATGGTTCCTGGCTCTGTCACTCGCTAAGCCCGCCGAATGCCAAATTCGAATTCAAATTGAAACACCAAACGCAACATTTTCATTTTGTTTGTCTAAAACCTTAAAAAAAAAAGAAACAACACAAAATAGGGCTAGGCGCGAAATGCACAAAATCAAAACAGCAAACAAAAAGCTCTAAGACCTCGGGAAAATGAAAAACTAAATACGGCGACAACCCCAGAGAATTTAAAATAAAAAAAAAATAAACACAACCTCACCTCAACTGTAACAAAAGTGCGGGCATAATTTGCATCTCGTGTCGGCACTGAAAGGAGTAAATAAATAAATAAATCCTACTTAATGTCACAATCAATCCGTTGACGAAATCTGAACCCCTATTAGTGCGCATTTAGCTGTTCATTTGAAAGTTTTACTTTTTGGGCGGCGGAGCGTTAAATCGGGCACAACAAAAAAACAGGACACGCAGGACTCGCCTCAGCTGCTGCTGCTGCTGCTGCTGCTACTGCTGCTGCCCCTTGAGCCCAGTGACATGTATAATTTTAATCCAGCTGTAACATAAGTTTTTGATTTGACAAATCCTCGACGGCGCGGCCAACGGAACAATACGAAACTATTTGACAGAAATTGAACTCCTGGCGAAATGAGGGTGGCGTTTTCATAGGGATTTGCATGTGCCTTGGACCTGGGATACAGTCAGAAAAAAGAATATTTTCCAAAATTAATTCACTGACAAAAGAAAAGGAAGTTTAAATAAAACTAGAAACCCTTTTAAATCAAAAATGAACTTGAAATCAGCTTTTACTGATTGTATTACCATTATTATTATCCCTATTTTCCCCCAGTGTACGCAAATATCCCAACAGCAGCCTCAAAGGGTGTCTCTGTAGCTGCAAAAAAAAATATAGAAGAACGCATCTGAAAGGGGGTTGCATCATAAATATCTCAACATTAACATTAATTGCACTCGATGTCCTCTTGTGTGGGCCCACACAAGAGGTCCTGTATCCTGAGAAATCGAACAAATGCTCCCCCTTTCGCCCCTTTTTATTATAAAGTACTCTTCCTTTTCTTGTTCCTCTTATTTTTTTTTTTTGTTGGTTGGTTGTTTGGGGTGGCCACAATGGTTTGCAACTTGCTGGTTCGGTTTTTCCCGCCTTTTGATGTCTGTCTGTCTCGCTCTGTATTTCAATAATGAAGCCGGATGGTGGGTGTAGTTGTGGGTGGGGAGGCGGAGGGTGTGTGCGTGTGTGTGGGGGTGGCAAGGCCAGGCACGCGGAATGGCATGAAGTCCAAGCTCGAGGCCGGAAACGAAATCACAGTGGCTTCGGGGTGGGGGGTTGGGTGTGTGTGTGTGGGGCAATTTAAGAGGAGGCAGCTGCACCACTTGCCCCGGGGTTGATTGGCCCAACCCCCTCACCCACACCCACACACACACACAAAAACTAATAAGTTCGAGCATTAATTGGCTTACAAGGCATTCCCCGAATTCTTTGGCCAGCGTTGCCCTGACTCCTGACTCCGTCACTGGACTCGGTTCATCATTCAGGTTGTGCTGATGAAAAGGTCCTTGAAAGAGTCACCCTCCTCCAAAGGGAATTTACCACTACTCCCTCTCTTTCTCTGCTTAATAAATAAATGACAAGAGCCTCAAGAGTCGAATGTGTGAAATGAGGATCCCTGCGACAGGACCTGCAGATTAACCATTGATCCGTAGACCAAAGTCTTTGTCCCCAGTTAATGCTCTTAGCTCCGAAAAGTGTCAATCTCAGCTCTAAGGAGCTCTAAGGAGCTGAAAGAATTTAATTAAAATGAGGATATAGATCTATATAGATCCGAGCTAAATTTTCTCAACATTTTTACGAAAAATGCTTTGAAAAACATAGTTTAAAATGTAAAATTTGGAATAAAATGAGTTATAAAGTGCAGTCATTCACTTAACAAACTCTATTTTAGATTCAAATTAACAAGCTATTGCAGTTTTTTTATTGTTTAAAAAGCAAGAGAGGATCCCGTCATTAACAATGGGCTCTGACAAGGGTCCTTTGCATAGCCACCCCGTTTTTTTTCGCCTCATTTGAGTGACATATGCGTTTTGGCATCGGATTCCGGTCCGGGGGAATCCCCTTTTGCCTTTCCGCTGTTGAGCTTTTCTTTCCTTTCTTTTTTTTTAATAAGTTCATACAGTGGTGGTGGAAATTCTGGGATAGTTTTTAGAATTTAAAAATCATTCATAAAATTTTTTGAACGTTTAACTGCTAAATTAATTTAATTTACAGTTTCTGTTGAATCCGTTTAGATTTTTAAATGAGGGACTAATATTTAGTTTATTAAAAAAATCTATAGTTGATAACTGGCTTTCTTTATAATTTTTTATATTTCAAAAGATGTTCTTTTTATTTATATTATTTTTTCTTTTCAATTTTTTATATTTCAAAATATGTTATTATTATTTATTTGATTTTTGAAATGAAACTTTAATGCCCTATCTTCCTTCCCTCGACTGTGCCTGCACCCACCGTTCTTATCCTTTGTTGATATTTTGGTCCCTTGGCTTTCATTCCTCGTTTATTTTTTTTATGGTTTTTTTTTTTTTTTTTTTTTTTGTGTTGCTTCTCCTGTCGATCCCCGGTTTTCGGTTTTATTTTTTAATATTTGCGGTTGTCGCTGTTGTTAAGCCATCGCGCATCAACTTGAGTTCAATTAAAATCCACATCAAACAATGGCCAGGCACGTAGAAACTACTTCAGGAATCGCTCGGCACTCGCTCGGGGGTGGCTCAGTGCACTCTATATGTGTGCTCCTTAATGAGCGAGGGTGATGGCAGCGAGGACGACTCGTGTCCTGGCTTAAGTCCGACTCTGGCTGGCGAAGAACACGTGTCCACGCAAAACTTGTTGCCCTACCAAGTTGCCCACCGTCTCGTCCAGGGACTCGTTTATCCATATGACGCGATTCGCACGCGATGCCCGAAAAGTGTTTTTGTCCTTAAGTTCAAAATCATGTCCTTTCGCAAAATCCTGGCCGCCTTTGGAAACCCGTGCGTGCTGATTAACCCAATAACCCATCCACATGTGGGTGGTTTTTCTTTATGGGGGGCGGTTGCGGTGTATTTTTGAGCTTACACAATACGGTGGGTAGAGTGATGTTTGGATCGTCAAAGATTTGATTTTGATTAGGAAAAATAAGTGCGTTTTGAAGGCTTTGAAGTGGGCACAACAAGCGGCAAGGATGTGAGGTGAAAATAGAGCCTGGAAGCTGGGTGAATTGAGCGAGGAGAAAGTCAAGGTTGAAGGGGAGTTTGTAAATTAAATAGCGATTTAAAAATCGATAAAAATCGGTAAAACAACGAGTAAATATCAATGAAATATCGATTAAATATAGTTCAAATGCAGTAAGACAGAGAGATCATAATAATGGGTTAAAAAAAATTAAAGCTAAATATTTATATAATAAAAAAAAACCTAAGAGAAGCAACAAAAAAATTTATAAAATTTTTTAAATTTATATAAATATTGATATCATATAAAATGTATATTTTTCCTTACTCTCCCGCTTAACTTTAATTTAATTTCTGCTAACCTTTTATACTAAAACGAAGCTCTAAATAAATTTAATATTCTTGATCCTCTCCTGTTCTGTGAACACAAAAATAAATTAGCATTTGCCAGGACCAAGGATGCATTCAAGGAATGCTCAAGGAATGCCCTCCCCCCACATAAAATTAATAAGGAAAAAAATCGCTCAAACAAGATGGTAGATTCCAGATTATTGTCTTTTTTTTTTTTGAAGACCATCAGGCAGACCCATCAAGGAACTGCGCAGGGCGCCCGTTTGTACATATATAATTAAATGGGCATTGGTTACGCCTCCGTTCGTCGTCCTTTTGGCATTGCCACCACCGAAAACCAGCGAGACCTGATGACGATATTATTGTTAAATTGCAAAGCGCGCAAATCAAATTAACAACGCGCCCTGCACTTGTTGTTCTCATTGTTGTTGTTGCTGTTGCTGTTGCTGTTGCTGTTGCTGTACCCCTGGCCGCAGAAAAATGGTTGCAAAATGTCGTTCGTTGGCAACCACAGTGGCAAAGGCACCACCGAAAAATCAAGGGCCCAAAAACAGCAACATGAAGCGCCGAATAGAGCTCATCCACGGACCCCCACCCACAGTTAGCCCAACCAGAAAGGGACACCAAAGACATCACACCCCCCAACCAGCCCACACCACCCCACCATATAACCACCCAACCACCCAACCACCTATCCACCAGCTGTGACCCGACGGCGTTAATGACGCACAAGTGTGACACTTTCCTCTCGACCGTCGCGGTCCCCAGGCACAGTGTTACCAAAGTGCTTGGAAATTAAATTAAATAATTATAATTTGATGAATAAATTATTAAATTATTATAATATGAGCATAAATTAATATATTTTAGTAAAAATAAATACATAATGGAATAAATAATATATTTCTGGATTTATTAATATTAAGAGCTCAACTTTCACAGCGTACGATAATTTTTCGGTAAGAAATATGCAACTTTTAAAGTTAAAATATATTAATTTCAACACAAAAATAATTTTTTGAAATACAAACAATGTGCATGTACAAAAAATTTGTAATTTTAAGGTTGAAATATAATAATTTCAACACAAATATAAATTTTTAAAATACAAACCAACGTAAAAAATTAATTTTTAAGGATCCTTTCCATTTTAACACTATTTTCCCTTTAAAATATCTAAATTATTTCCCCACCACAGTGCTCAAAGCAGAAGTTGAAGCTGAAATGCGAAACAGTAGCAAATTGTTGCTAAATTTTGTTGTATATTTTTTTATTTTCTCAGTGCGTCTGTGTGGTGGCGGCAACAAGGACAACGAAAAAAGGAATAACAAACGACAAGCGAAAAAAAATAAAGAAACAAAAATAAAGCGAAACAAGGAGCGGCATGAATAAATGAAAGCAGAAAATCAGTTGATTTTAATATGAAATTTCACGCTACCCCCTCCTTCTTCCTCTCAGCCAAAAAAAAAAAAAAAGGAAAACGCAGTTTAATTGAAAATTATCGCAACATGGTTGTCACGCAATTATTTCACGTTATCACCAACCGAAAAAATACAAAAAAAAAAGAGAAAAGCAGGGGAAAGGGAACCAGAGGGGTTGGTAAGGCAGCGGAAAAGTAGGAAAAGTAGCTGCTGCTGCTGAGATATCATTTGTATTCCAGGCGTTGCGAATTTTCTAAAAAACAAGTGCCAGAACCACCACGGCTAACCACCGAAACTCGTCCTTGTGCAGGCCGCCACCTGACGTCGTCATGGCTGCATCCTCGCTCGGGGGTGTCAAGGCCAGAGATACGCGCAGATACATTTGTATCTTTCATATGCTCCGGTTGCCATGGCGTGAAATTTTAATTGCCCCCCCAAAAAAAAAATCACAAGATTTTGCCAATCGAAAGTCATAATTTGTGGGGTCAGAGAGGTCAGGGGTCAAGCTGTTTCGATAAGTTGAAAAGAGTGCCTACAAGCGGGGAAATTTAAGATTAAAAGAGGTGTGGAACTAGGTCAGCAAATAGTATTTTGGAAATTTTAATAATTTAAAATAAATAAATCAAGTTTTCTTTTGTTTCTGAATTTTTTTTAAAGCTAGTAGTCCTTGGCTCGAAATTGTCAATGACTTCAATGCTGGCAAAGCAAAAGATTCATTTTCTATTTAGAGTCCCTTCGGATAAGGTCTATTTTCTTCATAAAAAACTAAAAAAACAAAATTTCCATTTTCAAATATGTCGTGTAAAACAGTTCTAAGATTGAAAACAATTGCTCCAAGCTGTTTAAGCAGTAAGTTCAAATTCCAATGTGATAATCGCGCTGTTTCGTACAAAAGTTTATAAATTCTATCGGTTTTCTCTCAAATTTCAGGGGCAAAGTTCGCGTTATCAAATTTCTCGGATATTGCCAGGCGCACTTTTGCCACTGCTCAGCCTTCGACGAATCTGTCCTTCGTGGAGCTGCGTCAGATGAGTAACGCGTCCAGAGCCCACCT
>VNJU01003129.1:0-11542 GCA_008042675.1 Drosophila seguyi
TCCCTTGTAAATAGATTCGAAATCTACGTAAGGCGTAGATAATAGCCAATGTTTCCAGCTCAAAGCTGTGATACTTTGCTTCAGTCTCCGTACTTCGCTTTGAAAAATAAAATACGGGATGGAGTTTTCCATCTCCTTTCCTTTGCATCAAAACAGCACCAAAACCCATGGCACTTGCATCGCAGTGTAATTCAACCTCATCTTTATGATTATAAATGGCTAAAACAGGTGCTTCTATAAGTTTTTTCTTAAGGTTCAAGAAACAGTCTAGCTCTCTTTGTTCAAAAACAAATTCTTTGTCTTTCCTTAAAATGTCGTAAAGTGGTTTTGCTAACGTAGAGAAATCTTTTATAAATCTTCTTAAATAAGAACATAATCCTAAAAAACTTTGAATGTTGTGTGCCTTGTCAGGAATTGGAAAGTTTGTAATTGCTTCAATACCCTTGTCATCTGCTCTGATCCCGTCTTTAGAGATAAAAAATCCCAGATACTTTACACTAGATTGCATAAACTCGCATTTGTCCATGCGAAGTTCTAACTTGTTATTGACTAGTCTTATTAACACTTCCTTTAATGTTCTTAAATGTTCTTCCATGTTTGCACTGGCTATCATTATGTCATCCATGTATACGATTACTTTATTTTCGCGTATTAAGTCCGCAAAAATTTTGTTTACAAAGCGCTGAAATACTGCTGATGCATTTTTGATGCCCATAGGCATCCTTAAAAATTCAAATTGTCCTAAAGGAGTCACGAACGAAGTATATTTAACTGAATCATCGTTAACAAAAACGTGAAAGTATCCAGTTTTTAGATCGAGCTTTGAAAACACACTTTTATTTACTAACTTGTCTAGAAGATCATCTATTAAAGGTAACGGATAATTATCTTTTATTAAAACTTTGTTTAGCTTCCTATAATCTATACATAAACGCGAATCTCCTGTTTTTTTCTTTTTCACTAAATGAAAGTCGCCTAGGTGAGTAACTAAATGGCTTGGATTTTTCTAAACTAATTTTCATTTCGCATCTGGTGAATGGAGTATCTGGTCTCTTCGCGTTAATATATGATTCCTCAAACATTCTAACAAATTTGCATTTCATTTCATAACTTACATCGCATCCACAATTGTAGTCTAAAAACTGATCATCAACCACGTTTATGTTCAACATTTCAGTTTCAAAATTGTCTGCTGATATTTCATTTTTTCTATGTTGTTGTGTCTTAACCGTTGCATCTTCTAACAGTTCTCCCATAAGAGTTGACTTTTCTGACGATTTTTCCATAACAGTGCCCTTTTCCAAACATTTTGCTGTTTCAGTTTTATATTTTAAAGAATTACCGCTAAACGTTTTATTTTCTACAAATTTTTCTTTGAAAGTTTCATTTTCCATTGCATATCCCAACATTTCTTCATTAATAGTCTGATTTTCCGTAACAGTTGCATTTCCTAACAGTTTTTCACTAACAGTCTCATTTTCCTTAACAGTTTCATTTTCTAACAGTTTTCCGCTAAAAGTCTCATTTTCCTTAACAGTTTCATTTTCTAACAGTTTTCCGCTAAAAGTCTCATTTTCCTTAACAGTTTCATTTTCTAACAGTTTTCCGCTAAAAGTCTCATTTTCCTTAACAGTTTCATTTTCCTTAACAGTTTCACTGGACTCGCAATTGGCTACGACGGCAGTTGCTAGTTGTTGATCATCTTTCCCAGATACTTTAATCATATTATTAACATCATCATTAGTGCCAAGGGTGCCTAGATTCATACTTAAACCATATTCATTCATAAAATCCCTTCCCAGGACTACATCGTATCTCATAGATTCATTAGCGACGACAATCATTTCAAATTGAATTATTATTTAGCCCATGATACACTTGGTTAACGGTTTTTAAATATACTTCAGAAGGAATTTTTGATTGCTTAATGAATGATATGGCGCTCCCCGAATCTATGAGACATTCTGCAATAATTGGTAAATTAGTGAAATGAACAAAGAACAATCTTAACTTTCTTACATAATTGTTGACGTTGCCATTGTTGTTGCTTTTTCTTAGACGGCATTCTCCCACAAAATGGCCCATCTCACCACAAGCGAAACAGGATCCAGGTGCCCTTGCTGGCTTGCGGCAGTCTTTGGCGAAATGGCCCTTGGAGTTGCAGTTCCTGCAACGCAGGTTGTTGACCTCCAACGTCTCCGATGTCGACTTCTTCGTTGCGTAGCCTCTAGTTTGTTGCGGAAGGCGTACATTGGCAAATGCTAGCAGCATTTGCTCTGGATTGGCGAACCTCTGGATGCGAGCTTGATCACGCAAACTCGGCGATGGGATTCCCTCGATGAGATGTTCGATCAGTTCCTCCATGTCTATGTTGACGGTTTGGGACATCATTCGTTTTTCCTCGAAATACATGGTAAAACGCTCGTTCCTTTGCCATTTTCGCTGCTCAAATCTCTTACGCAGCTCCGATTTGGACGTTGTCTCTCCAAATGCTATGATCAGCTGCTCACACAGCCTTTCAAAAGGATCTAGCATCCGGGATGGGTTGGCGTGTAGCCAACGCTGTGCATTACCCTTGAGCTTGGTAACGAGCAACATTCGTAGGGAGTCATCATCCAGATTGTAGATTCGCCCTAAATTTTTGAGGTGATCCACCCAGTTGCGAGCACAAATGTTCCCTTCAAAATCGATGGCAGCTTCCTTGGCATAAGATAGCGAAACTGCAGATCCGGCCCTGGTAAACGGTCTCTCCCCCTGGTTGCCGTGAGAGTTGCCAGCTAATCCGTTGCCAATAGTGATTGTTGGAACGTTCACATTGCTAACGTTGCCACCCGGTAAATTTCCAATTGGGCTCGCAGGGATGCCTGAATCGTAATTGTTTCCAACTGTCTGCTCATGTTGTATTTGTGTGGCAGCGCGCGTCTCTTCTTGCTGTTGTGTGTGTGTGGCGGCGCGTGTCTCTTCTAACTGTTGTTGTTGTATTGCGCCACGCGCTTCTGCTTGTTGAAACGCATTTTTCTGCGCAATAAGCGCTGCTCGTAGCTGCGTGATGATTTCGAGAAGTTCATTTTGGTCTGGAACATTCTCAGAAACGGCTTCCTCAGACGATTGTGTTTCTTTTTCAGGATCGGAGTTGGTATTTTGCGGTCCGGTGCCGAAAGTTTCAGGCTGATCTTCTCCTGGTACCTGCCCTCGTTGTTCAGGCGGTACTTGCCCCAAACGGGCCATTAATTCGGCTTTATTTCCTTGGGTTGGTAAACCCAACGCCGAAAGCCACTTCTTTAACTGGGTGACTGAAAACTTGTTCAGATCGCACTGGTTCATTACGTAGGTTTGACCATTTCTGAATTTGTGGAAGGTTGATTAAATCACACACGAGGGTTCTTGTACTTCTTTTTTATTCGACTCCTCTCAGCCGTCTCTCGGTAGCATACCCCCTCTCTTCAAGTTATTTACATTGGCTTAACATAGACTTAACATATTATTCGTCTCTTATAACTATCGATGTATCAGTATGACCCTCTACCAGCCTACTACAGTAGTTTCAAATGAATGACATTTTTCAAGGAAGGCCTATCAACGATGATAGTATCATTAAAAAGGAATACCACACTTATTTGCCATATCAACAAAACTTCAGGACAAATGACGAAGTTCGTATCGTAATACAACACCAAGATTTATATGTCCTTCCATGTGAAAGCTTTCTACATTTTGAAGGAACTCTTAGCAAAATTATTGAAAAAACTACAGGGGCAAGCAGTACAAATTCTGTTGATGGCTTGCTCAAAAATAATTGCATGGCCAATTATTTGGATGAAATAAGATATGAGTTAAATGGATGTGAACTTGATAGGACACGCTTTACTGATATTACATCGACCCTCAAGAACTATATTTCCATCGGTAAACAGGAGGTTCTTCCTTATCGCAGCGCTGGATGGGCTAATGGAGAGTGTATTAAGTCTGGCGGGCATTTCACATTTTCTGTACCACTGAAAATGTTGATGGTATTTGCCGAAGGCTATAAAAAAGTTGTTTTAAATTGTAAACATGAGCTCATCCTCCTCCTAGCTAAAAATACAGATGGTATGTATGTTAAAACAGTTGATGGGAAAACACATAATATTGCAATACATAACATTAGTTGGAAAGTACCTCACATTGTTCCAAGCGATAGTGCAAAAATTAAAATGTATAATGTTGTTAAGAGTGGTGGTAGTCTTCCACTATCATTTCGTAGCTGGGAAATGTATATTAATCCTACTTTAGTATAAGGAACGCATCATGTATGGAACGTGAAACTGGCTTCAAATAGAGAACGACCACGCTTTGCTATTATTGCATTCACATTGAATGGTGAACTAATTACAAACAATTTGAGAAATGCAAACGTATATCTAAATTCTGATGTATATCCCTATGAGGATTTGAATAATAAGTATGATGAAAATCGATTCGCCGTCTTGTATGACATGTATGCAAGATTTCAAGAAAGCTATTACAACAGAGAATTTCGTCCACTTCTATCACCAACGGAATTTAAGGCTAAGAGCCCAATTGTAGTTGTTGATCTCTCCTATCAAAATGAGTCTGTCAAGTCGGGACCAATTGATGTTAAAATTTCTACTGAACTAACAAGTCCAAGTGAGATGAATACAAAGGTGTATTGCCTTCTCATTCATGATCGTCTAGTTGAATACACGCCATTGACTGGCTTATTTGAACGTGTTGTCTAAGAATTTAAAAGACATTTCTTCAATCAATTTTTGGAAATCGTTGCAAGCAGACGTCTTCGGATCAAAAATCCAAAATCAATAACAACTTTATAAAATGTTTACCGCCAACGGAAAGAATATTTTATCTAATATGGAAATAATTCAACTTATCTTAAAAATTAACAATTTTTTGAAAATTTATAAGGAACAAAATTTTCCTGAACACTCAAAATATCTGGAAGAGACATTAAAATATTTTTGTGAAAGGATGTGTGATTTTCCCTAGTTTCAAATATACACGACGAACATTTCTCATCTTGTTGCTGGGCTCAAAATGATGTTATTCAAAGCGTTGATACTTGTGCATGTCCTTTTTTTACTGTACGCTCAAAAAATGTCTTAACATAATTAAAATGTATTTAAATTTAGAACATCGTTTCTGATCATTGTACTTGAGAAAATAAATTATACTTATTCTAAAATAAACAAAATAAATTTTTTATTGGGAAAATGGGAATTATTTTCAGATTTTTTAGATTTTTAGCTATTTGATACCTGCGGAATGGAAATTTTCCTCTCTATGAGGGTGAGATGGTGCGGCGGTCCATCCCTTTGCGCCGCCTGGCTTGACTGACTTTCCTTTTGTTTGTTTGTTTCGAAAGAATTTCTCAAGATCCCTTTTTATTTCACCACTCACCCCTTCCATTGTTTCTTTGTCGTAATCTACCTAAGAACTTTTCCATTATTTTATGAGGGGTAGGAGTGGTGTGGGAGTGGCGCCTAGCTTGATTGACTTTCCCCTTTCTTCGCTTTGAAATGACTTTTTCGAACTGGTGGTAAATGATCTTGCAACCTTTTTTTTATTTCATCACTCACCCCTCCAATTGTTTTTTAGTCATATCCTTCCTATGAACTCTTCAATTACCTGTTTGTGCATACCATTTTTATAAGGGGTAGGGATGGAGTGGGACATGGCGCCTGGCTTGATTGACTTTGCCTTGACTGCTGTCTGAATGCAGACGGTCTATGAGAGTCACCCCCTCCTCTTTAAAATTCGGTAAACGCAGTTGAGTGCGTCCTTTTGTGCACATACAAGTGTCCCTATTTTTATCAGCGGTAAAAATCTCGGCTGACGGTGACCTTTTCATCCCTTCCTCTTCATTGCATCGTGTGATCGCAGGTGTGCACAGGTTGTTTGTGACCTTTTCACCCTCCATCCTTTCTTGGTGATGATCGCACGTGAATGGACGTGAGTGCACAGGTGGTATGTGACCTTTTGGGGTGTGATTCGATCGTGGGAAATCGCGGATATCGACTGCGTCTTCATGGAGGGACCGCTTACGCACACGTTTCTCACGTGTCCTCACACCATTCAATCAATGACCCTTAATAATTTTTATTACCCTACCCTTTTAAGGGGGTGACAGGTGTCAGATACCCCAAATTTATCTAATTAATTACCCTATCAATTAGCGGCACATCAAAGGTGGCCTGGGTGTAAGGATTTATAACTACTAATGTCCTGTGCCATCGTTCGACCATGCCATTGGCTTGTGGGTGATATGCCGTCGTGCGTAGATGTTTAAAACTACAGATTTTAGAAAGCTCTTGGAACAGTGTGGACTCGAACTACCGTTCTAAATCCGGTGTGATGTGGAGCGGGATACCATAAAGTGCGAACCAGCCAGAAATCAGTGCACTGGCCACTGACTGTGCTGTGATGGGAATCGCAGCAGGCCATCGTGAGAAGTGATCGATGCACGTTAGACAGTATCGATATCCGTTAGAGGTGCCGAAACATCGATGCTAACATCGATGCATCGATGCTTTTCAAATTTTTCAAAACATCGATGTTCTTAATCGACTATCGATGTTTTTATGCACATCACTGTCCAAGAAGAAGAATAAGAAAAAGGTATGAAATTGGATAGAATTTGTTAAACAATTTTAATTAATTCAATTTCAATTATTAGTTTGCAGTCATATATTCAGGGCCGAGAGAGCCGACCCTTTATGTTTTTGGAAGGTAAGTTTCTGATCTTCGAACTCGTCTAAAATCTGACGTGGTGGACAATGTTCATAACCAACAATTTAGATATCTCAACAAAGTGATTCTTTAAAAGTTGAAGATTACATATAAAATATGTAATTATATAAGTTATTTTTAAGCTATTACTGTTGAAACAGGTATCTTTTATGTTTAATTTCGTATTTTCAGCTATTATGTTTAAGACGATGAATGTAAAAAGAAATCGCATTGTTTTTAAGTTTGTCATTTTGTTAATTTGTTTGATTTTTAATTAAATTTAAACTAATTTAAATTTAATAATGAATACATGTGTAAATAAAAATATAACATTTTTTAGAAAACATCGGAAAACATTGAGGTTCATCGATGTTTTTTGTAAGAAACATCGAAACAACGGCACCCCTAATATCTGTTCGAAGAGGGCAGTGGGCCAACGATGTCGATATTGATGTGCTCGAAGCGAACGTCGCTGGCGGCATACTCTCCAAGTGGCGTTTTGGTATGTCGCTGGACTATGGCTTTTTGGCACGGGATACAAGAGCGTACGATTTTGCCGACATCCTTTGCCAAGCGAGGTCAAACGTAGTGCTTGCTAATCAACTTGTTCGTTGCTTTAACTCCTGGATGGCATAGCGTATGTAGGCCTTGGACTACCGTTGAGCGTAGGCATCTGGGCATGAACGGACCTACCTGTTTTCTGTTAACGTGACAGTACAATTGTTTGTTTGAGCCTCGAATAGACAATTTCGTTAGTGATATGGTATTTTTTGGGTCAAACTGAAGCAGTGATTGCAGTTTATCATCGCTTTCCTGTTCTAGTGCCATCTCGTCAAAATTGATGTGTCTGATGGCGTCGATGCCTGAAAGAAGGTCAGCGACGTTGTTTTCCTCTCCTGAGATGTGCTGTTTGTTGGTTCTAATTGGCTAATAAAATCCAATTGCCATGCGCGTCGAGGTGATGCTTGCTCACTATTTTGAAGGAAAGCAAACATAAGCGGCTTATGATCGGTGGAGATTACAAAATTTCTGCCTTCCAGTCCGAACTTGAAATGCAGAATTGCCTGATAAAAAGCGGTGAGCTCTCTATCGTAGGTGCTGCCGTCTTTTGCGCCAGTGAAACCTTCTTGGAAAAGAAACCTAGTGGCTGTGTTTGTCCGTTGACGATCTGATGTATCACGGCAGCCATAGCGTCGTCCGATGCATCAGTGGCTAACGTTACTTGAGCATTTGATGCCATGTAGTTCAAGAAGGTAGCATTTGCGAGCTCGTTTTTGCAGGCGTCGAATGCGCAATCGGCTTTTGTAGACCATAGTATAGCAGTTAAACATTTCGTGTCTTTTCTAATTATCTTTACAAATTATCGTGTTTACTAAGTTTTCGTTCTTCAGTTTTTTAATTGTCTTTTTCACCAAATTCTAATTCTGTCTTTCGTTCTTGAGTGCTCGTTAAACAGTGATCCGCTGCTTGCAGGCAGCTCTCCTTCAACACCCGTTTCTGAGAGAGGGCCTCTTTTGAGAGAGTTGCATGCTCTCTCAAAAGACCTTAACTAATGTGGCCAGAGCATTCTAATCCTAATTGGCCTGCTACCATTTTAAATCTACGCGTGCATTACCATCATCACTTTTGATAATGACATAGTTTTGCGAAGAAAAAAGATGGAGTTAATTATCATCGATGTTAAATCTATCAGGGAGGTAAACAACGAAGTTGGCAAGTTCAAACATAATATTGCTACCAAACTTTCCAGTTACACGTTTAGCTGAAAAAATATCAAATGCCATGTGTGTTGGCACTGAGCTGAGCCTGCGTTTAACTCAACAATAGTTAAAAGCGAGCATCAGCGGGTACTCCTCGATTTCCCTCAAAAGGGCATCAACGTTTTCCTGTGTGACACCAGGAGGAAGGTTGGAGATGGATGACTTCGAGAGGGAGGAGTTAAGGCTGAGATGTTGGTCGAGCTGGTAGAGCTGATGGAGTTGGTGTTGATGTACTGCAGCATGGCTGAGTTGATGTTGGTGCTGGAATTGATTAAGTCGATGTTGTTCGTGGTCGAAGCTGGTGGCGCTGAATGATATTTTTCCTAGACGGTGTGCCTGATTTTATACCCAAAAGGAGCTCATTTCCCACCCCCACTACTACAAACTTATGCTATGCAAAGAGATTTCAAGAATAGACCCTCTAGTAATTCAAAAGATCAAATTCTCCACTTCATGTTAAGTGGAGTTTAGAAAGAAGATCCTATGAATAAAATGAATAAATAAGTCGATTTCAGGAAACTGAATGAACGATCCATTGCCGACAGGTACCCTATGCCAAGTATTCCTATGGTTCTAGCGAACTTAGGAAAAGAAAAATTTTTTACTACCCTAGACTTAAAATCGGGGTATCGCCAGATTTATCTGGCTGAAAAAGACCGCGAAAAAATTGCATTCTCCATAAACGGAAGAAGATATGAATTTTGCCATCTACCCTTTGGACTGAAAAATGCAGGAAGCATCTTCCCAAAGGCGATTGACGACGTGCTTCGCAAACAAATCGGGAAAATCTGTTACGTCTATGTGTACGATGTGATAATTTTCTCCGAGAATGCGGCGGACCACAATCTTAAATGACTGTGTCAAGCCAACATGAGAGTGGCCAAAGAAAAAACCAATTTCTTCAAATAATTTTTGAATTTTTAGGTTTTATCGTCGCAAAACATATCTGGAAAAGGTTAAAGCCATATAAAAGTACACCGAACCAAAAAATTTATTCAGCCTCTTCTTGGGTTGGCCAGCTACTACAGAAATTTCGTCAAAGACTTCGCATCTCTAGCTAGACCACTTACCTCCATACTCATACGCCTGCGAGACATTCTTTCATCTGAAGATGTAATACTTACATACCCAAACGTTAAACTCCCTTTTGATTTGACTAACGATGAACCCCATTCTAACGCAGCCACTGTACACAGTGAACTGTCGCTAACATACACGGTCAAAACTACCGATAGACCCTTGAACTGCTACAGGATTCAAATAAACCTAGAAGAAGCAGCCCAGCCCTCACGGCGACATTTCATTGATTTCGGATACAAAAACCGACACATTATCAACTTTAATTATAAAGACTCGCTGCTTGCATCGATTAAAGTTGTTGTAAACGTAAATGTTGCTATTTACTGCAAACTCCCCCCACTAGCATGCAAATTTAATTAAATTAGTTAGTCGAAATTTTAATAAAAAAATATATTTTTTATTTCATAATTCTTTACAAGAGAGTTTTAAAGTATTTATAAGTTTATGTATTTTATCGGATGGCCGATCTCTTTCTATCTCCAGATTGGACTGCTCGCTAAGAATAATTATTATCCTTGATACCTCGGCCAGGAGCTTTTCTTAAAACTTCTGAACTTTGATCTGTGTTTAGAATAAAAGCTTTGTGATGAAATTGCTTTACGTATTGTTAAATTTAAATTTGTTGACCAATGCAGATTGCAGAATGAAGCGCTGTGTTTACGTTAAGATGGTCTGTTTATCCAAGTGGCCAAGCTGAGGACCGGCAACGGCTTGATTCTTAAGACTTGGTGGGAAGATTTTTATTTGCTTATATAAACAAACTTTGAGAACAAAGGAAAGTCAATCGATCAGATTGGGTTTTGAAAAATTTTTTATAAATTGGGCAAGGGACCCTGAATCATGGGTTGGATAACTTGCATCCAGCATGCATTAGTTACGGAATACCCAGCAACCAAGTTTTGGCATTGGCAGAGGCATGCATTGAGTCGAAGTACAACAGGCACTAGAGGTGCCGAAACATCGATGCTAACATCGATGTACCGATGTTTTTAAAATTTTTCAAAACATCGATGTTCTTGATCGACTATCGATGTTTTTAGGGGCATCACTGTCCAAGAAGAAGAAGAAGAAAAAGGTATAAAATTGGATAGAATTTGTTAAACCTTTATGCTTTTGGAAGGTAAGTTTCTGAATTTCGTAATAGGAGGTATTCAAATCAATATTTTTCATTTTATGAGAGTTCGCACATTTTGGCACCCTTTAAAGAACTGGCGTGTAAGTTCTTTTGCTTACCAGCAACATCCTGCCAGTCCGAAAAGGCATTCAGCAAGCCAGGACAAACAATATCGGATCGTCGAACTCGTCTAAAATCTGACGTGGTGGTCAAACTAATGTTCATAAATAAAAACTTAGATATCTCAACAAATTTAAAAATTAAAGATGCTCAATTTACATATGAAATATGTAATTATATAAGTTATATATCAAAGATAAGCTTTCTCTCTTCCAAGTGAACGGACGTGTTTTTTTCTTGCGCTCTCGTTTTGTGTTATTTTTTGATAAAAAAAGCAACCGGTGTTTTATTCTAATTCTTTGATTTTGTGATTAATAAAGATCCCGTTCACTTCGTGTGCATGCAGCTATTCTGTTTTATGTATTTAATAATTATTAATTTCACATTTTAGTTGTGCTGCTAGTGTTTGCTTTTGCATTTTTTGCATTCCTGTTTGTGCCTTCTCCGTTTAGCTTGCGCCGTCGCGACAGCTAAACGAAAAGCTTGCTCCCACGCTCACCCGCTCACCCGCTCTCTCACTCTCCCGTTTTTCAGTGCAGCTGCACTCTTATCTCTCCTTACGCAAAGGTACAGTGGTAAGTCCAAATAATGTCCGCTATAGTCTGTGTCGTTAAAACCTGTAAAAAGGTTATTACCTCTGCTGACCTTACAATCGGCTGCTGGCTGTGCGACAACATTATGCATGCCAAGTGCATTGGTGTTGGGGCTCGGGCGGTAGACGATG
>VNJU01003131.1:0-13109 GCA_008042675.1 Drosophila seguyi
CTTCCATAAAAAGGAAAATACATCTATGGAAATCTATCAACAAATTTTTAACAACTTAAAAAATCACTACTCAGACTGGAAATTTACATTTACAGACGGATCCAAGTCACACAACATCACAGCTTTCAGCGTAATCACGGGAGAAAACATAACTTTAAAATCAGCCATCACACCCTCGTACACGTCAATTTACACAGCTGAGGCAGAAGCGATCCTTACGGCAGTTGAAATAGCAAGTGCTACAAAAGGAAAGCACATGATATGCACAGATTCATTATCCACTCTACTGGCCATAAGAAACGTAAACAACAGCGACACCACAGTACGGAGAATAAGAGAAAAATTAATAATACACGAAAACAAATTAAAATTGCTCTGGACTCCAGGACACGCAGGGATAAAGGGCAATGAATTAGCAGACACAGCAGCTAAAACAGCCACACGATCGCCATTGCATCTACACTATACAAACAACAAACAGGACATTAACAAACTAATTAACAATCATACAAACGACGCTCTAACCATCATTTGGGACAACTATACCCACTATTACAAAACATTCAACCAAAAAAGAGAATCAGCTTGCATCCCAGCAACAATAAACCGAAGCCAAGCAATCATATATACAAGGTTCAGATTAACACACACAAAACTAACGCATGAACACCTACTTAAGAACACCCCTGCACCTGTCTGTCCCTTCTGCAACAACGCCACCTTAACTGTACATCACATCGCCACAAACTGCAGCCACATACATCAAATTTGCACCTCCCTCAAAATCCCTACACCAATTCAACTCCTGACAGAAATTACACCAAATAACATAATTACATTTAACAAATTAGCAACTAAACTGAAACTATGTTAAAAATAATAGCCTGAAGGCCTCAGTCGCTCTGGCTTTAAATAATTGTAATAAGTAAATTTAATTTGTTATAACAATAAAAAATAATAATAATAATAATAATAATAATAATAATAAATAATAATATCTATTGGAAGGTATGTTATATGCGCCCATGTCTTTGGCCAGCGTAAGAACGATGACTCTGTATTTGTTCCGAGTCGCCAGGTGGGTGCTCATGTTTCATATGCACTGGCGACTCTTCACTTATTGGGACATAGTGCTGCCATGTATTTATTGTTATTATTGTTAATGTTTATATGTGCGCATACCACATCTCCCTCCTTTTAAGAAATAATGTAACATAGTGTAATTGATTTCACGTTATACTTATATATTAAAATATATTGATATATATATATATGACGGAGGGCAATATAGTATTCGTTGATTGTGAAGCGAGTCTCGTTGGTATCCTTTCAGAATCACTTCCGCTGCTTGTGAGTTATTTCATAACCTCTTTCTTAGCAACACCACGATTACACCAGGGCCACACCCAATTTTAATTCATATCAAGACCTCACAATCAAATATAACCCGTCCTATCGTTAAGTCTCTTCGGTAAGGCGCTCATTTCAAAATAACATTTCCTTCCCCGACACTGCCATTTTGATAAATTACACGCCCTCGTGTATGAGCTACGCCCTGCCATAAATCAGAAATGCACACACTGCATTAAAACTTCAGTTCTAATTTTAATGTGACAATCAACTTTATACTATGACTCATTAACAACTTAGTTTTTCGTTAACATAATCTTTGGTATTCATTAACCATCTTTAGAATTCATTATTTATTTTGAGACTTCAAGTTCTTAACTATTTCGTTCATCATCATTAAACTTAAATAATAATATTTTAACTTTTCATATTTCAAATCAAACTATTCCTTAACTTTTCATAATTCAACTCAAACCCTTCTTTTAATAGTTCTTTCAAAATTTTTTTTTTTAATCTCGTCTTTAACCATTCTCTTTTTTCAGTTTCTTTTCGAATAATAACATTGTCATTATACCACTCTAGGGTCAGATACCGCCACGTAGCCATCGACTACTGAGTTCTTCCATACACCTTCCGCCATTCTACTGTCTGTTTCAACAGCTTCAATTACTGCCTCTTTCAACAGCTTCCATACCGTCTCTTTCAACGGCTTCATTACTGTCTATTTCAACAGCTTCCATACCGTCTCTTTTAACGGTTTCATCTGGCGGGCTATCATCGGTCTCCAGCTCGCTTGGCACCTGCCCATTTGGCAATCTTCTTAATCCTTCATGCGCATCGTCTATTACTTTTCATGCTCCTTAAAGTATTTCTGTCGTTCACAAATATCTCAGTAATTTCATATATTTAGCATCTAATTTAGTCTGGTTTCTCTCACTATTATTAAGCAACAAAAAATCTCCAACACTAAATTTTACTATCTTAGATCTGCCTTTATCAAATCTTTTCCTATCATACTTTCTCGATCTTTCTATATTCTCTAAAGCTTAAGCACTTATTTTAGTCAGATCTATTTCTGTTTCTGAATCTTGAATTGGAACAAGACCTAAAAGACGAGCAAACTTTCCCATTAATAATTCTAAAGGACTCTTATTAACTGTACAATTAATAGCTAATTGCACGTCACCCAACGAGAACTTGTTTTAACAGCTGTCAATAAATTTTTTAATGTACTCATAACCTCTCAACCTGGCCATTACCCCTGCTTTTTCCTGTTCCTATTAAATGTAATTTTATCTTTCAAATTCAAACGAACTTAGTGCCTGTGAAACTTCTTCCATTCTTCTTCAAACAAGGAAATTGATGATTTCAACGTAATTACACAAGTTTCTGCACTTAATGTGAAAGTGTGATAATGATAAACATACTTGGTAAATGCATCAATCTGTACAATTACATATTCTTTACGATCGCTTTTACCACTAAGCTTGCGTTAGATGTCTATGTTAGTATGCACATGGGATGTTTACTTTGGGAATAGGATGTAATTCCATTTGTACTTTCTCAGAGGGTGATTTGGAAACTCTGTATGTTTTACAAATCTTCGAACGTATTTGGCCATGCCTTCAGACCAATAGTAATCGTATACCTTGTCTAGTGTTTTCTCCCAGCCCAGATGCATTATGGATTCATGTACTTGGTTAATAACCGACCATCTTAATCCACGAGGCACTACTGGCAAACAAAGGGTCTTGCCATTTCTTTGTATGACTCTATACAAAACTCCAGCTCTCAAATCATATGTCCTAGACAACTCGAACGACATTCATTATTCAACTTGATAATGATTTCCACAATATTTTTATCTTTCTGTTGCTCTGCACGAAACCTATTCTCAGATACTTCAGTTACTTCAACTCGCTTTTATACAACCTTTGCATATTCAGGGAGTTTTTTGGAGGAAGTGGATTTCTAGAAAAGAAATCAGCATGGGCATACGCTTGCCTTTTCTATACTGTATATCGAAATCAAATGTCTGTAAATAAGGCCACTAGCGATAGACTCTAGGCAACAAATCAATCTGTTTTTGTGATAGGTTTAACGAATTACAGTCAGTGAATACTAAAAACTTTCTGCCATTTAAATAGCGACGAAAATGCTTAACAGCATTAGCCACAGCAAGAGTTTCTAAATCATCTGAGGTGTTCGGAGGGGGTGGCTTTAACCTGAAATGCACTCGATAAGGAAAAACACGGAAGACAACTTTTCGGGGCTTTTCGCGACGTGCGTTGGTCTTTATTGGTAGAATTGTAAATTATAACTAAATACAAGAATGGTAAGACTAGCTTCAAAGAGCGGATTGGAAGCTCAGTGGACTGAAAGCCCGGAGGAAGAGGGAGAGAGAGAGAGAGTACGGGATCACACTGGCTCTGGAAATTAAGCTCCCTTTTGGCGTGAACATTCTCCCCCCCCCCCCTTGCGAGGATACGCAGCAAAAATATTAGAAGGCCTTTGAGGCCCACTTGCGAGGATACGCAGAAAAATATTAGGAGGCCTTAGCTCGGGAATGCGTTGGATACGCTGAGCGCTTATCGAAATGAAGAAGTGTGATCCTGACCGCACGACTGGCATCGGTCGTCAGTGCGGCAAGATCCAGTAGAATGGTGGTGGGGCCAGGCAATTGACGGAGTACTTCTTGAAGTAACTCGTGTGGAGAACGAGGAAACCCCTTGGATCGCATCGGATATAGTATCAGGAGGAATCGGTACACTGGAGGAGCAGTTGCTTGGATGCAACAAAGTGTGATGCCGACCGTGACACGTGAAGCACTTGTGGGCGCTTGTGCAATTATGGAGTTGATGACCGCTTGCAAAGCAATTTAAGCACAACTGCTTTGTCCGGATGTAAGCGGTGCGATCCTCTGTCGTCATCTGGAGGAAGCGTGGACATATAAGTACTGGATGGTTCTCTTTGGAACATAAATCGAATCTTTTGGATTTCGGAACGATCCTCGTACTGAAGGATTTCAGTATTTGTGGCGACACGTCGGAGGGTGTCGGTTCGGACGGATGGAAGCGCAACTTAGGAGGTTGGATAGAATCTATGGTATCTAGAGTTCTATGGCGCGCAGTAAGGAATGAATTAAGTTCTTGCCACGTAGGAATTTCGGTTTTGTTCGGGATAGATTGCTCCCATAATGAAAGCGTCGGCTTTGGAAGCTTCGTGGAACACACATACACCAGGAGACAATCCCAATTATTCGTAGGAAGGCCGGACAAATTTAGGGCTGTTAGGCAGTTTTGAATTGTATTTTGCAGCTCCTTTAAAGCTGCCGAAGACTGTTGTGCGATGGACTGCATGTTTAGTAACTTCTTTAGTTGGCTGTTCACCAGCGCTCGTTTATTTCCGAAGCGCTGAGATAGGTTTTCCCAGGCTGAGCGGAAACCATCGTTGGTGAGTGGTGAATTGGAAACTATGGAAGGAGCTTCACCACTAGTCTTGGCATTTAAATAGAACAACTTTTCGACAGGGGTCAGCGCAGGATTGTCTATATAGACCGCTGTGAAAAGGTCTCGGAAAGTCGGCTAGCGAATATAATCGCCCGAGAAAATTTCCGTATCATACGGAGGAAGCTGACAGCCAGAATGAAAGGAATTTTGGGGTGCAGGGGATTGGACTTGAGCTGTTTTAGACGTGATCGTATCGATCTGCTCCATTAGCTGGGTGGCACACCTTTCGTTGATAAAATATGAATACTCATATTTTGCCTTTACAGTAGGCAAGGTGTCCGCCGCGCCCTCTAAGCCATTTGAAATTTGCTTTAAACAAGCTTCGTATTCTTTTTCGACCCTATTCCATAGCACTCGGACTTGGTCGAGATGAACTTGGCACGTATACTTGGATGGACTGGGGTCCTCTGGATTGCAGAATCTGGACTCGAAATGACTCAGACGGTCACAGGACATCGTACATTTATTTAAAATTGAGGAAGTCATGCTGGATATATTTTTTGAGAAATTTACTATTATATATTTATATTTATTGTCGAAGCTGATTTTGGAACCAATCCTAATATTAAAGCTGCGGAGATGTGCAAATAAACTGAATAATATTCACTTAGCCGGAAAAATATACGGTCACACTAATATGGATATGGAAAGCACTTGTATTTCTAACTTTATTAGTTAGTTGGAATTTATTAAAAATAATTCACGAATTATTTTTTGTGCCTGGACTTATTTAGTTGACCGCTGCTGTTTTTGGCGCAGAACTGTTTTCGGAGATGAGGCGTGTGTGTGAATATGTTTGTGCATTAGTCGTTTGCCAATGCAGAATAGCGGAGACAACGGAGGCGGAAAAAATTGACGAAAATCGGAGCGTCGACTTGCAGCCGGTTATGTATGTAATTTGCAATGTCTATGTATATGTTTTCCTATGCTTGTATGTAGCGCCGCTCAGGATAGAGCAGAGGAGAGACAATAAATATATATTATGTTTATTTGGATGTAGCTCAGCTCAGGATAGAGCAGGGAAGAGTAAATAAATAATTAAGTAGGCGCTTATGTGCCGTGGGTTTGGGCATCTATTAATTTATTGGAGCTGTGGACTGTATATTAGATTATCGTTTTGGAAAAATGATTTATTATGTTAATCCAGGATAGGAAAAAATAATTATTATTTTTCTTTTTAATTTAATTATGTGAACTTTTTAGATTATTAAAAAAACCCGTACAAGAGTATGATTTTTTAATTTGGTGTAAATTATTATTGACGATTGTAGATCAGCGGAGTGGACTGTATTTGACATGTGTAGGAAATATGTATATACGTAGAAAAAAAAACGCAAGCGGAACACAGTGAACTACGAGAAATTTGGAATTGAAAGTTTTACTGTGGCTTGAATTCGGAACTTAAGGAAAATAATGAAGTCACAATTATTTATTTGGAATAGGAACTTATTGGCTGCCGTAGTGTCGGATCAATCGGTCTTGGATTTAGAATATAATCATACAGAGAAGTTAGATGAACAGAGTTTCGCAAAACCTAACTGTATGACCGGCAGCAATAATATATTTGTTACTTATCTTGTGTGGTGTTAAAGCCACCGGAGCTACTGGAAATGGATGGATTATCCGGCTCTGATGGACCAAATGTTCGGAGGTTGTGGCTTTAACCAGAAATGCACTCGATAAGGAAAAACACGGAAGAAAACTTTTCGGGGTTTTACGCGACGTGCATTTGGTCCTTATTGGTAGAATTGTAAATTATAACTAAATACAAGAATGTTAAACCTAGCTTCAGTGAGCTGATTGGAAGCTCAGTGGACTGAAAGCCCGGAGGAAGAGGGAGAGAGAGAGAGTACGGGATCACACTGGCTCTGGAAATTAAGCGCCCTTTTGGCGTGAGCATGAGGTATATTTAGATTCACATATACTTGATGTTTTACTATAGTATTCCACAACATACGGTTTATTTTCAATTTTGTGTAAGAGTATAGCGCAAAATCCAATTGCACTGGCATCGGTGTGCAACTCTATTGGATACTGCGGGTCGAAGATAATCAAAACTGGTTTATTAGTAAGAATGTGAATAATTTTTCTAGGAACTTCCTCGTGTTCTATATTCCACTCAAACTTATTTTCCTCTGAAGTGAGAAAATATAAAGGCTTCATTAGCTGTGAAAATCCTGGAACAAACTGTCGGAAGTAGGATGCTAACCCAATGAACTGTCTCAATTTTGTTACTGACCTAGAGGTGGCAAGGCATTCAAAGCTTCTACTTTGTGAGGATTTAGACTAATCTCCCCTGCTCGCACCTCGAATCCCAAATATTGGACAGAAGTCCTTAGAATAACACATTTTCCTACATTAAATGAAAATCCTGCCTTTGATAAAATATCCAAAACAATTCTTAATCTCTCAAGAGCCGATTTCCTGGTTGGAGCTAAAATCATTATCATTATGTCTTCCATATACACAATGACATACGAATAAGCGAGCTCACCCAATGCCTTCATGACTGCTCTTTAAAAAACCGACGGTGCATTCTTGAGTCCAAACGGCATCGACAGAGACTCATACTGTCCATCAGGCCAAATTCCGTATACTCGACAGAGTTCGGATGCATAGGAACCTGATAATATCCACTCGCCATGTCCAAGCAAGTAAAGAACTTTGCACCCCGCAACCTGGCTATCTGATCCGATATTAGAGGCCACTTGTCAGCAGTTGTATTAGAATTTAGTTCTCTATAATTTACACAAAGCCTGGCTGATCCATTCTTCTTCTTCACCAATAAAACAGGGCTCGCAAGGGGAAACTTCTCGGCTTAATAACTTTGCAATCTAGTAATTCTTGAATTCTAAGTTGGATTTTAACAATGTTATTATTTCGTTTTGTCTTTACCATATACATTGCTTTCTATTACATCAAATGAGTTGTTTATAAATTGAGAGAACGTGTTAACTGTTTTGGCTTCATCCTTAATTATTTCTACTCCTTTATATGATACTACTGTAGCGTATACCTGAGCTAGCAATTCTTGTCCCATTACAATATTATTTGACATGCAATCATCAGGTACAACATGAAATGTTACATTTGAACTGTTTCCATTAATGAGAATATTGTTAACAACATTTGCATTTCCGATACCTTTCAAGCTTACTACGTTATTTACTTTTTTACCGCCTAGCTTCTCTACAAAGCTCTCTTTAACCAAACACTCTGCTCCAGAATCAAAGATGATTGGAAAGTGCTCACCTCGTAACAGCATACTTGTCTTCGGTTCTTCCACCACGCACAGCTCAGCTTTCTTTATATTCCGCAATCCAGCTCCACCACTTGCCATATTTTGTGGGCATTGCGAAGCTTTATGAGCTTGCTCTTGGCAACGATAGCAAGTTATACTGCCTTAAAGATGTTGCTCAAATGGTTGGCTTCATCGATGATTTTGTCTCGGCATACCACCGCTCTGCTTCTTGTTTCGACAATCAATCATTTTGTGCCCCATCTTACCACATTTACAAACTGATGCGTGCGCTTGTCAAGAGCGAAGACCTGCAACTCAGCCTGTCACGTCTATTCTTGATCTCGGCAATGTAGGCAATTCTTTGCACTCGGCGATCAAAGTTGGCCAAATTTCCCAAAACCACGGACACAGCAATCCTCTCAGCATCCAAGCCCTTCCACTTGTTAACGAGGGAAGTCACCATGCGACTAGCATATATTGCAAGGCATTCACTGTTGCCGGGGCGACTGTTTAAGTACTTGCATAGTTATTTTAACTGCTTAAACTCCGGCCAAGTCACACCTGCATAGCACACTTAAGATAGCCATCCCAATTGCGCTTCCTTCCAATGACTTAGTTAATGCCAATATTAAAGCACTGCCTTCCAGTGGGTTTTCAACCAAAATAATGTCTACAGTAGCACACCATTGAGTAGCGTTAGCTCCTGGAATGTCGGCGTTAAATTTTGGCAATATGATGTCGCCAATTGGTTCCGATTCTCGTACCGACGCTTGTAGTGTTTTTCCTAATTCCAGAAAACTTTGGTTTTGATGCTCCATCAAGATGCGCAGTTGGTCTTCCATGGTTAGCAGACGAAAGTAGTATCCCACTACTGATGACGGAGGGCAATATAGTATTCGTTGATTGTGTAGCCCGTCCCGTTGGTATCCTCTCTTGGACGTTGATGTACTACGATCAGTACACTCAAGTGGCCCGTATGACACCAAGCATGTGCTTGTTGGTGTTAGAAAAGGAATTGGAGGAAGTAACTACTGGCGTGCTGCCAGATTGTTTGCTTGCATGCGTACTAAGTGAGTTAGTATTAATGTTTTTAATTTAGGAAGGCTATCTACGTTTGAAATTATTATGTACAAATGGTTATAATTTGCACATAGCACTCTAAAGGGTTCATGCAGTTGAAAGGACGTTCTACAATGGCGCAGCACTAAGGGAATATAGGATCTAGTATTTTCAATCGGTACGTGAAAGTTAAGCTGACCCAACAAGTCAGCACTTTCCACGTCACCGTGAATAAGGTTATAATTAAAGTTAATGCCAAGCATGGTTCTACGGTAAGATAAAGATGGTTAATTAATAAGAAGGAGTCAACTAGAATAGGAGGGTAACCTCCAGATCCATATTCTAGGATAGGATCAACTAAAGAAATATAGAGAGATTTTGTAACGTACGAGTCATTGAATTCTTTCGACCAACGTTTAATGAATCTAAGCAGACCTCTAACTTTATTTACCATGCATGAAATATGATCAAAAAAGTTTATTTTAGGATACAGGCGGACACCCAAATCATCAACTAAAGGGATTCTTTTTAAAGAGCAGAAGTTTAGAGTGTAAGTCGCAGGCTTGGGAGCAACACGAGATAATGTCATAAGCTTGGACTTAGAGCCGTTTAAGTTTAAAAGGTTTGCACTGCACCATTGTTGAAAATTGTTAAGATCTGTTTGTAAATCAGACTGTCAAGACACGTCCGTATATTGCACACAAAGTTTGACGTCGTCCGCGTACAAATTAATATAGGTGTGAGTGTCACAGGGGAAATTCCCTTGCTGCGGTCACGTATTATCAGGCTGATAGGCCGGGGAAGGTATCAGCAGATGATAGCCGGCTGGCCGATGCGTATGGTAGTAAGGCTGGCTGTTCTTTGCCAATTGTAAAATCCTCCAGGTGTCCCTCGCAGATGCCTGAAGAGTTACGAAGATTACGATGGCTTCTGGCCTAGAGACTCAGATAGCGTTAATGATAAAATAATAACGGCGGATCGCCGGAGTCATGAATTAATTTGTGATCTTTATTGAATGAATCTACAAAACGAACTGAACTTAAAAGCTAACAAAGGAAAGCTTCATAGCGGCCTCTGCCAATGTGCAGAGCTTTTGCCGGCTATGTATGAGCTTCCGGCCAAATGCTTGGTCAGCAATTTGACCGGAGCTGGGGTGCGGACGATCGGTCCGGTTAACTCAGTTAACTATTCCCCCCTCAAGATTAAGGCCGCCCTCGGCCGACCCTATTTGGGTGAGGATTTCTTTAAGTTGGGCGGCGGATTTTCTAGCCCTAGTGGTACGCAGGCAGGATAAGCCAAAGCAGATAAGAGCGCATAAAATTGCTCCTGCAATTATCGCTATCTGACTTAGTCGGTATCCATCGACTTCTTCCTCGAATCTTTTGATCTGCTCCAAATTCTTTTTACTCAAGCGGTGAAGATATGGGAGGCTAAGGATCTCGTGTTTCATTGATATATTCAGGACAGGGGAGTTAGCTACTCCCGGTGCCCTTCTCTGGACCGTGTCGTCGTTCATAAAGACGGTCTCATTGACCATAGCACTTTCAATGAATGTTATTAAGTGCGTGCCTCTAATGTGCATGTTAGTTCCATTGTCCACGCGCACTAGTGCTGGTCTATCGTTGATGACGATTATCCCTTCGTCGACGTAGGTAATTGGATGCAGGTCGCTCTGCTGCGTAGTGCAATGCGCCATGACTCCAGCGTGGAGTTCTTGGGCACACGAGCTCACCATGGATAGCCGGCAGAACATCGCCCCAGGTGATATTGAGCAGTTCTTCACGGTGCGGACTTCTCCATTGCACTCTGCCACCACATTATCCTCTAACCTCAACACCGCATCGTGGTATGCCACCGGAAGCATGGTGATCTTGTTGCAGGCCATTTTAATCTTGGGGAACTTAATAATGAAGTGCAAAATGTTAGGAGATTGTAAAATTTTAACAGACGCAACGGACAAAATTTCCCTTATGGGGGTGTCGGTGGGCTCCTCGATCCAAACCTGTTCCAGATCTGCATGATCCAAAATGCTTGGATTGACTACGTTAACTTTGGCGAGTGTGATAGTTAGCATCAAATTCTGTAGTTCCATAACAATCATCCTATTACGAGTTATTAACATCTTGAATAGGTGGCCTGAATCAATTTGCGCATTTTTAGGAAATTCCAAGATTTGATTGACGGTTGTCGTGAGTTCATTAATGCGAACTTGTGTTCTAGTGTTAATTTCGATCTGGCTATTGAGCGCATCAACTAAACGTGCTTCTGTGAACTTTATTTTTTCAAAATCCTCGGCGTCAGGTGTCTTAGCGACAACCTTTAACGCAGTTCCCAAGAAATCCAGGCTCCTGGCAACTCTGTGATGGACGCTCAATGAATCAAGCATATCACGGAGATGAGCGATATCAATGCTCAGAAGCTTTCTCATGTGAGACTGGGGGAACATATCGAGCATGTTTTCAGTATTATCAACTACCCGCCTATACTCAGAGATGTTAGCTGAGTGTCTAACATAGGCATATTCCTCCCAGACCAAGACTTGACCGTCGATGACGGGAATATAATTAGCCTGGGAATAGTCTGTTATATGGGCCGATGTCACGGCCAGGAGACAAAGTAAAAGCGTTGGAAAATGTGTGGTTGATTAATACATGTTTGAACTAGGGTTGCCGGTGGGCAACCCTATTGGTGGTGACCAATAGATATAAAAAACGTATGCGGAGCGGCTATGAATAATGAAACTTATGCCAAGTGGCTATGGATAATGAAAAATAATAAAAACTTATGCCAAGTGGCTATAAATGATAAAAACAAAAAATAACTGAAAACTTATGCCAAGTGGTTATGAATGAAAAAATGAAAACCTCGAATGACTCGCATCTGGGTCTGGCCCGGGTTACTTGAGGTTGTCCTTGTGAACCACCCTCCCTTTAATTAGGACTGTGGTCCCCAAGTCCGCCTCGATGGTCCTCTCCTCACATAAGGGAGTGAGTTTGTTGCCTAGTCGTCTGTTTGACTTTACTAGGACTTTGTCACCGACCTGGAACACTCTGTTCCGCCGAGAAACGTTTTCTCGGCTTCTGGTCGCATTTTGGGCGTTCATAATTTTTTCTTGGACATCCTTTTGCGTTTCGTCCGGACTTGCCCGCATAACCTCGGCCGGTTTCTTATCAATGACAGAATGGATGGACTTGTTGTATCTGGCAGTGGCCAGCAAAATCAGCTCCACTGTGTCATTTATGCCTTTGTCGATTTTTAGGCATCTAGCGAACTCAATCAACGTGCTGTGGAAGTGTTCCACCTGTCCGTTAGAGACGCTATGGAGGGGCGGTGCATTCGAGATGCTGGAGCCGAAATGGTTTTCCAGCATGGCCACTATTGTGCGCGATTTCAATGAGGGTTCATTGTCGCAGTATATGGCTTTGGCTTTAGGGAAAACATTCATAAGTTGTAACAGGGGTGGTTTTACATCCTCTATTGTTCTAGATTGGATCGGCTGAACCATGGCGAATTTCGAAAACTTGTCCACGCAGGTGAGGAAGTATTTCTTATCCGTTGAGAAAATATCAATGTGTAATATTTCCCCTACATGGGCCGGGATTGGTGTTTCACCGAGCTTCTGGTTTTTCGGATGTCTGTTATATTTCGCCTTGGCGCAAGTTCTGCAATTGGCTGCTATTTCGCTAGCCAATTTGGCCATTTTCGGGAAGTAGTACTCGGAGAGTACCTGCTTCACGTTTTCTTGGGCCGACCTGTGAGCTCTGTTGTGCTCAGCGGTGAGGATTTCTTTTCTCTCCTGAACCGCGAAAATGTCGGTGACCCTATTTTTGCAGTACCAGAATTTTGTGGTCGAAAATTGTCGAACCACTTCATTCTGGATTTGTGCCAGCGTGTGGAGATCACAGTGGAAGGCATTCACACCATTAGGGATAATGGTGTTGGAAAGTTCC
>VNJU01003134.1:0-16889 GCA_008042675.1 Drosophila seguyi
GAAAATAAGGTTTGACTTGGGCATGATGTAAGGATAAGTCCGATTTGCGTCGGTGGAATTAGAGTAAGTGGTTTGAAAAAACTGCGCAAATAGATCGGCAATTGCCTGATCATTTTTTACGCTAGTATTTTCAAAGAAAAGCGAGGAAGGATGAGTAATTGGCTTACGTTTGGTGTTAACAAAATTATAAAACTGTTTTGGGTCCTCAGAGAACTGGGCCTTACAACGAGTCAAATAATTTTTGTAAAAATGCGTGTTCAGCACGGTAAATCTCGACCGAGCAGATAAATAAGAGGAAAGGACAGATTGAGAACCGTTTCGTTTATATTTAGAATACAGATTAGATTTTTTATTTATAAGGCGACTCAACTCTTTAGTGAACCAAGTAGGCTTATTCGAGGTTGAAGGATTGAATAACGGAACACATTCAGGAAAAATTGAATTCATGGCACTGTAAAAAATATCCACGGCTTCAGCCATGTCAGTGCACCTGTATAGATCGGACCAATTAAAATCAGATATGAAGTTATTCAGCCGTTCGAAGTCTGTCTTGCGAAAGCAGAGGACTTTTTTGGCTGGACGATCAGAAATATTCTGTAACTCAGTCCCAATGTCGATAGTCACATCGAAAGTAGGATGATAGGGATCTTCGGGTAGCGTCAGCGGCGCCGCCCTGGCTAAACTAACTCTTGCCGGGTCTCAGACGAAACAGAGATCCAGTAAGCGCTCTAGGGAATTTCGTACATGGTTGACTTGAGACAGCGAAATGTCGAAAAAGCCAGAAATAAAATCGTGCTCTGTGGTGGTAAAAAGAGTATTGGAGGAATTGCTTGAGGACCAAATAGCCCTGGTATATTAGAATACAATTTGGGAAGCTTACTACGTAAACCTCTTGCATTCTGATCGGAAATAGAAAGGGGATTTTTTAGTTTTTTAAAGCGGAAGACGTAGAGGGCGCAGTGTTCTGGTCGGGCCTAGGAAGACTTATTCCTACAGGCCGCCGTTTCTTTTTCTTAGCTTCGAACTCTTTGACTACAACGTATTCAGGCCAGAACTCGGTCGAACATATTGTGTCATAGAGTTCGTTTGGGACATTCATTTTGAAAGACGAAACGTCCCTGGCATAAGAAAATTTGAATTTTTCCACCTTTATTTTGTTAATTTCAGGTCCAGTTTTGCCTTGTATAAAGGCAATTACACCTCCGATGTCTGAGAAGGGGAGAGCCGCGAAACAAAAATCTGTTTCGTAGGTGGGACAGCTATAAGGGCTTTTGGCGATATAGACTGAATGTCTGCATTGCCAATATCGGCCGGTAGTCCGGGCGTGACACCCTGGGCAGGTAAATTAATGGGGCTCTGAGGGGTCAATATTTGAGACCCCCCAGGGAACACTACGGAAATCACCGGGGGCACCGTCCCTCCCGCGGCACATTCGGGTACCGAATCTTTTCTGCCTCTCGACCTCAGAACCCTTGGATTCAGACCTGAGGTCGATGGCTGAGCCGAGGGAGGCTGCTGTTGGGAGCCCGCAGCGGGGTTTAAGGATCCGTCAGTATGCTGAAGACCAGTTGCGGTTTTTTTGCGCCTAGGAGACTCATTTAATAGCTTTAGGCTATTAAATTGTGTGTCCAGCGCCAAGAACATATCTTGAGTTTTACAAAAGTCAATAATACTTCATTAAAACCGTTTTTGGTTTGCCGCAATGACATCATCTCCCTTTCGACATCACGACAGGCCTCACAACAGTACCCCAGGCCGATGTTTTTTCTCACATCGTATACCGCCCGAGCCCCTACACCAATGCACTTGGAATGCACAATTTTGTCGCACAGCCAGCAGCCGATTGTAAGATCAGCAGAGGTAATAACCTTTTTACAGGTTTTAACACCACAGACAATAGCGGACAATATTTGGACTTACCACTGTACCTTTGCGTAAGGAGAGATAAAAGTGCAGCTGTACCAAAAAAACGGGAGAGTAAGAGAGCGGGTGAGCGCGGGCGCAAGCTTTTAGTTTAGCTGTCGCGATGGCGCAAGATAAACGGAGAAGGCACAAAGAGGAATGCAAAAAATGCAAAAGCAAACACTAGCAGCACAACTAAAATGTGAAATTAATAATAATTAAATACACAAAACAGAATAGCTGTATGCACACGAAGTGAACGGGATCTTTATTTATCACAAAATCAAAGAATAAAATAAAACACCGGTTGTTTTTATCAAAAAATTACACAAAACGGGAGCGCAAGAAAAAAAACGTCCGTTCACTTGGAAGAGAGAAAGCTTTTTTGATCTTATCTTATGTTTAACTAGACCAACGCAGTGGCCATAAGTTCCCAGACATGGAAACGATCTTATGTATGTGCAGGAATTTTCCACTGCACGATATTCCTTATCTTTAAGGAAATGCTACAGAACCGGTGGCATCTTTAGTTTAGGAAACAATACCCACGCAGGAGTTCATGGTATGCTCCCAGATGTCTATTCCTAACGCTCAAGAGCTGTTTATTTTTAGACATAGGCAGACAAATGGTTGACCTTACATAGCAGTAGTATGTTTACCGGGTATTCGGGACCATTGATGTCGGCAAAAAGGGTAAAAAAAATTTCAATTAATGGGTTAGCTGTCCAAAATGGAGCAATAAAAATGCTATTAATTAGGGTCAACCTGTCAACAGAGGGGGTAATAAAGATGAAATAAATTAGGGTCGCGAGATGTAAAAGGGTACTTGAGAATCAAGTGTTCAAGGGTTCCCACGATACCGAGCGATCCTCTCCCGCACGTGCATGTTTATCCACGAGCGACATGTACACTCACCCACGACCCTTAAAAAGGGACGGGGTGCAATTGAATAGGGGCGATCTCAGACGGGAGTGATCCCGCGCCGCCACGATCCAGGGCTGCACGTGTCCGTAATTGAAGAAGGGTGCTAGACTCGTAACGGAAAAAACCAAAGTAAGTTCCTTTGAATTCCTTTGAACGCTCACCCACAACCCTCACTTAAAAGCGACAACATTTTCCCACACTCCTTACACATACAACCGATCGAATGCTTGAAACAACCATGTTGAGTAAGTCAACGCAAATGGGAGTGCATGGGAGAAGGGTAAAAAGATACACTTGTAACGGTTTCTATCTCGGAACACGCTTCAGAGGAGATTTAAAGTTAGGGAATAAGTGTCAAGTGTTTGCCCAAACATTTTTGGGTTTTTCAGATTTTTTGGTGGCGCTCAGTATAGACTAACCTTAAGCATCACTTCTAGTTTGATATTCGAAGGATTCGGAGTATTCGAGAGTTTCAAAGTGCAGTTTAAAGCTAAATTAAAAAAAAAGTGCTAATTTAAAAAGGGCAACATTAAAAAGTGTTTATTAAAATCCAAACAAAAAGACTACTAAAAAGAAAAAACAATAAAGTCAAAAAACAAAATCAGAATCAAATATAAATTAGTAAACCAAAGCCAAGAGTAGACACGTGCCCAATGCGCGACCGCGAGTGCGCGACCAGAAAACAATTTATTCCCGCCACTAGAGGAAACCATTGCACGTAAGCCCGTCACCCCCTACCCCTTCGGCAGCAGCCAGGGAAACCAGCCAATCCAAATAAAACTTAGTAACCACAATTACGAACGCATTATTTCTTTCCCCCCGGCCGCCTCCGCTTCTCCGCTCCCCTCCCCGCATGCAAATCCCGCGTGGCCCGCCAGAACTTGTGCGCTTGGTTTTCTCATCCGCACCAGAACTCTTGCGCCCATGCCTCGATTTCCCCACCTCCCTCCTCTATCCGCGAGGGCCGTACCGCTCATCAGTTCTGGTGCGCTTGGTTTCTCATCCGCGCGAGAATTCCTGAGCCCGCGCCCTCTGTAGCCTCCGAGACCAGCCGGAGTAGTTGAGAATCCCTGTAGCCTCCGAGACCAGCCGGAGTAGTTGAGAATCCTGTAGCCTCCGAGACCAGCCGGAGTAGTTGAGAATCCTGTAGCTTCCGTGACCAGCCGGAGCCGTTGAAACACGCCCCGAGGATTCCCTAAGATTCCCCGTCCTCCCTGTCCCACGAGTTCTGCGCTTAGCCAGGACACACACTCGGATAAGCAGTGCGCCGAACACGCGGTTACCGATCGACAAGCAGTGTGACTCACACTCTATTGCCGATCAACAAGCAGTGCGGTCAGAATGCTGTTACCGATCAACGAGTAGGGCGACTAGCCCACAGTTACCGATTGGAAAGCAGTGCAATCGGCCACCACCAGGGGGTGCCTTTGCTACCAGCTACCGACACACCGCCGCCGAGCAGTGCGGTCGTCGGATATCGCGCTCTTTACCGACTGTCACCAAGCAGTTGAGCCTTCCACTCTCGTATATAAATTCCTAACTACAGGTTCCATCCTTCTATACAAATTTCTTGTGTAGGTTCCTTGGCCCCGACTGTGATTTTATCCCGGCCAGAGAACCACGTCACAGGTGGCGCCCGAACAAGGACCTGATAGGGAGAAATACCAGGAATATTACCATCTCTATACGAAGCGCGAAGCCCCAGAGTAGCGCCATAACCCGAAATTACCGGAATATTTAGCCAAGAATTTTTAACACGAGTCCCCGCGGCCGGAAAAAAAAAAAATTAATTAATAACAAATTTAACCGCGAACCACCAGCCATTGCGAGCCCACGTGCCTAAAACCGCGATACCGTACAGTCTCCGCGAACGAGTGCCAGTGATAAACAACAAACCAATTCGAAGCCAGACCTACCGAGAAGAGAAGACCAGTGAGAAAGGCGCTTAGAACCAACCTGAAGACGACGAAATCAACCAACCGCAGACATGGGCACGGACCAGAAAATTTCCGGTGAGTTCGTTCCATGTAAGATTAAGAACCCGGGGGTCTCCACGCGGTGGGGGTATACTCGGCTAAAAAGTGAACTGCTAGCTTTTGCCGAGGAATTCGGATTTTCTGCCGACGGCGTCGTCGATGACCGACCCTTATAAAAGAGTCAGACCAGACCCAGGAAGTATGGACCCGACTTGCCGACTTGGAAAGGCGGGCTAACATTCCAGCGCCTCCTAACGAAGACAAGCCAGGCCCCAGCGGCCACTTCACCAGCCCAAGCACCAGTGTGAACACCGGAACCACGCTCCGAAATCGAATTCCCCCTAATATCGTTGTCTCTGCCCCTTCTTCCTCCGACCTGACCCGAGAGAATGGGTCTGAATCGAGTGCTGACCGGCGTCACCGTGAGTATATTTGCGTGCCGAGTTCGAAGCCGTCAAGACATGAGGCCTGGGGCGCCGTAACGCCAGCCAAATTAATACGCCTACACAGAGCACTACCGCCCCGACCCGGCCGCAGCCTTTGTCCCGCGGGGAAAACATTCAGGGAAATATTTCGCGCGGCCCACCCGAATCCAGATCATCCATGCCGGCTAGAGTAAATCGAGTGACAGCGTCCGCTCCCCTCGTCGATGTGCGAGACGCATGCTGGAACTGCGGAGAGGCTGGACACCTCAGCCACGACAACCGAAACTCTCGTCAGTACTTTTGTTGGGACTGCGGCCGCCGAGGAATACGCACGGTCGAGTGCTGTCTTCGCCCACAACCGGGAAACGAGACGGGTCCCCGCGATTGGCGGAATCCGTCGGGGACCAATCCAGCCGAGCGCCGCCAGTAAATGCACCACTGAGGATAGAGAGGGAAAGAATCTCCGCCGAAGTCGATATTGGCGGACACGTCCGTCTAGCCACAATCGACACCTGGGCATCCAGAAGCTTCATAAGCCAGGGCATCGCCGAAGTAGTCGGACAACCCCACCAGTTCCGGGAGATCCGAACCCAGATCAACCTGGCCGACACGTCGCGAGTGGAGGTCACCAAGTTACTCCTGGCAATCGTAACGCTCGCACAAAAGACGATCCAGGTGTCCCTTCTAGTCATGCCAGCTATGTTAGAACCCTTGATCTTAGGAATGGACTTCTTGGCCACCATAGGCACTACCCTTCGATGTGGGACCGCAAGTCTCAAGCTATCCCGGCGCAGACCTGGAGATAACGACCCGGCCAGATACAATGCTACCGAGCAGAACCCTCAGACAGAACCTCAGCCTCGACCGCGACCACAAAGACCACCGAACCACGACTAGGCATTACTGATCACGAGACAACTCCACGGAACGAAGCGAATACGGAAACATTTAAGGAACAACGGAGTATACGACTAGGGGAGTCAGAGAACGATTCCAACCCATAGCCAGAGACCCAGAGCCATGATATCCCAGAGCCAGAGACCCAGAGCCATGATAACCCAGAGCCAGAGACCCAGAGCCATGATAACCCAGAGCCAGAGACCCAGAGCCATGATAACCCAAAGCCAGAGTCAGACAACCATGGTAACCCAGAGCCAGAGACCCAGAGACCACGAACACCCGACCCCGGAAGCCCGGAAGACGATGGCACAATACCGCCCCGCGTACGAGCGTTCCTCAAGGAGCAGCTGGCACAGTTCGAGGGGATGGACGGAGTAGCTAACATCGCTGAGCACAGGATAACCATGAAGGACGACAGATCGATCAAGCAACGCTATTTCCCGAAGAACCCTGTCAAGCAACGAATCATTGACGAACAGGTGGATTCCTTACTAGAAAAAGGATGCATAGAGCCTTCACACAGCCCTCATAGCGCACCCTTAGTTCTGGTCAGGAAGAAAACCGGACAGTGGCGCATGTGTGTCGACTATCGGCAGCTAAACGCGAAGTCCGTCCCGGACGCGTAAACGCTGCCACAAATCAACCACATTCTGGAGCGACTAAGAAATGCAAAGTTCATCTTCACTTTGGATTTACGCAATGGGTATTGGCAAATACCCATGGCAGCCGAGAGCCGAGCATGCACCGCTTTTACAGTACACGGACGCGGTCTGTATCAGTGGCGAGTTATGCCCTTCGGGTTGCACTCAGCTACCGCAACCTTTCAGCGAGCCTTGGATAGCGTGATCGGACCCGATCTTGATCCGCACGCTTTCGCATACCTTGACGACATAATCGTCATAGGAGCCAGCCTAGAGGAACACATGGATAATCCACGTAAGGTGTTCGAACGCTTGAGGAAAGCGAACCTGAGGATTAACCAGGAAAAGTGTTCTTTCTTCAAACGAAAGCTAGCCTACCTAGGACATATGATCAGCGACAGAGGTATACACACTGAACCGGAAAAAGTAGCCGCCGTGCGAGACCTGAACCCTCCAACGAGCCTGAAAGAACTGAGGAGATTCCTCGGCATGGCTTCATGGTACAGACGTTTCGTACCGAACTTCGCATCTGTAGTCCAACCCATGACGAACCTGTTAAGGAAGAACCAGAGATGGAAATGGGAACAAGAACAGCTGGACGCTTTTGACCGCTTTAAAAGTTTGTTAACATACGCACCCGTGTTGGTATGCCCAGATTTTTCTGCGAAGATGACGCTCCAGACCGACGCCAGCAATTACGGGTTCGGAGGAGTATTGACCCAGGAAATCGACGGCCAAGAACGGGTTATCGCTTACGTCAGCCGAAAGCTTGATGGCGCGGAGCTGAACTACTCTTCCACGGAGAAGGAGTGTCTCGCCATCGTATGGAGTATTCGGAAGCTCCGCTGCTATCTCGATTGGTACAGGTTCGACGTGATTACCGATCACCTGGCCCTGAAGTGGCTGGATCACATTGAGAACCCAACCGGGAGAATCGCAAGATGGGCGTTATAACTCCAACAGTACCAATACGACGTGCATTACCGCCGCGGAAAATACAACGTAGTCGCCGATGCCTTGTCCCGGCAACCCGTGGAGCACCTTCAACTGCTCACCCACGATGCTCACCAGTGCAAGTGGATCCAACGAAAACTCCAAGAGGTCCGAGAAGAACCGCAGAAGTTCCCAGATTATACCATCGAAAACGGAGAACTCTATCGACATCTGGGACACCGTCCCGATGACCAGGACTATATTCCCTGGAAACTGTGCGTAGCAAACGAACATCGAACACGCGTTCTACAGGAGTGTCACGATGCCCTCACAACCGGTCCCCTCGGCATCCGGAAAACAATTCTCCGAGTTTCGCAGAAGTATTACTGGCCGGGGATGTTCCGCGATGTGCGACGACATGTGCGGCAATGTCTCCCATGCCAGAAATACAAGTCGGTTCAACGACAACAAGCCGGCAAGATGTTGACCCGACAAGTCAGCGAACCGTGCCGACTTCGTTTGACCACTGCCCCTTTCCAAGGAAGGGAATACGATGCTTCTGGTTTTCTTTGACAGCTTTACAAAATGGGTCGAGTTGGTACCCCTACTTTTCCGCGAGAGGATCCCCAGTCACTTCGGAGCACCAAGGAAAATGGGGTGTGACAACGGCACTCAGTTCACCAGTAAGGCATTCATGGACTTTCTCCAGGAGATGGGAGTAGACCTCCAATTCACCGCACCATACTGCCCCAGAGAGAATCCGACCGAACGAGCGAACCGCACAATAAAAACCATGATCTCCCAGTATTTAGAGACGGCAGGTTATAGCCCTGCGTTTCTACTACAGGCGCGAGTGCCGAGATTACCCGGATCCTGGTACGAGCAGGTAACGCCTGGTACGGCCACTACACCCCAGTCACCACTCGAGAAGTACGAACACCTAAAGGAAATCTTCGCAATCGTCCAGAACAACATGCAGAAAGTCAGCCGAGACCAAGGGCGGCACTATAACCTGCGCCGAAGACTCTGGAAGTCCGCGATGGGATCGTTGGTCCTGGTACGACAGCCCCACTTGTCTAAAGCAGTGGAAGGTTTTGCTGCGAAACTCCCCGAAGCTCGACGGACCATACAAAGTGGTTGCTTTCCCGTTCCCGAACGTAGTCCGCGTCCGCTTGCCTGGTCACCGGAAAGGGCGACTGGTCAACATAGGCGACCTAAAAGAGTTTCACTCATCCGCTTCCATCAGGCCCTCCAACGCAAAAGACCATAGCGACACACAGCATGGAGACCATCTATGTAGCCTCCAGCGACAGTGAGGACGACGGAGCACCTCCCAGGCAGCCGACAGCCGCGCGGGACCCTCGCTTACGACCGGGAACGGCGTACACCGAGAGGTCCACTAGGCCAGGTCCGGCGGGTGGACGCCAGCAAAAGAATTCGGGTCGAGCGACTGCCACCTCCCCGGAAGCTCCCTTTGCTCGGACACGAACCCACCGGGCCGAGCCGGCTACTTCCCAATGGAGCGAGATGGACGACGAGCGATTTCCCGACTGCCCACCGCCCTTCCCTGGCGGACACCGAGGTGTGTCACCACCTTACGTAGACGACGAGGGGCGACCACGGACACCAGGCGGTCATTCCCGCTCTGCTCCTGGATACCCGCGAGCATGCGACTCTTCCAGCAGCCCAGAACGGATGTCTCTCTCAGGCGAAGACAGCGACCCAGGGGAAGCTTATGACCCCTGCGGCCGCAAGCGAGAGAGCAGCGAGGAAAAGTTCTTCAGCTCCCGGGGGCTTCCTCGGCCTATGTAGAGGACGCTTCTGACACAGAGTCTCCCCAGGTCGATGTGGGCACCGAAAGCGGTTCGAACTGCGACGACGACCACCGACGCCGGCGCGAGGAGGACGATTATTATCAACACAGCGGTCATCAGCAGGAAGGCGCGGCCCACTATGTGTACGAGGGGGAAAACCGATTCGCCTTTCATCGAGGATCGTGGGTCCACCTCGTGCACACCACACACCGGACCATCCTGATCGAGGCCCCATTTCGGCCGCCAGACAGTCCCATCTTCACCTACCCACCATCTCCGAAGAGGCTATGCATAATGGGGCCAGATCACATCAATGGGATGGAGGAATACGATGAAGGAGACCTCGTGGGCATCTCGGGCCAGCAGGAAGAGCCCACCACCGGTTGCGGAACGCCGGGGTGGGACGAAGAGAGGCAGGCCCTCGACCTCTTCAGCGCCAGCTCTGCGACCACGACGGCCACCCAGCCGGCGACTCAGCTTACTCCCGGCACGCCACCATGCCACACTTCACCCACCGGCAAGGCCATGCACTAGGAGTCGGAGACCAGCGCCGAGGAAGAAGATACAGAGCAAAAATTCCGGCGAAAGGAGTCACCTGTGGAGTACATGCAGCCGCTTGTCCCAATAGCAGGCCACCCGGCACCATTAAAAAGCCGCGAGACGGTGCGCTCACCCACCGCCACGCCCAGGATGAGCCCGACCGACATGGACATCGAACTGACCCCGGAGACCTATCGTCTCCTGATAGAAGACATCCCGTCCGAGGTGGAGGAGCTGATGATGTGCCTTCCCGAGGGGTGGGACCCATCCCGACGCTTCAGCCCACCGACCACCGCCACCCCCTTCCGGATGGATGGACCATCACCCGTCACCCCCTACCCCTCCGGCAGCAGCCAGGGAAACCAGCCAATCCAAATAAAACTTAGTAACCACAATTATGAACGCATTATTTCTTTCCCCCCCGGCCGCCTCCGCTTCCCCGCTCCCCTCCCCGCATGCAAATCCCGCGTGGCCCGCCAGAACTTGTGCGCTTGGTTTTCTCATCCGCACCAGAACTCTTGCGCCCATGCCTCGATTTCCCCGCCTCCCTCCTCTACCCGCGAGGGCCGTGCCGTTCTTCAGTTCTGGTGTGCTTGGTTTTTCATCCGCGCGAGAATTCCTGAGCTCGCGCCCTCTCTCCCGTGCATGCCACTCCGTAAATCCCTGTAGCCTCCGAGACCAGCCGGAGTAGTTGAGAATCCCTGTAGCCTCCGAGACCAGCCGGAGTAGTTGAGACTCCTGTAGCCTCCGAGACCAGCCGGAGTAGTTGAGAATCCTGTAGCCTCCGTGACCAGCCGGAGCAGTTGAGAACCCTGTAGCCTTCGTGACCATCCGAAGGAGTAGTCTTGGGACACGCTGCGAGCGCCCCGAGGATTCCCTAAGATTCCCCGTCCCCCCTGTCCCACAACTTCTGCGCTTAGACAGGACACACACTCGGACAGGCAGTGCGCCCAACACGCGGTTATCGATCGACAAGCAGTGCTACTAGCCCACGGTTATCGATAGGCAAGCACTGCGATCGGCCACCACCAGGGGGTGCATTTGCTACCAGTTACCGACACACCGCCGCCGAGCAGTGCGGTCGTCGGATATCGCGCTCATTACCGACTGTCATCCACCAAGCAGTTGAGCCTTCCACTCTCGTATACAAATTCCTAGCTACAGGTTCCATTCTTCTATACAAATTTCTTGTGTAGGTTCCCTGGCCCCGACTGAGATTTTATCCCGGCCAGAGAACCACGTCACAGAAGGATGAAGAAATACTTCTCGAAATGAAATCGTTCCAGAGTAAGATGAGTCTGGCTACGATTGGGACAAGTTTAATCGACTTATACGTTTCGCACACAAACGAAGTAATTACCAAAATGGATGAGTTCCAAGAGACCTGCTCTGGGTGGACACTCCAGAGTATTTCGATCTACCTGAATCCATAAAAAAAGGCGAGCTTGCATTAATGTACAAAACAATGATGTTTACCTTTTTTAAGTGGGCAAATGTGTCAGCACTCATCCCAAAAGAGAAAGGGGAACGCTGCAATGCCTATGGAGTAGACATAACTTCTCCAGCCATAATCACTAAAAATATAATACTCGACTTAACTACATTATCGTTTCCAATGCACGTGAAAACATGTGTTTGGATATGATTTGGAAAAGATTCAAGTTTTCGGCCCTCTTTTATCAAATGGAACGGAGAAGAAGTATCATATCAATTTGCTGTACCTCGACCCCCATCCACCAATTTACATGGACATTATGTGTGGATTAAAAATATTTCCGGGTAAACATCTATTAAAATCAAAGAAATAAAATCAGAAACAGAAAAAACAAAAAAATAATATATATATAAATATAAATAACTGCAAATTAAAATGTATTTATTACATTTATTAAATTTTTCCTGTCTTTTTTATTACAGCTTTTTGTCATCTCAATTGGGAACAAGTGGAGATAGACGTTGGTTCTGCAACAAATGTCTTTCCTACTCATTAAGTGAGGAAGGGGCCATGCGTCATGCGAAAAGGTGCACCAACCTAGTGAGCCAGCCACCGAAGGAAGGGGAAACTGAACTCAAGTTCAAAAATATTAATCGGCAGCTGGAGGTCCCCTTTGCACTCAACACTTGATAAATATGTAACAAAGACAGGCATAAATGTCGGGCGCAGTTTTTGTAGATAGTATAACTTGCGATTTGTCTGTTATTTTTGAGAATTACATGACTCATGTAGTTCCCATGCAAATGACTCATCAGGACTCTTATGATTTTGATGAGGCTCTAAACTGTCATATATGTAAAGGAATTTTAGGAAATGACAAAGTGAGAGATCACTGTCATTTTACAGGATAATTTTTTTTTTTTTTGCAGCACATTCCGATTGCAACCTATAATATAGAACAGGAGATTTCATCCCCGTTTTCTTTCACATTATATCAAAATATGATGCCCACTTAATGGTGAAAGATCTTGGGGAAATAGAGGGTGATAATAAAATAATTCCTTTGAATAAAGAGTTATACATTTCAATATCAAAATGTGTTAATGTAGAAAAAATAACTTAGAAATTAGATTTTTAGATACTATTCGTTTCATGCCCTCTAGCCTAGACACCCTTGCAGGGAAATTAAATGAAGGAGATTTCAAAGTTCTTCGAAATCAATTTCCAAATACATCAGATTTTACTTTACTTCGTAGGAAGGGAGTATTCCCCTATGAATACTCAGATTCCGAAGACAGGTTGAGAAAACCTTGTTTCCCACCAAGGTCTGCATTTTATAGCCACTTAACAGACACAGAATGTTGTGAAGCTGATTATCTCCATGCAGTTCAGGTTTGGAACCACATCAATTGTCAAAAAAGTTATATCTTAAAACAAACTTTTATTTGCTCACAAACGTTGTCCAAAACTTTAGGGCTATTTGTTCATCTATATATCAATTGGATGCCGCCCACAACTACAAGACCCCAGGCCTCTCGTGAGACGCGATGTTAAAAACAAAGGAGTTATCACTCGAATTTCTGACAGATGTTGATATGATAACATTTATTCAGTCTGGAATTCGAGGGGGTTTAGTTCAAAGTAGTCATAGATACACGAAGGCAAAACACAAATACCTTGAAGATTTTGATCCAACAAAGGAATCAGAGTACTTAATGTATGTGGACGCAAATAATTTATATGGATGGGCAATGTCTGAAGCACTGCCAAATGCGGGTTCTAAATGGTTAGATCAATCAGAAATAGATTTACTCAATATTAATTATATTTCTGGAACGAGTGAGTATGAGTATATACCCATAGAGGTAGATTTGAAATACCCATACTCCCTTCATGATTTACACAATGACCTGCCTTTTGCCCGGCAAACAGACTCCCTTCAAAAAATTACAAAAATCTAAAACGAATTGCTGATCTGTGTGATAAAAATAAATATATCATACACTATAAAGTTTTACAACAGGCTGTTAAGAATCGATTGGAGTTGAAAAAAATTCATTCCATCCTTAAATTTAAGGAAAAACCATGGTTTAAAAAATACATTGACATAAACACTGAGCATAGGACTAGGGCTGAGAGTAATTTTGAAAAATACTTTTTTAAGCTTTTAAACAACAGTGTATACGGGAAGACAATGGAGAAAAGCTTAAAGCGCAAAGATACACGATTAGTTATGAAATGGGAAGCCCCACCTGTGGGTCCACAAGGTGGGCGCCGCAGATTATGTGCGCCGGACTTGATAGCGAGATGAAATTTTCACAGTGCAACAAAGTTCACTGAAAATATGTATGCAATCCAAATGAATGGATTGCATAACGTTGGTGATAAACCATCGTACTCTGGCTTCGTAGTGTTGGAGCTATCAAAATGGAAGATGTATGATTTTCTTTATTCTTACGTGAAACCCAAATTCCAAAGTATACTCAAATTAAATTATATGGATACAGATTCATTCATATATTCTATTAAAACAGATGATCTGTTTAGAGATATTCGAGAGGATATTACTTCAAAATTTGACACCTCTGAATATCCAGATACACTTGCTAGACAATACAATTTTCAGCAGTGTAACAAGAAGAGATTAGGGTTCTTTAAGGACGAGCTCTTGGGAAGGTCTCTGCGAGAGTTTGTGGGTCTTCGCTCAAAAATGTATGCGTATACATAAGCGAGTTCAGGTAGCTAGCCGGAAAAGAGTGTCAAAAAAACAAGGTTGTAAAGAGAAGCTGCTTACAAAAAATTACATTCAACAATTACGAAAATTGTTTGTTCACAGGAAAACAAGATGGTGACAGTATGTATCTTTTAAGGTCTAGGGGGCATGAAATAAATACATATGAAATTTCTAAAATTACATTAGACAATAAACATGACAAAAAAATTATTTGTCAAGACGGGATTTCGACATTTGCGATAGGGCATTATAAGAAAATAGAACCCGAAGTAATGGGTTGCATATCAGTCCTGAAGTAAACTCGATTATCTCAAATGAATCTCTACTTAGCGAAGAAAAGAAAAATTGTCCCAAAAGAAAATTAGATGAAAACAAAAGTGCGCTCGACAATTATGAACGAGATTTAGTTTGGCATTACATTAAAATAGCTAAGATGGACAATCCAGAGTTTTTTTTTAAAAATATAGTAAAAAATTTGTAAATAAAACGAATGTATATAATAATAATTATAATTTATTCAACATTTCGATTCTAAGATAAAAAAATAATTGAAATCTAAGATATAATAAAAAAAAAAAAAATATATATATATATATATAAATAAAAAATAAATAAAAACAGAAATTGCTTGTGTGCTTATTTCATTACAAAATTTCAGAGTTATCTATTCAAATGCCATCTCTTTAAGGAAGCCCTAATTAACGAAGAAGGGATATTTTTCCTTTCCATTTAAGTACCTTCTCAGCTAAGTAGGTATGTGGAAATCGGGCTTTCTTCAGTTCTTCCTTTTATAAACAACACTTAATAGGATTCCTATTTAAATCTTCCAATAAATATGTTGTTGGATATGTATTTTGAACTGTGTAAATTCGAAAAATTTAAACAATTCAATTAGGTGTGTACGATTTCTCAAATACTCCCTTATATTTGGAAATGCGAACATAGTCACCAATTTTTAGTTTGCTACCAAACATTTTAATATTGTTCTATACCATTTTCAAGATATGTTTTTCGTTAGGTGCCATTTTTATAGTCCTGTGTATTTTGTTGTTGTAAAATTTAAATAATATCCTATACATATCAACCAATTTATAGGTTCCTTCCACATGAGTTCCTTTAAAGTCCTGTTTAATCGTTCAACAATTGAAGCCTTAAAAATACTAAACGTTGAATAGTGATTTATTTCATATTGATTCATTAAAGACTTAAATTGTGTGTTAAAAAACTCGTTGCCGTAATCATAAGCTTTCTCTCTTCCAAGTGAACGGAAGTGTTTTTTTCTTGCGCTCTCGTTTTGTGTAATTTTTTGATAAAAACAACCGGTGTTTTGTTTTAATTCTTTGATTTTGTGATTTATAAAGATCCCGTTCAGTTCGTGTGGAAATTAAATTTGTTGTGGTATAAATTATTTAAAAAAAATAATTTTTTATTTTTAAATTTTAATATTTTTAATGGTGTTAAACTTTTTAACTTATAACACTATTACAAGACACTTATCTAATGGTTCATTTGTAAACCGTTCTTTCGATCGACCCGAATCAGACTGATCATAAAATTCTAAGTCCTAATCCAATCAACCTCGGCCAGAAGCTTTTCTTTGGGAACTTTCTAAACTTTAGATAGCAGCTTTATGCTGAAATTATTCCACTGCATTGTGAAATTCAATTATGCTGATCGATATTAGCGGGTAGCTAAGCGCTGGCAAAGGCAATGACAAAAACAAAGGCAAAGGAAATGCCTACGAGATTGAGAATTGAAATTTGTTTATAAACTGTGGAAGGGTGCTATGTTTATGGGCTGGATAACTTGCATGCAGCTATTCTGTTATGTGTATTTAATTATTAATAATATCACATTTTAGTTGTGCTGCTAGTGTTTGCTTTTGCATTTTTTGTATTCCTCTTTGTGCCTTCTCCGTTTAGCTTGCGCCGGATTTAAAGATATGTTCTTGGCGCTGGACATACAATTTAATAGCCTAAAGCTATTAAATGAGTCTCCTAGGCGCAAAAAAACCGCAACTGGTCTGCAGCATACAGACGGATCCCTCAACCCCGCTGCGTGCTCCCAACAGCAGCCTCCCTCGGCTCAGCCATCGACCTCAGAACCGAATTCAATGACATGGCTGAAGCCGTGGATATTTTTTACAGTGCCATGAATTCATTTCTTCTTGAATGTTTTCCGTTATACTATCCGTCAACCTCGAATAAGCCTCCTTGGTTTACTAAAGAGTTGAGTCGCCTTAAAAATAAAAAATCTAATCTGTATTCTAAATATAAACGAAACGGTTCTCAATCTGTCCTTTCCTCTTATTTATCTGCTCGGTCGAGATTTACCGTGCTGAACGCGCAGTGTTACAAAAATTATTTGACTCGTTGTAAGGCCCAGTTCTCTGAGGACCCAAAACAGTTTTATAATTTTGTTAACACCAAACGTAAGCCAATTACTCATCCTTCCTCGCTTTTCTTTGAAAATACTAGAGTAAAAAATGATCAGGCAATTGCCGATCTATTTTCGCAGTTTTTTTTAAACCACTTACTCTAATTCCACCGACGCAAATCGGACTTATCCTTACATCATGCCCAAGTCAAACCTTATTTTTAGTCCTAATTTGAACGAAAGCTCCATCCTTTCAGATCTTCACCGTGTAAAGCCCGTTTATTCGCCT